>OX439378.1:13658312-13931015 GCA_949319315.1 Zelleria hepariella
TCCATCCATCCGTAGGTACAATGGAGTTTATAAAGTACGTATGTGCACTGGTCACAAAAGTTTAAGTTTTGAAATATTAAATAAGTGTGATTTTTGACAGAGAACTGCCGTTTTGCTGGTGTAAATGCCGTAATTTTTTTGCTGTTTATATTAAAATAAAGATAAAATATTCTGGGATTCTCAGATAATATTTTATTTTCTTAGATACAACGTTGGCACCCTATAGGCAATTTGGGATCGAAGTGCGTCATCTCATCCGACCATTATAAACCAACGCCACAAAACACGTCTTCAAACCATCATGCCGAAAATAACCAGAATATAAAAAGGATTTTTAACATTCCTTTGAGGGAATAAATCAAAGGAATTTCATACATAAAGGAATGGATGAGTACGCTTAATGATCATCCGTGATGTAGACGGGTGACACGAGTTTCGTTTAAGTATGCTTACACGGTGAATTTTATGTATTAAAAATGAAATACATAATTTTTTATTTTTTTATTATCTGTAATAGGTATCCCACCAAAAACATTGTCATGTAAAATTTTTTGCCAAGACGAGACTATACGTACACCTCGCACTGTCAAAAAGCTATCAGATCTCATGCAGAGCCAAGCTTTTAACTCGAAACGCCCTAACTCTACAGGGTGTTAAAAGACCGCCAACAAAGCGGGAAACCACGTATTATCCCCATTATAAGGAACATTTTTGCACAAGGAACTATACCTGGGAAATCAACGGATTCCGAGATATTGAGGTTCAAAGTCAGACTTTTGAATACTTTTTTTTGCAGAAATGTATTCAGTATCAAGTATTTAACATTTCTTCTCAAGAAGCCATATCAAAATTTTGAATATTTCTTACAAAAAATGACATTAGAATTGCAACCCGCAAGGTATTCTAAACATCGGCACCGCAAGTGTAAGTAGTATAAACTTATGCCAACGCTTGCGCAATATGACCTCCGTGCGTTACACGTCCATTGCGTAATAAAATATTTTTAAAAATTATAACCTAAAAAACCAAAATCATTTCCCAGCAATAATTTATCGAAAAAGTACTTTGTTTTGGTGTCTAGTATGCGTGCCTTTCGGGTCTGTCGGTGGTCTTTTAACACCCTGTATAAGCCCTAACTTCACGAACTCTACACCTTAGTCAAAATATGTGGCTTGGCCGTTCCGTTACTCATCATCATCATCATTGGCAGCCTCTGCTGGTCCATTTCCGGACATAGGCCTCTCCCAAAAATTTCCAGTATTGGCGGTTTGCTGCCTTTATCATCCAGTCGTAACCCGCCTGTTCGCGGATGTCATCCGCCCAGCGCCTGGGTGGGCGGCCTCGTGGTCTGGTATTTTGCCATGGTCTCCATTCTAGGATCCGCCTGGTCCAGCGGTTCTTATCCATTCTGGCTATGTGGCCTGCCCAGATCCATTTGCTTCGTGTAATGATGCTAACTACGTCTCTGACCCCCGTTTTTCGCCGAATCCATTCGTTTCGTTTTCCGCTACTAAAAGAACTTAATAGTCGTCTAAGATCACTTACTTGAGCTCGATCTCAAGTAGGTGAACTCAGAAAAGTCAAATTCTAATGTCAAACTTGAGTAGCTGTCAGCACATTAAATAGACACTATCTTGAGATTGACATTGACATTAGCCAAGGCTTGATATTAGCATTTGACTTTTCTGAGTTCACATACTTGAGTTCGATCTTGAGTCGACGATTATTAATGCCACCCTTAGCCACTGTTGTGCTGAATTTCATTCGATTCGATTAAATTGTTTTTTCACCATGGTGGACTTTTGACCAAAATTCAGAATACTTACGAAAAAAAGCCCCTAAACTATAAATTTTGGCAGTACATAAGTTTGGCTAAACGTTGACTCCTTGCAAAAAAAAAAAAAAAATATTTTAGCCACCCAGTATTTTTTTTGGCAAAGATTTATTGTTGATACAGTGTACATCCGTAGTACCTATGTGAAACCGTATTACTATAAAAAGCAAAATAATAATATTTATGCAGAATACTAGCAGCTCCCTATCTTACCATTTGCAATATTAATTTATTCTATGAATACTGACCCAAGTCATCACCCAACCCTTTTTGTATCAAATCTGTATTTCCCTTGGACCAAAATACAGGGGATGGAGGCTTTAAAAACAGATTCTTTCAAACAAATAAATCACTAGCAGGTGTCACTGACGCTTCTATAGTCGTCCCTTTCACCCGTATACCCTCCTCTCACTCTCTCGCTTAATGAGAAAGTTCAGAGGTCGCAGTGATTTATTTTTGCTATTGAATGAAATGCAATTTAATATCGAAACCGTCGGGATAAATGTTTCAAAGTGATTGTATTTATTTGACTGTGTATTTTGGGTACTAAATCAAATTGTTTTGCTGGAATTATGAAATATAGGTTAGGAGAAGTCGCTTTGCTTCAAAGATGCAAATTCTTATTATTTATTGAGGAAAAATACGGTTTCAGATTGATTTACTCCTACTCACTTAAGGTGGCGGAATATTCACACAGTTTTTTATCTGTTTTTTGTCAGGTCATCAACAAGTTTTTTTGGCAGTGGTGCTTCGTAGACCAGAACAAATAATCGGCTGAATTATTGTTGTTTTGTTCTTTACAATAATAAAAAGAATACTATGCTATTGCCGCGAATGATAAACAAAAATAGCTCAATTTAGCTACAAAATGTAAAAAACTGTGAAAATTTTTAATTACCCACCACGCTGCTATCTTCCAGCCTTAAGGATGCAAATTCTTATTGTTTATTGGGGAAAAATACGGTTTCAGATTGATTTACTCCTACTGACTTAACGTAGGTACGGTCGGACATACTGAAGGATACTCCATGGCAGCTCTTGCCCCGCGCGAAATAAGGGCGTGAATCGAAGAAAATGGGGTAACCTAGCGTGTGGCCTACTGTACAAGGGTGTCTGAGTTAACTTAACGCTTAGAATTGCAAAAGATTGTTGGCAGTTAGTTAGTTAACGAAATTAGAAAAATATTTCAGTTTGTGTGTTCTGGAAATCTGAATCTATTTCAAGGGAGCTTGATATATCTATCGTATTTTATACATATAAGTATCCGGTTTAACAATTATATCGTACCTATGTCAATAAAAAGCACCCACGACAATAACTACAAGCAAAAAAAAGGAAACTCACTGACCTGTTACGTGCTAGTATATTTTCCGATACAAATAAAAAGAGGACCCTCAACACAGACTAAAAACAATAGAATATCAGCTTCACTTTTTATATCCTTCATGGAGGTAAGATCCTTCAGAGGAGGTGGATCGAGGTATGGGCGGTTGTTCACCACACCGTCAACGTAAATGAGATTATTTCGCATAATGGGCCTACCACACGCTCAAGCTTCACCACAGTTTTGCACGCGCAAGCCAGGCTTGTATAATCAGAAATCAGAATGGGATAATACCTTTTGGCACTGAACCGAAAATGACAGTTCTCAGGTAGCGTCAGTAAATAAATTGTTAGTTCTACGTTCTATCATAGGGTTATGAAATTGAAAATACACAAAAATGTTTAATTGTTGTAATCTAAAACGATTAAATGTTATTGCATTAATTGAATAAAACGTGATAAAACTCGAGCAGAAACCCACGCGCACAGCAAAAACAAGCAAGTTTCGATGTGAGTTTGCCATAGACAACTAGAGTTTGCCGAAATGCTGACGCTACAGGTGACAGGCGGGCCGCGAGCGTCTCAGTTCCAAAAGGTATTATCCCATTCTGATCCCGCACGGATTATACGATGTGCGTCCACACTCTGGCGCAAGTTTCCGTCTTACCAACTACACGCGCAGTGTTAATTAAACAAGCGTAGCTTGCGTATGCAAAACTGTGGTGAAGCTTGTACAGTGTGGGAGGCCCATAGTTTTTGTACGGGGTGGACATGACGTGACGTAAAGTGCGGTCGACAAACGGCTATAGGAAAGGTATTGTACTGCTTTAAAACAACTAAATAAGATAAATATATATTTTTTAACATTATTATTATACTAAATGTGGGGCTATGCCGGCCAGTATTTTTTTCTATCCAAGGAATTTATACTTAAGTCATTCTTATTACCAGTAGCATGTGACTTGATGTAAAATCCATGGCGTAAGATAATGTGTATTAGCACTAAATGGTACAGGTTTCAGCCGATGAAAAAATATTAAAAGTAACAACTTCTGTTCCTAAAAACATTTCCTCCAAACGAGAGTCCCAAACTTCCCAAGGCTACTTAATAAAACGCCTTCATCAAAGCACATTTCTATGATCCATTGGAGCGTAGATTATGAGCGCGTCCACTGGTGCGGATCAGTTGGATCAAAGAACTAGTCCCCTTATCGTGGGCCGAGGGTCCGATCGGACCCTGGGGATTGGCTGTGGGCTAGTTGTAAGGAAATAGCGTTTGGATTTGAAACCATAATAATATTGGAGCGTATGGGGCATTATACCCTCAAACGGAAAATCACCAATCCGCATTGAGCACGCGTGATGATTAAGCTCGAACGCTCTCTCTGAGAGAAGGCCTTTACCCAGCTAGTGAGACTAGTATACAGGGTGTTAAAAGACCGCCAACAAAGCGGGAAACCACGTATTGTCCTCATCATAGCGAACATTTTTGCCCAAGGAACATACCTGGGAAATCAACGGTTTCCGAGATAATGAGGTTCAAAGTAGCACATACCATAGTTGTTTTTTTACACATTATGTTGTGTTTCCTTAACATTTCTTCTCAAGAAGCTATATAATTTTTTTTATATAACTAGCTAATAACGACATTAAAATTTAAAACCCTCCATGTATTCTAAACATCGGCACATCGAGCGTATGTAAATTAGGTTTATGTCAACGCTTGCGCAATATGAATTATCTGCGTTACACTGATAAAATATTTTTCAAAATTACAACCTACTTACAAAACCAAAACCATTTCCCAGCAATAATTTATCAAAATGGTACTTTTTTATGGTGTCTAGTATGCGAACCTTTCGGGTTTTTTAACACCCTGTATATCTTTGTGGCAACGAAAGAAGTAAGCCGCTCTCGCTCCGCCCATCACTATGCCACCGCCAGTACCCCAGTAAGTCATTGAATATGAAATCAGCGGGACCAAAGCTTTGAATGTAAAGGATACTCTACATTCGCTTTATCCCGTCAGGGGTCAGAGTTCGAATAATACTTTCCGAGTTTTGGAGTTGAGAAGTCATGTTTTTACATCCTTAAAAAGGTTCGGCGTTATATTTACAAGGAACTGGACCTAAGTTCTTGGTATGGTGAATGTATTTGTAAAAAAAAAACATAGCCCTCTAGGATTATGACTTCTAGACCAATAGGTACAGTTTTTTAAACTTATGTCACTTACTTATAAGAACTGTCAAATTACAATGGTGCCAAGAAGTTAGCCACATTAACTTGATAACATTTTAATATAATCGTTAGATTAATAAAATATTTCGTATGCCTTTTTGTCCGTCTTTTGTACATAATCTGGGGGCACGGCAGTGCCCCCGCCAGGTCGAGCGCGAAGCAAACACTGCCGTACCATCCTTTACTGGAACCATACCCTTGTATACCCTTCAACGGCCAAGTCTCACAACATTAACTGTAATACTAAAGAAATCGCAGTAAGGAACCTTAGACTTGGCACGACTTTGTCTAGATTTCATTACTTTTTAGAGATAAACAAGCAGCTCCATCGAGACCTGGCTAGTTTTTTACAGAATGTTTTTGGTGGGATTAAATATTTTCGTCGGACATAACTCAACCATAAATAGTGCTGTGTATTTTTGTTTCGTTCACCGTTAAATCATTTGTACATTCAACTATGAATGCAAATAATGAAATGCATACGAAATTTCAAATATTTGAAGCCTCCAAAGAATGCTCGCGCTTTTCGAAAACCTGACGACATAAATCTCCGAAAGCCCTCCATTTTAATAAAGGGGCGGAGCCAGCGAACAAAAAAAACATGGAAGCATTTCTTTAAGCTAACCCATCTTCTAAAATGGCCACACGCATCTACTCGCGCAGACAGCTTTGTTAAAAATCTTTTAAACCAATAAGAAAACAAGAAACTCCTTCATTGGTGGACAGTTTTCTCGCAATTGATGTTATTGGACGTATTATACTGACAGCGTCAAACTGACGTCTTCTCTAAGTCACGTCTATCCAACTACTAAAATCGTGAGAGGAACCATCTGAAGACTCCGCTCATACGAGAACTATTAAGCATTAGGTAATTTTTCAGGGCTAGTGAGATCTCCATGTTTTCTTCTGCTCGCTGGCCGGAGCAGAAATAAACAAAATACCATTATGAATGGAGCGCCGCCGATGCGGCTCCAATTATTCTAATTGAAATAACTTACTGCCATCCGCGACTTCGGGATGCGATTCATTTCAATTTTCGTTTCCTTGATTTTTTTCACTTTTCCCTTTTTTTGGCTCAAGTACCGAAGTACTACTTTATAGAACGACTCGTAATACAGGTAGTTTTTTTTTTGCTTTATTATTTTGACTCAGTTGTGCGTGCTGTAATCTCTAAAACTTATGGAAAATAGGAACGAAGTAAATAAAACCTTTCGGTCTGGTAAGAAAAAGTATTGCCAATTTAACTGCACGAGCAAAACGAGCATAAATGCTGGTTATGTACCTATAATGAACATTTTGTGCGATTTTAGTAGGTGTATCTACGACTGTGAGTTTGCACGTATTTTTAGTGACAAACATGGGTTTTGTACCGCGATTCTTTTGGCACAGTACTGAGTCTACCATAAGTACCTACAGAACAGCGGATACATTTTCATTTTCACATCGCTTCATTTTTTAGCCACTTAGTACAAGTTGTTTTTATTGATCAGTAGACAGCCTCCTTAAAGATCCGCTATCGAATTCGAGTGCACCCTGTAAAGTCTAATTTGAATCATGCACCGATTACCACTTACATAAACCAAAGCGTAAATGAGACTTTACACTTTCCCATTCATGCTCAGTGGAACCAAAACATCGCTTGGAGTGGCGACTGAAAATTCAGTTCGTCGCGAGATAATTGAATCGCGCGACATGCGGTGCCGGCAGAAGAAATATGCGACGGCCATCCGGACATAGAAGTGATGATATCAGCAGAAGATTCGGTTGGTGTGCAATATAATCGGGCGCGCTCAGTCCATGGATGGGCGACCTACACACAAACATATTTTAAAATTTGAGCTACCTAATACCAAAAACAAAAAAGTTATGTTTTTTTTTTCAATTTTGAGGTTATAAAATAAAAATTGTTTTTTTAAACTTTTTTTTACCGATTTGACATCCTGTTGACCACTAGGTTACACCCTGTAAAAAGAGTTAGGATGTTTTGTAACACGTTGTATAGTGTAATTTGACTCTGAATTGAGTGTGTGTAGTGAGAGGCAGGCAGCGGTGGCGTGCGCGGGCTTCATCTCTCCTTCAAGAATTTAAGGTCTCCAAATGAGAACAAAAATTAGCAGGTTATACCAAAGAAGCGTTCACAGCCTAGTTTAATCGATTGATTTGCGAAGTTAAGCAACATCGGGCGAAGTCAGTCCATGGTCATTGTGTACGTTTCAATTCTGTAATTCTAGTCTGACATTGCAAAGGCCCACTTGAGTTCTAACCCTTATTCCAAAGGTGTTAAGAGCTGCCAAAAGGTCATCATTTGACCGGGTTCGCAACGCGTTAGCAATTTTGACACCTCTTTTTTTTTCGGGGTCTTTTAGGTCCGGTTTTTAATTTCGACGTTATATTTTTTATTGTATGATGAATTGAGCCTTTGCCTTAATTGAGTAGAAAAATCAAACCTCAATGTCAGGATTTCCATCTATTTGGAATCACAGATTACTATCGCCGTCACAAAATAAATGCGGTCTACGGTTTCGAAAAATCTTTCAACATAAATGTTCAATTAAAAAGGTATTGTGATTGGTCATTGATGCTATGCCAGAAGCACTAAAGATATCAGGACAACACAGTCGGCCACCACACGCTAGGACCCCTTTTTGTTCAATTGGCGCCCTTATGCCGCGCGCCGTGAGAGCTACTATGGAGTATCCTTGACTGTGCTCGACCGTACATGCAGTGGCGTAGCTACATAGGGGCAAGGAAGGGCAATGTACCAGGGCCCAAAAGCTCAGGGGGCCCCCTCGGCTTAGAAAAAAACGGTAAATCGATGAATTTTGAGGCGCGCTGCGCGCATTTTTTTTACTTAGTACAAATAAAGTGGTTTCGAGAAATCTCTCATTATTGAAATGAGAGATTTCTCCGTTTTAGACTGAACTTTTAAGTATTCAATTGTATTTTTAATCTAAATTTTGACTTGATAAAACCTGATCAGTTTAGTTGGGGCCCCAGTTGGTTTTTTGCCCCAGGGTTACCTAGCTACGCCACTGCGTACATGTGGAATACCATGCACAAAGTGTATAATTTTTCAAAGTATTTAGGGCTTAAATACCAATTTTTATTAATGGCGTTTTGTTTTGTAAAGTGACGCCCGACTCAGCCATGATTATTTAAACTGTACTGAAGCAAAAAAAAATTAAAAAACTGTGAAAAATACCCAAAAGCCATGAAATTGTGGCCGGGAGGTGACGCCCGATAAGGCGATTGGGGCTGCAAGCGAAGCGTTAGTATTATAGTTATCCCTAACTACATACTACATCGCGCGCGCGCTTTGAGCGGCCGGGGGTGTCCGCACGTCGCGGTTATTATATGTAGAACAAATTGAACAAGGTAATTAGTGAATGAAAAAAAAAAACTCGTTTTTAGTTTTAAGCGTTACTAAATCTATATTCCCTGAGTTGGATGTCACCTTACCAAAACAACGTGTATGTGTGAAATCGATTCAAATCTACTTCTAAGCATAGTCTCCATATCAAAGGAGATCCTCACAGCAGTTCTAAGTACCATGCTTGTTACGGAATACAAAACAGGGGTGAGGATAAGCCGGACACGTTGAGATACGTCTGTCAATTGGTTGACAAGTTGCCCCGGGGTTAGAACGCTCTGGGTTTGACTGACAAACACAGCTGGGTAGTATAGCGGTTACTTGGGTTGGTATCTATCGTTCTAGATTGCAATACACTACAAAATATACAAGGTGAGCAATATATTTACAAGGTGTTGTTTTGTAAAATGACACCCGACTCAGGGGTGATTATACAGGGCAATTTTTAAATAGCTTTCTTCCTGAAACACGTCAACTTCTGTTGCCAACAACTTTTGTTCGTTTTGCCGATGTTAAGGATACCTTGCAGGTATCGTCGCTTTTTGTAAGAAATATTCAAAATTTTGATATGGCTTTTTGAGAAGAAATGTCAAGTACTAAATACTGAAAACATTTTCGAAAAAATTTTTTTTTGATAATTCCAACTTTGAACCTGATTATTTTGGAAATCATTTCCTTGGAAAAAAATGGTCATTACGATGAGGCAAGTCGTGGTTTCCCGCTTTGTTGGCGGTCTTTTAACACCCTGTATACTACTTTTCATTCGCGCTGACGTCGATAACAGGGAAAAGGTTATTTAAAGTACTTTTTGCAAGTCTGCGTGGACGAAGTCGCGGACAAAACCTAGTATACCGTAGATAAGCCAAGCACGTCGAGATACGTCCGTCAATCTACCGACAGGCTGCTACCGGGTAACGGGATTAGCACGCCCAAGGTTTGATTGACGAACGAGACTGGGCCATGAAATAAGCGGAAAACCACAATTCGTATGTTTTTCTCCAACGTTAATAAAATACAAACCGAAAAACGAAAAAAAAAAAAACCTGTCCGTGATTAGGCAGAATACATCATCATTACCAATGGTATTTCCACTCAAAAAATGGGTACAATAACCACACAGACGCTGTGCCTGACTCACGTAAAGTAACGAGGCGTATAATGCAAAAAAGTTACACTCTTTTCTATTACTTATGTGGTTAAACTGAGGAATTTTAGATTTTGGTTTCACGGTAATATTCTAGACAACAATAATTCATCTGATTATGGGATTTGCTCGAACTTTTAATTTTTTGGGCTGGTTTTGTCGACCAGAAAAACAAATCAGCTTAACTATTGTAGTTCTTTTGTTTACAATAATGAAAATATTACTATTTTTACTGTGGTGAAACATAACTAACTGAACAAAAATATCTCAGTGTAGCTAAAAAAATTAAAAAACTGAAGAAATTTGGAATTTTCTGCGAAGCTTCTTTCATTGAACCTTAAATGGTGATCATTATTTGTATCTTCTGATTTCCAGGCCGCACTATCAAAGATCTGCACTAGAATAGGTAACCATCCTGGGCCCTTAGCATGTAACGCAATGGTGCCAAAATGGGCTCCCAGTTGACGGTTTCAATTACGATTTATTAATGCTGTCGGTCCAGTGTCGGTCCTTTTAATGTTTTTGTAGTACAGCAATAGTACATTACTGCCGCGATCTGTAATGAGTGCGTTTCTGGCGCGCTTTTGATGGCCGATAGAGCGCAGCGTAGCGCAGCTCAAGGCCCTCACAGTGCGGTCAGCATTGCAGCCCTTGATGGACAAGCTGAAATGAAGGCCGAGACCGAAGGTCGAGGCCTTTATAGCGCGGCCAGCAAGGGCTGCAATGATGACCAAACTTGAGGGCCGAGAGCGTAGCTAAGCTAAGCTCGAGGCAATCATAGCGTGGCCAGAAGCGCACTCATTGCAGACCAAGGCTTGTATAGTGCTTTACTCAAACAATGCGAGTAATTAAAATATTTATTAGAATAGTAATTAACATAGTAATTTAATTAGCTTACCATTTGTCGTAGATTAAGTACTTTTTGTCGATTTTCCATTCCGCAAACTTTTTGTTGGTAAGCTTGCTTGTATTTTTCTTTTGACTTCGGTGGCAATAAATTTCCAATTACTAATTTCGCTTGATTTTGAATGTCCGGCGGTGTTAAACACATTAAATCCGAGGATTCGTCGCTTTGAGAGTTCACTTTTTCAACAAAAACACAGAAAAAAATCACTTCGAACAACGCGCGAAAAGTCGAAAACAATATGGCCGCGCTTTTTTTTTCTGTGCAATGTGTCGACTGCCAGTACCCATACAGCCTAATTCTAAATAAATACTTTTTGCACCTGATGTTTGAGTTCTATTTATGAAACAAAACTCGACATTAATGTTTTTCTGGCCGCAAAACACAAGACATTAATGAAATTCCATACAACTTTTCTGGCGCCTAATCCAAGTAGCCCGCAAGTCCGACTTTGCTCAAAGAAGGTTGTCGAATTAATGTCCACATTACGAGCTTTTTTGAGTAAAGAATATTATGAGTCTAATTCTAGAGGATTAGTTCCCTGGTTGTAGGAGAGCAACGAAAAAATCCCGGTTTGGTCCTTATTGATACGCCATTGTGTTACAGGCTAAGGCCCCTGATTGCACATTACCATGTCAAGTATGCGGTTGCCTGGTGCTAGTCAGTGGTGGTCAATTGAAAAGCGATTACACCGGTAATAAGCCGGCAATCAAGCGTGCGTATAATGTTTAGTTGGCATTTAGTAGTCTTTTATCCATGGTCTATGGTGATGAAATTATTAGAATATGATCCAAAAATAAGGGACTCATAAGATGACCTACGCTTAGCTCAAAAGGAAAAGGTCAACTGAAAGTCATTCGAGATATTCAATTCTGAAAAAAATATCAAGGGTAGTTCAAAATCATTTCAAAACCATCTATGCACCCTCAATCTATATATATAAAAGGCTTAGGTTGACTGACTCATCACGCTACAGCCCAAACGGCTGAACCTATAAGTATGAAATTTGGACAAAAGTTGCGTTATATGGTGGAGGGTTCATTTAAGAAGCGATTTTTTTTTATTTAACCCTTAAGTGGGTCAAAATAGGGATAGTATGGGAAAAATTTTTTTTTTGTCATTTGTTCTTAAATCTTGATTTTTTGTACTTTTTTTTAAAAATGACTTGACACCTATTTCAGATTGTTTCTCATTTCTATGTTCTTAAGGGTTAAAATGGGTGCCAAAGTTTTTCGATTTTTTTCACCAGTTACGATCGATGCTGGAACAAAACCGCTAATGCCACAACAGTGAAAATTTGACAATAGTTGTAATTTGTGGACATGCTACGGGTTAAGACAGATTTACTTCAAGTTTAACCCTTAAGGCGGTAAAAATGGGGTCCAAAATTTGTATGAAAAAAAAAAAAAATTTGTCCGGATTTACTTGCAACTAAGAATTCGTATATTAAATCAAAAATAATTTAACACCTGTTTTAGCTTTTTTCTAATTTTAGCCGTTTAAGGGTTAAACGAGGTTGAAATGTATGAATATTTTTCGTGATGTAGTGTCAACGTCGGGCCCAAACCATTTAAGCTACAACTATGAAATTGAAACTGCAGTAGCGTTTTGTAGCAAAACTACCCACCATGAAGAAAAAAATATAATTTTAACCCATCAAATGCCCAAACCGGGGTTCAAAGTTTGTATGAAATAAAATTTTTTTTTGGTCCGATTTACTTGAAATTTGGTATTTATATATTTAATAAGAAACAATTAAATACGTGTTTCAGCGTTTTTCAAAATTCTGCCCACCAAAGGGTTAAAAGGGGTAGAAAAGTTTAAAGATTTTTCCTGATTTAGTATCAATGCCAGGCCTAAACCGTTAAAGCTACAACTTTGAAATTGAAACTGCAGTAGTGTTTTGTGGCAAAACTACCTACCATGAAGAAAAATATATTATTTTAACCCTTCAAATGCCCAAACCAGGGTTCAAAGTTTGTATGAAATAAAATTTTTTTTTGGTCCGATTTACTTGAAATTAAGTATTAGTATACTAAATCAGAAAAAAACAAACACGTGTTTCAGCGTTTTTCTCATTTCAGCCAATGAAGGGTTAAAATGGGTGGAAACCTTGAAGTTTTTTTCCTGATGTAGTAGCAATGCTGGGCCCAAACCATTGAAGCTACAACTTTGAAATTGAATGTGCAGTTGCATTTTATAGCATTACTACCCACCATCAAGAAAAAAATATAATTTTAACCCTTCCAATGCCCAAACCGGGGTTCAAAGTTTGAAAGAAATAAAAAATTTTTTTGGTCCGATTTACTTGAAACTTAGTATTTGTATATTAAATAAGAAACCATTAAACACGTGTTTCAGCGTATTTCAAATTTCTGTCCACAAAAGGGTTAAAAGGGGTAGAAAAGTTTGAAGATTTTTCCTGATGTAGTATCAATGCCAGGCCTAAACCATTAAAGCTACAACTATGAAATTGAAACTGCAGTAGTGTTTTGTGGCAAAACTACCTACCATGAAAAAAAGAATATAATTTTAACCCTTCAAATGCCCAAACCGGGGTTCAAAGTTTGTATGAAATGAAATTTTTTTTTGGTCCGGTTTACTTCAAACTAAGTATTCGTATACTAAATCAGAAATAATTAAACACGTGTTTCAGCATTTTTCTCATTTCAGCGAATGAAGGGTTAAAATGGGTGGAAACGTTGAAGATTTTTCCCTGATATAGTAGCAATGCTGGGTCCAAACCATTCAAGTTAGAACTTTGAAATTTGAACTACAGTTGCGTTTTATAGCAAAACTACCAACCATGACGAAAAAAGTAATAATGTTAACCCTTGAAATGCCCAAACCGGGGTTAAAAGTTTGTATGAAATAAATTTTTTTTTGTCTGATATACTTGAAACTAAGTATTCGTATGCTAAATCAGAAATAATCAAACACGTGTTTCAGCAATTTTCTCATTTCAGCGAATGAAGGGTTAAAATGGGTGGAAACGTTGAATATTTTTCTCTGATGTAGTAGCAATGCTGGGCCCAACCCATTTAAGTTACAACTTTGAAAAACTACAGTTGCCTTTTATAGCAAAACTACCAACCATGAAGAAAAAAGTAATAATTGAACGAGCGAGCGAAGCGAGCGAAGTTCTCCGAGTCTACTGGAACAATCCGGCGTTTGTATGTATGTATGTATGTATGTATGTTTGTATGTTTGTATGTTTGTATGTTTGTATGTTTGTATGTTTGTATGTATGAATGTTCGTTCGACGATAACTTGAGTAATTTTTGTCGGATAGTCATGAAATTTGGTAGGCAGGTAAATGAAATTAAAAGAATTTTTAAGTTCGAACATGAGCCAAATCGGTTGAGGGGTTGCCGAGATATGGGGTTGTTAAGTTTATATGGGATGAGAGAGGGCGCCACTGCTGCCTCTCAGTAACATTAAAATAGTGCTAAAAAGTGATTTTAAAAGTGATTAAATCGTAAATCTAATCAGTAAACAGTGAAAGCAGTGATAAAAACTAACAAAAGTGAAAATACAAATTCAAATAAAAATAAATACAAATTCTGTTTGGAAACAATATTGTGGATATCGGACGTAAAACTCAGTGGAAACAATAAAAATAAACTTTTACGGGTCGCGAAATAATCCGTAACAAGAACTCTATTTTAATCCAATAAATCCAAAAATAACCAAACATTTTGCTAATTGCTAAGGTCCAAAGAACACCAGATTAGAAAATACAAAACAGCGCCATCTATTTTAAAAAAAATAGTTATTCTACTTCCTAACAGAGGGCGTGACATTTTTTTTTTATCAGAGCCATCTTGTGTTCATAATTATAAACCAAAAAGTCCTTATGCTCAACAATAGAGGTCGCTTTACTTCAAAACTACAAGAGAGTCCTATACAAAACTTAAAATGGAAGAAATACTAGATAAACTACAATAAATTCAAAATGATCTAGAGGCACAAAAACTTGAAATAAGAAAAAGCGGCGAACAAGTTTCAGAAAACATTCAAAGAATGTTTGGCGAAAAACTAAAAATGCTAGAAGAAAAATCTGAAAATCTTGAAAAACGCATCCTCAAGGTTCATTCTGCGAGGGCACCATACACCAAAATACACTCGCAGTACTTTCCCGTCAAGTGGACAGGTCACGCCGACCTGATGCAATGTGGGTTCACAAATTGGGTCTACCACCTGCGCACACCACAACACAAAATGCACTCTGGTGGCTTTCCCGCAATGAACACAGGCTATTGTAGAGTTGGATGGGAGCAAATAATAGGGTTATGGGGATGTATATGGATGGACTGGGTAACTGGGCTATGGGCTTTGAGACAACGGTCGTCTGCCACTAAAATGTCTCAAGTAATTAAATTGGCAGACGGTGACTTGCTGTTCACTAAATGGGCCACCTAAATAAGCCACCGCTTATGGGTCTAACCCTGGACAGCAAGGTGGCAACATCGTTGTGAACAGCTAAGGGTGTCGAGAGGTGTGCGCCGCTTTCTACCCAGTGACTGTAGTGATAGCCACAGTCACAGTGCCAACTCGCGTCTTATGCATCTTTCACTTCCATCCTGCGAGCATATAGCTCTTGCGCTCCACTCTGGACGGCCGGTAAAGGCAAGCCAGAGGTGAGGGTCCCGGTCCTCTTGGATTCCAATCCACTCTTGTACAAAGACGACGTTATTATTAAGTTTATATGGGGTCGCGAGTTCATAGTTCGGGGCGAACCACTAGTGTTAACTCTAAAACGGCCAAAACGGGGTTCAAAATTTGTATGAAATTATCATTTTATTGGGTCAGATTAACTTGAAACTAAGTAGTCGTGTATTAAATCAGAAATAATAATTAAACTCATGTTTCAGCATCAAAAAGGGTGGAAACATTTTAAGAGTTTTCCTGATGTAGTATCAATAACAATGCCGGAACCTTTAAAGCTACAACTATTCAATGAACATTTAACTACAGTTGCGTTTTATAGCAAATCTACTAAGCATGAAGAAAACAATAATAATGATAAACCTAAAGCGGCCAAAAAAGTTCAAAGTATGTATTTTTTTTGTTGGATTCTTTTGATCTTTACCAATTTGGTCACACACATACACAACACATACACTTCCACGCTGAAACTGCACGACGGATTTGGATGACATTTGTAATAGAGATAAAAATACACACCCATGACTCTATTCATGCTAATTTGATAATGGTGAAAGATGTACCCAGGCAACTTCTTATAAGTCTTCGCGGACGAAGTCGCGGGCGAAAAGCTAGTTTTGTATAATTGAAGAGCCAGCGAAGCGAGCGAAGTTCTCCGAGTCTACTGGAACAATCCGGCGTTTGTATGTATGTATGTATGTATGTATGTTTGAATGTATGTTTGTATGTTTGTATGTATGAATGTTCGTTCGACGATAACTTGAGTAAATTTAGTCGGATCGTTATAAAATTTGGTGGGCGGGTAAACGAAATTGAAAGAATTTTTAAGTTCGAACATGAGCCAAATCAGTTGAGGGGTTGCCGAGATATGGGGTTGTATAGTAAAGTTTATATGCAAAGCGCGCGCGCGCCTGCGCGAATGGCGTAAGCAAAGTTACACATCTATAACTGGGGTCGCGAGTTCATAGTTCGGAGCTAACCACTAGTTATAGGTTTTTTTGCCGCAATATAAAGATTCTCTACGCAGGTGCTACGCCGTAGCATTTCGTAGAGGGTTTCGTAGCTGATGCTACGCTTGGAGTTACCAAAAACAATGTAGATATAGTGCCAAGACCGAAAGGGTTTTGGCATAAAAATACAAAAGATTTTTGTAGAACTCAGAAAGAAAATTATAGAAAGAAAACAGTACCTAAATAAATATTGGCATTCCTCCTCGATTTGTGTACCTAAGAATACTGACAGCGCCGTATCCTTTAGAGAATTTCGACTTAACTTAGAGCAATCCTTAGCAAATATAATCTTAATACAGATTAAAGTTACGTTTATTGCCAGGGAGGGAGGAACATCATTGTCCTAGCTAAAAATCCACTTAGTAGATCCACTCGTTTCCAAACTCAAAAGATTATTGTTGCTTTTTTCATATGCCCTTTTTCCAGAAAATACATAATTTTACAATTGACCACCAAAGGAAGTTGAATTTTAGCAAATATGCTTAAAAAAATATTTTGTAAACGGTATCCCACCAAAAACATTCTGTAAAAAACTAACCAGGTCTCGATGGAGCTGCTTGTTTATCTCTAAAAAGTAATGAAATCTAGACAAAGTCGTGCCAAGTCTAAGGTTCCTTACTGCGATTTCTTTAGTATTATAGTTAATGTTGTGTGACTTGGCCGTTGAAGGGTACACAAGCGGTTCTGGCGTCAGATTGTTGCAATGGTGTCATGGAGCACCTGGTTTTGTACCCTTGTATACCCTTCAACGGCCAAGTCACACAACATTAACTATAATACTAAAGAAATCGCAGTAAGGAACCTTAGACTTGGCACGACTTTGTCTAGATTTCATTACTTTTTAGAGATAAACAAGCAGCTCCATCGAGACCTGGTTAGTTTTTTACAGAATGTTTTTGGTGGGATTTCACTTCTTTTTGTAGAAACGTGGGCATATTGATATATTTCATTAGATTTTCTTATTGGAAACAGTTTTTTTAATTTGTGTTATGTTCGCGTAGAATAAAGTTTATCTTATCCAGAGATTTCATTTAATTTTATTTATATGCGTTTTAAAACCAGAACGGGAGGCATTCGCCCAGCAGTAGGACGCTATAGGCTAGATTAAACTAGAAGATGTGTCCCACTACGCTGGATTTCTGCAATGACAGTCGATATTTTTATGTACCAATAGTAAAAAGCATTACCATAATCTTTTATACAGTTGAGACCAGCTGAGGGTTCTTCATCAGATACTTCAGACCTTCGATTTTTGACATCAAATGAAGCGGCCCACCAAGTTGAATATTTTTTGTAAGGGCGGTATATGTCGATCTATAATAGTTTGGTTAGGCTCTTGTGTTTTCTAACCAGGTACTCCAGATCTTCGATTATCCTAGTTTTTATAGTTTTCCCTTTATGTGGCCATTAAACCCTAACTCTGTACCAAATTTCAGCTCTCTGAGTTTATGGGAAGTACTAGTTCTATTATGATGATCATGAGTGAGTGAGTGAGTGAGTGAGTGTGTGTCATAAATGCGAAACTTTGCTTTCGCTTAACTTCGGAACTAAATGACCTACAGACTTGAAATTTTGGATTTTAAGTATGTGAATATAGCTTACTAGATGACGAAAATTTCTGCGTTCTGGTCTTATCCAGAGGTTCTCAAATAGGGGCCTGAAAATGCGGCGAAATGGTTCCAGTAAAGGATGGTACGGCAGTGTTTGCTTCGCGCTCGACCTGGCGGGGGCACTGCCGTGCCCCCAGATATATATTTCTGTCGAGATAGTTGACTAGTTTCGGAGTTCATTCCGAACCTTAATAATATTTTTTATTTGAAAGTAAATTTTATAGCGAGTGTTTTTAGACATGTTTCATCAAAATCGGTTCAGCCGTTTATGAGATATTCTAATTTTTAAATCAAATATTTTTAAATCTTGAACTTAGTAGTTATGCAGAAAGGAGTGGTGGATGTTTTTAAAATTTTAAATTATTGTTCTCGTCTGGACCCATATTAATAGATTCCGGATCTCACAGGAAGGTTCGCGGACCTAACGCACAAATGGAACTTTGGGTCGGACCCGAGTTGCGTTTATGCGGTTCAGACGATGTCCCACATCACCGACGACTGCCCGCTGTTTGCCATCCAAGGCGGCGCGCTAAGGGGCATGAGGCCGACACAGACGGCTTACCTTTCACCGTATAGCATTTCGAGTACAATGCCATTCGCAAAATAAATAATAATAGTAGTTTTAGAACTCAAAATGTCATGCCATGTCATGCCAAACCCGCTCCTACCTCCGGACTAAGTCACGGACCGTCTCGCACAAACAGTTTACATGCCTATCCTAAATAAACGTCTCCTATCTCTGTTTGCGCAGTTGATTCAGTTGCGCGATACCGGCCCACTTGGACAATGAGGTTTTATTGTATTGGCAAATATTGCCGGCCTGTGTGCTTATTCCTGTAAAAAAAACAGCGCAGTTGCTAGTCCTCAAAACCAGTTTGTTTGCGGGAAAATATAAAAACCTTTATTTCGACAAATTATACGTACACACGACAGCACGCCAGAGTGTACACTTTTGTTGTAAAGTCGCTTGTAACGTAACCGTGTAGAGTTCCAGCGTGTAAGGGCCGACGTGCTGTGAGGTGTACTTATTATTTGTCGAAAAAATTATAGGTTATTTTGATAAGGACTATTTTCCCACAAATAAACTGGTTTTGAAAACTACTGTGCGAATTTATTTTACAGAATAATGACACTGAATACCTTTGTCTTTTTTCTTTGTTTTGCCCCGCTTTTTCGGTCGGTTTTTCACCATGTGATGAACTTATGGTATGTGGTTTTAGTAGATTGTTAACCGTTTTTAAGTAATTTTTTAATTTTTTTTTTTACACCCGCGAAGATCTTTTCAAATAAAAAAAGAATCATCAAAATCGGTGCAAATAGAAAACAGTACTGAGGTAACGCAAATAAAAAATAATATACGTGTCGAATTAAGTACTCCTCTTTTTTGGATTCGGTTAAAAACCACAATTTACGTCATTTATATCAATAGATCTTGACACATAAAGATAAAACTCAGCCTCCAAGAGACGCAGCACTCAATTCTCTCTAAGTATATTAAATAGCAATAATAAATACCCTGAGAGTGGAGATCCAAAAGCATTTCCTTGTCCGGGCCAATGCGAAGATTTGTGAGTGTCGTTTGACAAATATACGACCCTCCTTTGACTTACTTGGCTCTCCTCCAGTCGATAATCACCCCTAAGCTCCATTGTTAAGGTTCATGCCACATACAGGATTATATTTCAGGTCCAAAGTTAGTGTCTTGAGTGGAGGTCTTAGTTTAAAAGCCCATAAAATTTTGAGTTATTCGATGACCAGAGTATTTTTTGTATTTTTATTACTTATTTCAATTTACGGTCTTTAAAAATGTTACAGAGCGAGGTTGGTAGGTTTTAAAGATTTTTATTAGGTTAAAAATTTGTTCGGGATAGGACCCGCAACCTCTTTCTTATCGTGCAGGCGTTCTACCAATTGAGGTACCCAGCCAAGTAACTGTCGATCCGAATTTCCTAACCTCATTGTTACTCGTCTTACAGACGGCGACGGGCTCTATCTGATGTGATAGTTTTCATTTATCTACCACTACCCAATGCGTTCATCTTTGCAGACGAAATGCTCGTTGGATTTTGATTTGCCATTACATTTAACCACTTTATTTTCTTTAAAGGGGTAATGTTCCTTAAATTAGCACGGGTTAGTGCTTTAGAAAATTCAAAAACTTAATATTAGGTTTGTTAAATGACATGACGGTGGTCTGCTTTACGAGAATCTATTTTAATTCAGTGACATCGATATTTAAATCGATGTTCGGTGAGCTTAATCTAAATAGTATTGCATATTTAAATTGCTGTAAGTACGCCAACTGTCAGCAGATGTCGGGTTTGAATTCCAGTGGTAATTATGGAATACGAGAACTTACCGATTTTAGAATTAATTTCAGAAATAACAATAAATAATATTATTATTGAAGAACATTATAAGTATTGCTGTTTCCATTTCTAGGTTAGGATAGTTTTAGCGCTGAGCTTGATTAGAAACAAGCATGCTTGATAAGGACACACAAAATACAAAAAAAATAAATACAAAATCGTTTATTGATCGAAGAAATACATGTCTATGCAGTTACACACAATGACTTACGGTACTATTCACTATTTACACTATTCACTTGGAAACCATTGCTAAGTTTGCAAAAATATCACAATATTCACGACCCAATCTTTTGTTTCAATAAACCATTCTAACCATGCCGTTGTCGTAATAAAACTACGTTACTGTTACGACTACCAGACCATCGTTGAGCAATATGAAATAAAAAGCCATACAGCCATAAAAGCAATCAATCCAATAGCAATTCTAATTTATTATTGCCCATTTCCCTGCGTTGTGGTACAAGTCAAGAGTTTGTGGCGATTGGTCAAGAAACTACATGAGAAACAGTTTTTCACTCTGTTTTTGAACAACCTTGAGTGAAAACCTTTGTGTATTTTTGAGACGAGGAAGTAAGGGCAGGTACCTTAATAGTAACAGGAATAAGTTTCTAGGAGACCATCCATAACTTTTTGAGATATTATGAAAATACGGTCAGCGAAAAAAATGCTGGCACTTTCACTCACACTAGATGGGTGAAGATACCACTCGGCGCTGCAGTGCCTGGGATATTGTATTTAGACAGCTTAGTCGACCTAGTCCAAAGGAAATACAAGTCAACTAAGCCACGGATTTCCTCACAATGTTTTTCTTCACCGTTAGCGAGTGGTTTCTTATAATAAAAGTTTGAATAAGTTAAAGCAGGTAGTCTTTCTTGGTACAAACGCTTCTGCTCATGCCATGCTCAGTCCCCAAGAAGTTGATGGCAGATAACCTCCAACTTAATGTAAATCGTAAGGCGAATCGTAATAAAAATAACTGAAAACCAATCGGCCGTGACGGCATTTGGCAACGCAATCTAAGTAGAAAAAGTGCTTGGTGCTATGAACTGTTTGGTTGGTACTGTCGTTGGTAAGACCGATTTTATGGGTTATGCTCGTAAACATAAAAGATGATTTTCTATAAAAAAATATAAAATGGATTACCGTCAATTAAGTGGCATACCTGCAAGTTAAACATTGTGAAGAAGAGCGTTTGAGGCATAATACCTTCAACGCAAATTCGCAAATCCGCAGTGGGCACACGTAATTATTATTATTAAGCTCAAACTCTCTCTCTAAGAGAAGGCCTTTGCCTAGCATTTTGACTAATATTTTGACGTTCAATTTAAATAAATTTATGGCATATTGAATAAATCCTTTTGACTTTGACTTTGACGAGTGCAAGTAGATTTCTTATCGAAAAAATATGATATCTATCACTTTTATCACAATGTTTAAGTTTGGAAAACGTCTCAACAGAACCTTACTGTGATAATGTTCATTGATTACAGCCTTCATAGCTCTAACGGAAGCCAAAAATGCCCCTCCAAGAGTGCAAGTGTACGAAATACGACGGAACACTCTCTACGATGACTCGAGTAGTTTGGAAGGCATCTATAGGCCAAAACACCGTCCAAGCCAATTAAAACAATTACTCAGTGGCAATAGAGACAAGATTCACTTGTCAGATCAAGACGATACAATGAAGATACTGACAAATCTGCTGCAAACTTTACAAGTGCAAGAAAGTAAATACAATGCGTTGGATAAAAGGCAGTTGGATTCTGATGAGTAAGTTTGTTTAATTTCACAGGGATTTGGTGGTATCCCGGTGGGTAGCGTTGGGAAAACAAGCGTGTTCCAGGTTTAAATCCCGATGCGTGCATGACTTTGTTTATTTTCAAAGTCACATACTTGTGTTAATGAAGGGAAACATCGTGACGAAACTTCGGTATGAGGCATATTATCCTTAACGCGAAAAATCGCCAATCTTTAGTGGGCATGTTTTGGTGTGATGTTTTTCGTCTCTATGAACATTTTGTGACATGTTATTCGAATTTTCGAGTTTCGGTACCATGGAGCGGACTCTACGTGGTAATATTGTAAATGCTTGTGGTAATACAAGATGATGATAATTTAATACTTTTCGTTTCAGGAAGCCACCAAAGAAACATTTAAGTTTTGCCAGAGTATTACGCAGCGGTAATAATGCCAGTAAGTTATGAACTCTATATCCTCCGCAAAATGTTTAAACTCACTCACTCAAACTCAAAACTCAAAGTCAAATATTTTTATTCAGTATTCAATAAATTGTACATGGACGCCATAATTTTTGTCGTTGAAATTCCTACCTTATTACTTCAGAAGTAAAACCGAGATCCGACCTGAGGACGAACGCCACCATTCACTACTACGCGTACGAAGGCGGCGGATTCGGACGCAGTGGCAAGAATGAACCAAAGGGTACATCATCCAATTCGTCAGACTCGGATTCTGATTAACACACCGGTTGGGTTTTAGTGCAGAATAAATAATGGACACTAATAATAATGAGCTTGTTTACTCTGATTTGTACACAGCGGTGGTAGCCCTAGCCCCTTGGATAGATCATGGTGTAAATAGTTAAACATACATACCTACTTAACGTGACCAGCCAAGTTTTAGGCCCTAGTCATAGAAATCGCCCGAGGCGCGCGCACGAGACGCTGCGTTTCGAAAATTGTATGACTGATTACATCAAGCGTCCGTGTACGTGGTACGTTCACAATTAATACAGATATAGAGTACGGTGGTGGGTGATACGCGAGCGTTCCGGGCGCGCGCCCCGAGCGCTTTATATGACTAGGGCCTTACTTCAGTGTTGCGAGTGCAGCTCAAACATCCTGGATTTTTGCTTTGTTTCTAACTCGGTTAATTAGCTTCACACTTAGGCGGATTAGGTGGACTTGCTTCAGTCAGGGATTAGTTAACTAACTCTGAGTTAATTTGACATTTCCATACAATTATCTATTGTTATTATCAATTGTACCTATTGTTATTTTTACTTGTGAGGGCCGGGAGTGGATGACTCAGGGGCTGACTGAAAATCAGTGTTGTAGGAACCTACAACAAGTGCTGAGTCAGTTCCTATTTTTAGCTGCGGAGAGGTTCCGACAGTTATGTCGATTGTACCTAGTATGTAAGTAATTGTGTGTCCATGTTCTGTTTTTATTTTTATCATTGTCTTTCTATCTATCTTCTTCTATCTATCAATTATGGACTTTAACTCAGAGTTAACTGCCTAACCCTGGTTGATGCAAGTGAGCTTGAACTTCTGACTTTCAAAGCTAGGCCACATTTCCACTAGTTTGCCGTATAGATCCAGATTGAAGGGTGAAAATCGTCATCGACTGGATCCCACAAGAGAGGCCCCGACGGCGTGGCAGACCAAGGCGGAGATGGCGGGATGACCTCAAACCTTCTTAACGGGATCGCAAGAGGTGGCCCAAGATACAAGGTGAGGTCTTTGCCCAGCAGTGGTACACCTTATAGGCTGCATAAAAAAACATATTAACAAACATTTGTCAAAATGCTTGCGCCAACGCTATCGACATTTGCATTTTTATACGATTTACTTCCGTCAGCTAATCTAGCATGGAGGAACATTTCGAGCTTTGACAAAGATACACACTGCTGTTTGACTCGCTCTAAACTTTACCACTGACTGACAATACCTATTTCAGCTAATCTCAGGACATGCGAAATGGTGCGAATTTCAACACTTACTTGCGTGGGCCATTTAAAATTCTTTCGCGAGAAAAAATCTTTTCGGGCCTGGGGTTGAGCACCCTTGCTCTAAAGTCTAGCTAGATAGATAGATCAAAAGAGCGTTTGTCGAAATCCAGTTTCGGGCCGGAGTGAGAGAGCTGAGTGCTTTTGAGGTTAGATAAGGTCAATACGTGCGGCAACAACGCGGCATAACTAATTGAATAAGCCGCAGGATCACGCTGTCCCATTCCTTAATGCTACGTGCCTGCCTCCACCCTGTCCGATATTACGTTACGCGATTTATCACGAGAATCAAGGGATCGGTTTTCATTTGTTATAGTTTGGCAGGTAACTGGCAGCTGGATGTTATTTGATTTAGGAACCTTGGTGGGTTTCAATAATCTATTCGAGGATTATCGTTGACGAGGAAGACGTATGCTATGGGGCCTCTAAACGGGTAAACTATACACCGTGGAATTTTAGTGGTTTTAAAGCCGAAGGTATTTAGTTGCACTCGTGATTCTGAGCCAAATTCCAAAATTAAAAAAAAATAATCGGTAAAAAAAATCACTTCTTAATACAAACGACTATCGCCAATCGACACCATTTGTATGGAGAAGTGAATTTTTTTTTCGCACTTTTTGGGCTGAAATTTTGTAATTTGGCTCAGAATCACCAGTGCAACTAAATACCTAAAACCACTAAAATTGCACGGAGTAGAGAGTGGCTAAAACAACAATATAACATGCCGGCAACCTTTGAAAATGCATCGGCCATACCAAATGTGTGTCCTATCATACAGATACAGTTAGTATACAGTGAGAGTGAGCTTACAGTGTAACCTAACCCAAATTTGGTCGTTCTGCCACCATCAGATTGACCGGAAACTTTCCAAGCGTGCATTCTGCCCAAATTAGACTTCATTAATTTATGCATTTCATCTGGTTTCAATTGCCTCAGTTCAAAATTCTAATGATGGTAAGTTAACCCATGGTAGCTCCTATCGCGTGTGGCATACATGCGTCAATCAAACAAAAAGGGTATTCTAGCGTGTCGCTGACTGAACCTAGGTATTCTTTCCTATGATATCATCATATCGTTTTCTGAAGATAGGAATCAATTCCTACATATCTGAAGGTGCACGCAATCACGAGGTACCTAAACGACAGAGATATTGTAAAATCCGTGCCCCTGCCGCCGCTCGCAGTTCGTTAGCCGCCCGTAATGACACGGGCACGGGGCGTGACTTGCCTCTGAAATGTGCCCGATTTGTCTCTTGTTCAGTTCTTTTTAGGGTTCCGTCCACATTGTGATTTGGACCGTTTTTGCGTTTTAAAACTTATGTTGGTCTGTAAACCGGACCCTACCCTGGCTTTTCTTTTCTATACTTAATTGAACGAGCGAGCGAAGCGAGCGAAGTTCTCCGAGTCTACTTGAACAATCCGGCGTTTGTATGTATGTATGTATGTATGTTAAATTTAGTCTGATCGTCATGAAATTTGGTAGGCAAGTAAATGAGGTAAAGATCATTTTTAAGTTCGAACATGAGCCAAATCGGTCGAGGTGTTGCTGAGATATGGGGTCGCGAGTTCATAGTTCGGGGCGAACCAATAGTTATTTTCTCCTAATCACAGAACTATACCAATGATGCGAACAATTAAGGATTTTTATAAAAGGAGCAGTGGGAGACAGGAATCCAAAATAGATACTCAAACCAAAATTATTATGTGTGAATATCGCGAAACATTAAAAGTTACTAGATACTTAAGACCCGTGCTATGGGTCTCCTGGCAACCACCTTTCGAAATACAGATAGCATGCAACATTTTGAGCCCCTTTTCAGCAGCCTAATTCGAAAAAGGTGGCGTTTATTACCTCTTCAACGTGATCCGGTGATGGCAACCAAGATTGAATTGTAGTGGGACCTCTTTGCTGATGCGATGATCCACAGGCGCTCTACAAATCTCTCATCAGTGGCTGCAAGCTGCTTGATCAATTTAAAATTGCATAAAAATGCAACTTTGATATCTCTAATTTATTAGGGGTTTAGTTCATACCAGAGTTCCGAACACTATTCCCCAAATGACTACCTATTAGGTCATCAGTGGCCGGGTTGTGACTGGCCGGGCGTTTTCTCATCTGGCGTTACCAGGATGGTGTGTCGATGGCGTCCTAATAGAAGGACGAAACCGGGGTTCCCTCGTTTTTCTCCTGCAACCAGCGAACTAGGTAATCCTCTAGAATTAGAATCTGAATATTCTTTGCTGTACTACAAAAACGTGAAAAGGAGCGACAGCATTAATAAATATCAATTGAAGCCGTCAACTGGGAGCCCATTTTGGCAGCATTGCGTTACAGACTCAGGTTCAGTTCAGTTCAATTGTTTATTGATTTCATGTGATTACAAGCTGGTAAGTATAAAAATTTCAAGTAAGTAGGTACAATGAGCCCCGTAGGGGCAATGCAATATGAATTGAAATTTTAAACTTAAACTTTCGTAAGCACTGCACATGTCGGCTATTTCGGCAAAATAAAAGTAAGTGAAACCGTTAAATCGATATAAAATGAATTGAAATGGTTGTGGTTGGCCCCAAGCCTCGCGTCTGCCTCGTGACAAGGCGTGACGTTGGGCGAACGTCTGCCTTGTTAAGCGGCTCGCCCAGTCAGTACCCAGCTTATGACGTTTGACCGATTGAACTATTGAGCGAAGTTACCACGTTATTAGGGTTCCATACCAAAGGGTAAAACGGGACCCATTACTAAGACTCTGCTTTCCGTCCGTCTGTCTGTTTGTCTGTCATCAGGCTGTATCTCATGAACCGTGATACGAGTAGTTAGACAGTTTAATTTTTCACAGATGATTTATTTCTGTTGCCGCTATAACAACAAATACTAAAAATACAGAATAAAATAAATATTTAAGCGGGGTCCCCATACAACAAACGTGATTTTGTTGCCGTTTTTATAGATAATGGTACGGAACCCTTCGTGCGCGCGTCCGACTCACACTTGGCCGGTTTTTTCGTAGTTACGGGCCAACCACAACCATTAAACTATGGGGTAGTCTATCTAAAGAAAGGGAACCCTCCAACATCAACCTAACAAACATTCTGTTGAATTAATTGATGAATCCTGTGTTTTTTTTTGTTCCATAACGATGATTCAATTTACAGGAGAGCTTTATGAAATGTATCTATTCGATTCTCAGTAACAAGAGGTATGAGCAAAATTCAATGTGGTTAGCGTTGGTAAAAAGCAATATTACTCGACTTGAATAAAAACCTGTATGTGTGTCTGTTTGTGTCACTGTAGATTTATAAACGGGTGAACCGATTTGGATGCGGTTTTTTTATTTGAAAGCGGGTTTTCTAGCGAGTGTTCTTAGATTTATCAAAATCGGTACAGATACAAACTTTTAAAGAATAAGAAACGTTCAATAAACTAGTGGTTCGCCCCAAACTATGAACTCGCGAGTGAGTTACTTTTTGCTAACCCCAATTGTGCAGGCGCGCGCGCATTGCATATAAACTTTACAACCCAATATCTCGGCAACCCATCAACCGAATTGGCTCATGTTCGAATTTAAAAATTCTTTTAATTTAATTTACCCGTCTAACAAATTTTATGATGATCCGACCAAATTTACTCAAGTTATCGTCGACTTCGCTCGCTTCACTCGCTCGTTCAATTAAAAGTATCGAAATTGTATAAAAAGCAAACCTTCAACCGCGACCGGCCAAAAAACTGAAAAACAACCAGCCTTCTACGACAAAAAATAGAAGTTAAAAACTAAAACCCGATTACTAAAAGGCTTAAAACAAGACCGGCTTATCCTTAAAATAGACTCATAGATAAAATTAATCGTAGTCGGAGGCCATCGGTTTATCAAATGCGAATGTGGTGTCCTCCGACTACGATATATTTATCTATGAGTCTATTTTAAGGATAAGCCGGTCTTGTTTTAAGCCTTTTAGTAGTCGGGTTTTAGTTTTTAACTTCTATTTTTTTTCTAAGTTTTTGAGTAAACATTTTGGATGATCACCCAGAATAGAACCAAGAACGGCAAAAAAAAAAACATTTTGGTATTTTTTATTCTATTTGTTATGTTGATGCTACATATGTTATACATTTTTGAAAAGGTATTTTAAAGCCCTTTCATTTGATACCCATGTCGATGGTATCCGATAATTTTTATTTTTAGGTCCACCACTTTAGGGCGCAGCACAGCTGCCATCTTGTTTATTTTCAAAATTAAAGTATCCTATGTTACCTGGGTGATTATTACGAATCCAACAAAACCTCATTTGTTGAAATAGGCCGAGTAGTTTAGCCTCTGCGAGGGAACAGATGAACACACAAACATACATACATACCCACATACATACACACATACATACATACATACATACATACGCTGCTAAAATCATCCCTCCTTTTTGCTTCGCGTAGTCGGGTAAAAAATCGATTAGTCACCAGCTCTCCGGCCATCATGTTAAGCTGGGAGGTTTTCTCGTTGTAAGGAAGTAAGTAAGATCTAACCTGTACATTTAGTACGAGGGGGGATCAAAAAGTAATGAGAACGACATACTCTTTGGTAAGAAATAAAAAATACTGGCAGGCATAGCTCAGATACATTATTTGTAATATGAATAAAGAAAAAAATCTTCGATTCTCTTTTTGGTTTTTCCTGAATGTAGTCATTTGTTTGCTTTGTGTCTGAACATGTTCTCGAAAATGAAGAGAAAACAAAGTGCGAGCCGTTATTAAAAACGCTGCGTTTAAAAAAAATAACGACGCAAGAGATTAATTGCGATTTGGAGGCAACATTAGGAGAGTCTGCTCCGCCGTATTCCACTGTCGCAAGGTGGGCTTCTCAATTTCGAGTAGGGAGAACGAGCACGGAAGACTCGCACTTCGTTTTTCTCCATTTCCGAGAACACGGTCCGACACAAAGCAAACAAATAACTACATTCAGAAAAAAACAAAAGAGAATCGAAGATTATTTTCTTTATTAATTTTACAAATAATGTATCTGAGCTATGGCTGCCAGTATTTTTTTTTTCTTACCAAGGATATGTCGTTCTCACTACTTTTTGATACCCCCTCGTACATGTCCCACTAGCTGGACAAAGGCCTTCTCTGAGAGAGAGAGTCTACGCGTGCTCAAGGCGGATTCTCGTTGTACTTAGTGGCTTTTATTAATTGAAAAGAGACACAAAACAACCCATACCGCACCCGTTTCCAAACCGGTATTAGACCTATCCAGATGGGCAGCAGGCGGAGTAAACGAAACAAAGCAGAGGTTTAATTCGAAAAGGCTTTTCCCCGTGTCCCGGCCTCGGTGTCTGAATGCAAAAGATACGATGGCGGATAGAATTTTTATTAACTTCAATGGGTAACGAACTGTAGCCGAAGGGCCAGGAAAAGGGCGTGGGTGAATGAAAATGGCAGTTTTTTTCTTAGCAAAATACTTTATTGAAATACAGATGAATTAAGGCGCTGGGCATAGTGAATTAGCCCGCGCGCAAAATGCACAAAATCGATTCCTGTATCAAATAAATAAAAAAATCTAAAATGTTCACATATCAACCCTAGAATTAGCTGAGACCTATCTAACATAGCCAGTTTTGTGTTGATATCCATAACAGATTGCAAGATATTTTACTTGAAAAAAAGTGCGCCGCCTATTTTTTTTCAAGCAAAATAACTTCAAAACGTTTATGAATGTCAACACGAAACTGGCTGTTTTAGATAGGTGTCACCTAATTCTAAAAGCTTTTTAATTCATCAGCATTTCAGGTGTTCCAAAAGATCCTAACTCTTTTTACAAGACGTGAGCACCCGGTCATTGGGATCACAACCTAAATATTTTGTTTGCCCTATGACGTTCCGTTGATTTTTAAATTAATTAAATGGGATCGCTGTGGCGGGAGTATTTTTTTTTTAATTGTATTCCTTGATTTTCACAATGTTTTACAAATCAAAGTAATGCACCTACACACACATACATATTATTTTTTAATTTGAGCTAATACTAAAAACAAAAAAGTTATTAAAAATAAAAATAGGTAAAAAAACTTTTTAAGTTAAACGGTTTTATGTTAAACATACATTGCAATGTTTAAGATAAATGTACTAAAAACCAAAAAATAATAAAATAGATACAGTCGTGGGAATTATAAACATATGCATAGACTAGACTAAAATAAAACCGTGGGGCACGTCAATTGTCTACAATCGTTGATTAAAATGTTTGATTTGTAATGTTACACTATAATTAGGCAGTTGACGTGCCCCACGGTTTTATTTTAGTCTAGTCTATGCATATGTTTATAATTCCCACGACTGTATCTATTTTATTATTTTTTGGTTTTTAGTACATTTATCTTAAACATTGCAATGTATGTTTAACATAAAACCGTTTACCTTAAAAAGTTTTTTTACCTATTTTTATTTTCTAGTTTTTAGTTTTTATTTCGCATTCTGTTTAATTCATATAGTACATTGTATTATACTGGTTGAGCACTTTCATTTGATACCCATATTGATGGGATCGATAAAACCTACGTTATCCGCCATTTTGTAGCGGCCGCCATCTTGTATTTCAATTTTTTTTATAGTATATTGTATGCTGCTTGTTGAGCCCTTTCATTTGATACCCATATTGATGGGATTGATAAAACCTACGTTATCCGCCATTTTGTAGCGGCCACCATCTTGGATTTCAATTTTTTATAGTATATTGTATTTTGCTTGTTGAGCCCTTTCATTTGATACCCATATTGATGGGATTAATAAAACATAAATTATCCGCCATTTTGTAGCGGCGGCCATCTTGAATTTATAATGATAATGAATAAACATAATTGTATTGTCACCAAAATCCAAAGTGTATACAAAATTTCAGATTAATCGGTTTGACAGGAAGAGGGTGAAATTTGAATTACTAAATTTGACCCAAGAATAATAAATAAAAATAAATAAATAAAACAAACGGGGTGAGCTAAATATAAAACCGTTTAAAAACCGTTTAAAAAAACAATTCAGAGGTCATAAAATACAATTTGTTTATTTTTCAATTTTTTTTCAATTTTATACACTAAAGAGTTAGGATGTTTTGTAACACGTTGTATAAGGAAAGCAGATTGGTGCTCAGTTTTAACCATGGTTTAGACCAGGGTGAACTCATGATGATTTTCCGAGAGATATTCACGAAGAAACAAAAAAACTCACAAAAGTGCAGCTTGATCAACGACATGAAGAAATGTCTACTTTCAATTGAGTTTGTCTTAAATTAATTATGAAAGAGTTAAAATTATTTTTCATCCCTTCCGCAAACGCACTTTTCGTGGCCACACTCAACTGTCTGTCGTATTCCAGTCCATCCGGAAAAAGCAATGAAAGTCGACCAATTCGAACGGCAAAGATTTGAAAGTCAAATGCCGATCGATAAAAAATAAAAGAAGACCATTGATAACTTTTACACCGAGTCATTTGGAATCAGACGAAACGAGCGTCGGTTCGTTTTCATGAATTTGACACAGTTTTCAGAGTTGATTAAAGGCGAGGTTTCAAATGATTGAAATTAAAACACAACCTTTTCTTCACTCGTCTCTACTATAGTGCCAAACCACACTGACTGTATCTTGTGCTATACATATAAATAGTTTAGTTTTGATTTGATAAGAATTCTATGGATTTTATTATCTGAAATAAATTATACAATCATCATTAGTTATTAGTTTTTTACTCGATAGATAGAGTTTCTTCCAACCCTTTTAGTCTTAAGTTTCGCACAGCGATGAATAGCCCCTCGGGTCCGTCCGTATCCAGTCCCGTATCAATTAGGTGAGAGTCGGTGAGACAGAGCAAGGAATAAGGACATCCAATTGTGACCCGGGTCTATGTACGCGCACTAAATAGGTCGCTTGGCGCTGTTTATCGGACTATTTAGAAAATTCAATATTCACGAATTAAGATGCATTCATCATCATCATCATCAGCCCACCTCTGCCCACTGTTGATAGGCCTTTTTCCCCTCGCACCACGGACCCTCCGCCGACACAACCATATAATCCGACCATCGAGCTGCTTGTCTTCCCACCGACCGCCGTCTTACTCTGGGCCTCCACTCTGTCACTGCCCTTGTCCATCGGCTATCCTTCCGCCTCGCTAGGTGTCCTCCCCATTTCCACTTGAGACTCGCTATTCGATCACAAACATCGTCAACCTTCGTTCGACGATGGATGACGACATTTGGTACTCGATCTATGAGGTCTAGCATGGCTCGCTCCATGGTTTGATGTAGTATATATTTTTATTGTAGAAACTATCCCAACGATTTAATAAGGAACTGCCTACTAATAGTTTGATTTCAAAGCATGAATTTGCAAATTCAAAGATACTGAAATTATTTTGTTAACTTCGTCAATATTGACAAGATAGCGTTAGCAAGGTAGTTACGCCTGGCGACCCAGCCTCAAAACCTGGAGTCAGCTCTATATTCCCAGAGCCCAGACGCTGAGTCGGCAGACGGATGTAGATAAGCCTGGGCACCTGCGGTGCCCCTAGCAAGTAGTTAGGTTAGTCTTAAGGGAACCATTGTAGAGTCAATACATGTATTTTGCTCTAATATTTGTGTTTTTTAAAACGTCCTCCGGCTCCCAGAAAACTTGACTGGCGCAGCCGGTTGGGATTTTCGCGTCGCGTAAACTAAAAATCAGTGAAAAACGACGAACGTTTTCTAACGTTTTAAACCGAAAATCCGTACGAACCAAATAAATAAGTCAAGAACTCTCAAAAAGTGGCATAGACTGAGTGGTGAGCTTTTCATCAGTGACCCTACTCCGTCGCCTACTGTACGAGAATTTGGAGGACGCCTTAAGACTCAACGGAGGGACATGGACAGTCTGTGAGTAGACCCAATCGCTATTCCATTCTCCTATAACCATTCCTATTCCATTTTAGATATATGTGTCTAGAGATCGATAGCGCTATTTCCAAAAATTGAAGTAGGTTATTCGTTTTCAGAAAGACGTAGTTTTAAGCAAGTAAAATCAAATTGAAACAAAAAGTATATTTCTAAGTAAACTTAAATATTAAGAAAAGTGTTAGATAAGTTAAAAGCAGTGAAAAATGGATCAAATAAGACAAATCCCTCGCGAATTTGCGGACGTCATCCCCCGATTTGACGGTGACGAAAAATTGCTTAATTTATTCATTCGGAAATGCGAATATGTTATAAATAGCTGTAGAGTAGAAGGCAATGTGGCCCAGGACTTATATGTATTTCACATAGTTACATCAAAGTTGACTGGAAGAGCCGCAGCGCTAATAAGTGAGCGACAGGATCTCGATACGTGGCCTCAGCTTAAAATCGCTCTTGAGCAACATTTCGGTGATCCTCGTAGTGAAGAGTGTATTGCCATCGAATTGGAAACACTAAAAATCAATAATGGCGAGACTTATCTGGATTTCTGTAATAGAATACAGCACGTAAGAAGCACATTGATTGCCAAGGTAAATAGAATACTAGACGTTAACCTTCGCGCAAGTAAAATCACTATTTACGACAATATGGCAATGAATGTCTTTCTGTACAATCTGCCAGAAGACCTGCTGCGAATCGTGCGCCTGAAAGGTTCACGATCTCTAGAAGATGCTCTCAGTATCGTGCTGGAAGAAGTGAACTTCTTGTACCAGTACAATACTCGGAACAAAATGCTTAAGGTACCTAACCTGCAGGCAAGACCCCAACCAGTAGTACAAAACCCCTATCTTGACAAAATGGGTATCAAGCCATTCTTTTCGCAAAACCCTCAAGGATTTAAGTTTGGCATCCCTCAAACTACCCCTAACGTGCAAAGACCTATGCACCAACCCCAAACTATGTACCAACCCCAAACTCTACAACAACCCCAACAAAGGTTTCAGTTTGGCATACCCCAAAGTAAACAAATGCATGCACAACAACAGCAGCAATTTGGCTATAGGCCTCAATTAGGGTTCAGGCCCCAGTTACCGACACAACCCCAACAATTCGGGTATAGACCCCAGTTAGCGCAGCAACCCCAACAATTCGGGTACAAACCCCCGTTTGCGCAACAGCCTCTTGGCTATAGACCCCAATTTGCCCAGCAGCCAACAGGTTATAAACCCCAGTTTGGTCAACCACAATTTGGCTATCGACCATCGCCGAATCAAGGCCCAGTAAATGCCGACGTAAGCATGCGAACAGTCGCCCCGGCGAAGCCCCAAGGTTTTCGTATGAACACTATCAACGAGGTAGACGAAACGTGTGACTCATATGCCCCCGACGCATATTACTATGAATACGACACCTATGACGAGTACGCAGACAATGTTGCGAGCTGCGACACCCACGATAGTGAACTTGAGCCCGTGGAACAGTCCGACGCTAATGAGGATTTTCACATAGGTGCCGGCAACAAAAACCCGAGATAATAGAACTCAATTGCAGCCTGAAATTACAGTTACCTTACATAGAGTTACCTGAAATTCAGTCAAGGTTCATGATAGATACAGGTAGCGCGCGTTCATTCATTAGCCCAGCCAAAGCAAGCGAGTACTTCAATAACTATAAACAATACGAACCGTTCGAGGTGATAAGCACCCACGCGTCCAGCCAGCATAGTGAAGTTATAGAAGTACCATTGCTCCCGACATTCAATAGTTGTGAGTACCATAAATTCTATGTTTATGACGTAGACGGACGCTACGATGGTTTAATCGGTAGTGACCTTCTGAAACAAATTGATGCAAAAATAGATATGAAAAATAATCTGTTATACACAAAATCGGCAACCATCCCTATGATTTACAACCCCAGTGTTACGATCAAACTCGCCCCTAGATGCGAACAACGAGTGAGCTTACCGACGGACTTGCAAGACGGTGAAGCTATATTGAACTATGTTTCATTCTGTGACGGCGTAAGAATGCCTAGCGCTATAGTAAAATGCGAAAACGGTTACGCGAAAACTATCATTCAAAACACGCTTGAACACGAAATGACATTGACCATCAATAGACCCTTTATGGTGACTAAATATGACAACCAAAAATGTGAGCTAAACAACATAACTCACCACAGAGACACGGACATTGACGACATCCTTACTGAAAATTTAAGTAAGTTGCGTTTAGACCACATGAACAACGAGGAACAGGAAAGCATCCAAAAACTTTGCGAAGAGTATAAAGACATTTTCTATTCGGAAAAACTACCCCTGACTTTCACTAACGACGTCAAACACCACATCAGGACTCGTAATGAAGACCCTATCTTCATCCGCCCTTATAGACAACCCCAAGTCATTAACCAAGAGATTGATAAGCAAGTAGGAAACATGCTAGAGAACAACATAGTGAAGGAGTCGCACTCTCCCTGGAGCGCCCCCGTACACCTGGTGCCCAAAAAGGCAGATGCATCTGGTGAGAAGAAATACAGGTTAGTGATTGACTATAGAAAACTGAACGAGATTACCATCGACGACAAGTACCCCTTGCCGAACATCACCGACCTTTTTGACAAGCTAGGACGAAGTACTTACTTCACCACATTAGACCTGGCCAGTGGATACCATCAAGTGGAAGTAGCTCCGGAAGACCGCCAAAAGACAGCCTTTTCGACCCAGGCGGGACACTTTGAATTTACCCGTATGCCCTTCGGCTTGAAGACCGCTCCAGCGACCTTCCAACGGACAATGGACAACGTGCTCCGAGGTCTACAGGGTATACACTGCCTAGTTTACCTAGATGACATAATCGTGTACTCCTCCAGTTTACAAGAACACCTTTTCAAATTAAGGACAGTGTTTGAGAGACTACGAAAAACTAATCTCAAGGTTCAATTAGATAAGTCCGAATTTTTGAGAAAGGAGGTCTTGTACCTTGGACACAACATAACCAGCGCAGGACTCAAACCCAACAACGACAAAATAAAAGCAATACTCAATTACCCCCTACCCCGTACAACGACCGAAATAAAGAGTTTCCTAGGTCTTATAGGTTACTATAGGAGGTTCATAAAGGACTTTGCAAAAATCACTCAACCCATGACAGCTCGTTTGAAAAAGAAGCGGCCTGTGTCAAGCAGTGACGAAAAGTACGTAGAAGCCTTTCAGAAATGTAAGGAACTCCTGGTAAATGCACCAATCCTGCAATATCCTGATCCTGACAAAGCCTACATCCTGACAACAGATGCTTCAGACTTCGCGCTTGGTGCCGTGCTTTCACAGGGACCAGTTGGCAGTGATAAGCCAGTAGCTTACGCTAGTAGGACCCTCAATGACGCTGAAACCAGGTACAGCGTAACGGAAAAGGAGTTGCTTGCCATCGTATGGGCAGTAAAACATTTCCGCCCATACCTCTATGGTAAAAAGTTCATTGTGATTACAGATCATAAGCCTCTCCAGTGGCTTAAGTCCCTAACTGACACAAACAGTAGGCTCACACGTTGGCGCCTACGTTTATCTGAATATGACTTTGACGCAGTCTACAAAAAGGGTAAATTAAACTCTAATGCTGACGCGTTATCACGGATTCGACTTAACGCATTAGGTAAAGATGACAAAAGATCAGTAAAAGTGAATGTTGATGAGAATGAAGACATAGAGCAGCTGACCAAAGAGATTGAAGAGTTAGGTAGAATACAGAAGAAAACTCTTGCACAACCAATGCCTGAACGACCAATGACTATTTCTGATAGCGACTCTGACCATCCAATCACCATCGCAGACTCAGACTCTGACGTCACGATGCGGTTAGGACGTAGATCTCCATACTCTATACCTAGCCCTTCTAGTAATACTGTGACGGCATCAGAAAAGTCTTCAGGTACTGAAACAGCTCATTCGGCATTAGAAACTGAATCCGAAGGTATTCCCATTTTACAGGAAGCCATTGACACAAAGCCCAACCAAATTTTAGTTTTCACCTGGTTCATTGATAAACTTACAGTAAAAGACTTATCTCGAGAGAAGCAGCGTATTCTAGAAGTACATCTACCAACGAATCGACCTGATCTTGTAAAGCAGTTTCTCAAGGAGTATATCAAGAACAAATCAAAGTATTTTATCTACTTTGAAGATGACGAACACCGCCGACAATTCACAGAAGCAGTCATATTCCTATTTAAAAAGGAACTTGTACAATTTTATGAGTGTACCCAAAGAGTAATGTTTGTAGACGATGAAACGGAACAACAGAGCATTGTCAAAAAGTACCACATTGGCAAAACGTGTCATAGAGGTATTAGGGAGACATTAGCTCACATAAAACGCACATATTTTTGGCATAACATGGAACAAATTATATCAAGTGTAATAAATTCTTGCGAACCCTGTCAAAAGGCCAAATATGACAGAAATCCTCTAAAACCTGAATTGCAACTAACCCAGACCAAAACTAAACCATTACAGGAAATTTTTATCGACCTATTTTCCATAGAAGGTCGTTACTACCTTACGATAATCGATGCCTTTAGCAAACTTGGACAGGCCTTCGAAATTCCTAACCGTTCTACCCCTGAGGTAGTTCGAGCCCTGATAAAATACTTCTCTTTTTATGGCGTGCCCCTAAAAATAAGCTCAGACTCTGGTTCAGAATTTAATAACGCTTTGATGAAGGAGCTTCTCTCCCTCTACAAAGTAGACCTTCATATTGGCACCCCAAACAACCCAAATTCAATGGGACTCATCGAGAGGTTCCACTCTACAATAATAGAGATATACAGATTAGCAAAGTACGAACAAAAGTATACAGATGCTGCTACAATCATGACTTATTCTGTTATGGCATACAACCATAGTATACATAGCACAACTGGTATGACCCCATTTGAAGTGTTACTGGGACACACTGACTCAAGACACGCATTTGACTCGGACTTTGAAAAACAATACACCCAGCAGTTGGTCAAAGAGCATGCAAAACGTACTAAGTACCTTTACAATCACTTAGCAGAGCAGACCATCAAAAGGAAGGAAAAGATAGTTCAGAAAAGAGGTGGCGAAAGCAGTTTTCCGATTGAACATGGTAAAGTTATATTTGCAAAAGACACGAATAAAAGAAGTAGCAAGGATAAGCCCCGATACTTACGAGCCGAAGTGATAGGTGAAGTAACTAGAAACGTAGTCCCCATACGTATTGGAAAAAGAATCACGAAGGTTCCAGTAAAACACGTTAAACGTCATTCGCAGACGCCTGCTCATCCTGGCAGCGGCCATGGTGACCCAACTCCAGGCCCTTCAACTTCAGGACCTAAGTGGTAACCCTGGTATCCTTCCCGTGAAGCAAGGCGTTGCTGTCCTTAGCAAGGATAAGTGGATCATCGCTAAGATGCTAGACTTCAAACCCATCGTTGACGACTTGAAGACTAACAGCATGCTAGCATCCACATTAGATAAGTTAGTTAAGACATTTGATAAGAATTTTACAGATAATTTTATAGATATAAGAATACAGGCAGAATTTGTTAAGAATCTGACTGTCGAGAAGTTCCAGCAAGTAGCACCTTCCATCCGTGTAAAACGTGGCCTAATTAACCCCCTTGGATCATTAATAAAAGTAATTACAGGAAATCTTGATAACGACGATGCCATTCGATATGATAAACTAATCGATGAAGTTAAATTAAATCAGAATAGTAATAAACAGAAATTAACACTGATCACTGAAATGGTGCATACTCTGGCAAACTCTACATTTAAGTTAAATGACAATCTCATACAAATTAATAAGGAAATGCGAAAACTATCGGAAGCAATTAATGATATACAAAGAAAGGAATATCTAAATCACGCGGAAACCCAAATTATTAATACCTACAATTTGTTGATTCATAACTTTCAGGCAATCCACGTTAAATTGAATGAGATTGAAACTACCCTAGCATTAAGTAGATTAGGAGCTTTACATCAGTCTATAATAGATTCTACTAAGTTGCTTAACCTTCTCGAAAGGATTAATAGAGTAGAAATGTTAGTATTTCCACCTAGCTTAGAAAACTTAGTTAAGATAGAGCAAACCATGACACTAAAAGCTTATTTTAAAGGAAATCAAATAACGTACCTGTTGGAAATACCGCTTGTATCTAGAGACGCCTATATCTATTATAAACTCCTTCCATTACCCGTGCTATCCCATGACCACACCGTAGTCATCATACCCAAGTATCCCTACATCCTAGTGAAAGGGTTGAAGATCAGGCTGTTAACTCACCCATGTCGAGAAGTCGAGGAGGCCAGCTTTCTCTGCATCGATGACGACACTTCCCACTACATTCAAGACACTTGCGTCACCCAGCTGATGACGTATGCTGAAAACGTGACGTCATGCACTCAAGTTCCAGTCTCCATAGAACCAGTAAAGGTCCAGATGATACAAACCAACCGATGGATGCTCTACAGTAGAGAAGAAAAGTTGCTCTCCAGAACCTGCATCAATGAAATATTCCGCCAGAAGGTTCATGGCACGTACATACTCACTTTAGACGACCCGTGCGAAATACAGATCGGAGAGGTCCTTCTGAAAAAGCACTCTACTGACATCGAGAACATCGAGTACTCTACGATGCCCATAGTAAACTTACCTGCGTTGAAACCTCTTGCAGAAGAAGTACCCTCGAAGCCGGTGAACCTGGAAGGCGTTGACCTGACCGACATCAAGTTCCTGTCCTACGCCTTGAAGAAAAGTGACAGTGAAAGTGAAAGGGCAATTATTACAGTGAAAGAAATTAGTGTCTGGACAATTCTACTCTATATTGTGTTAATTGCATTTCTGTGTATGTTATTTTATAAGTATCGTCTTAAATTGTTGAAGACCTGTAATCGAAGTTCTGCTCCTAAAGAAGAGAACTTCGATCTTAAGGAGGGAGGAGTTACGCCTGGCGACCCAGCCTCAAAACCTGGAGTCAGCTCTATATTCCCAGAGCCCAGACGCTGAGTCGGCAGACGGATGTAGATAAGCCTGGGCACCTGCGGTGCCCCTAGCAAGTAGTTAGGTTAGTCTTAAGGGAACCATTGTAGAGTCAATACATGTATTTTGCTCTAATATTTGTGTTTTTTAAAACGTCCTCCGGCTCCCAGAAAACTTGACTAGGTAGAGGGGCAGGAGAGCATCCGCGGCACACGGCACACCTACTACAAACACCTGGCGATGACGCTATTAGCGACTAGCATAGAAAAAATTGCAATATTTGGGTCCCACCATTTTGAGTCACTCAATGCCACAAATACAAAAAAAAATACAATCCATAAAAAAAAACAATCCCACGAATAAATTAAGATACATTGTCAGAAAATAAAAGATCAGAAATCTCGCATGTAGTACGGTCTTAAGGGTGCCAATCGAACAAAAAGGGGTATTCTAGGTTTTCAGTGATTGTACAAGGGTCCTGATAAAAATGGAGCGCATAATAATCCTTACAGTCCCATGTTTGTTCCATACAGACTTCATTGTTTGTGTAGGTTGTTATCTCATTCTGTTTGCTCCTGTAGGTTTTAAGCTTACTGAAGGGATTTTCTTTTTTCATGCTCTGTAAGGAATCTTTTTTATCCGAATTTTAAATAATTGAATGTGCCTTTATTTGAATATTTTCTTAATTTTTTATGTAAATATTTTTTTTATTAATTATTAAAAATTTCTAAAAAAAATGTGTATGACGTCACCTCTTGCATTATGTACTAAGTTCATTGCATTCATTCATGCTTTAAAAAAAAAATATGCTGACGTTTGACCAATGTCAGTGTCAAGTCAACAAGAAGGTTATTTTCTCAGTTACTTGACACTTTTGACAGTTGTTGTTGACGAATGTATTGTTTTAAATATTTGTAGGCAATGGAACTACCGCATTAGAGGCTATGATGACGTCATCGAAAGAAAAATGAATAAAACATTTTTGGCGATAAATATTAATAATCCGTTTGAATTTTACTTATTTAAACCCCTAATAGTAATCAGTATCCCTATTCCTCGAAATGGTTTTCAATTTACGACAATCGATGCCTCACTGATCAATGCCCATTGCATTGACAGTTAGGTACTTGAGTCGGTAGCTCAAAAATACCTATGTAAAAAAAACTACTTGTAAAACGTGCAAATAACCAATAAAATATAATACGTTTCGATTTAGCGCAAGACTTTATGATTTCCTTTCCCAAAACCCCTCGGTTACGAGTTTAATACCTAAATGTATTATGTGGGTGTGATTGTAGTTGCAAATAAGTGCTTTTAAGGCTGGAATATAGCAGCGTGGCGTGTCATTATTGTAAACAACAGAACAACAATAATTCAGCCGATTATGTGTTCTGTCTACGACAAGTTTTTTGGGCAGTGACACTGCTTCGTAGACCAGAACACATAATCGGCTGAATTATTGTTGTCTTTTTGTTTACAATAATGAAAAGAATACTGTTTTATTGCCGCGAACGAAAAATCGCTGAACAAAAATAGCTCAGTTTGGCTACAAAATGTAAAAAACTGTAAAAATTTTGAACTTTTCTTTATTTGACTTTTTTGTGAGATAAAATTTTCTCTAACTACTTATCTGCAGCGCCCTAGCATTATATTGAGCGCAGATAAAAAAAACTCAACAAAGCCGTGTATCGCGGAAATTCCGGATATTTACACGGACGTCCGGAAGCCTCTCGCGCGGACTCGGAACCCGGACGTCCAGCTTCATCCGGGATTTAAAAAAAAACGGAGCCAATAAAACTGAAGTTATTTTGCTGGCTCTTTCTTTCTTATTGTTGCCCAAAAAATAAGCTAAGATAAAGACTTTGGTGTCTAAATAACCACACTATGCCAAAATTCCGCGACCGAAGTTCGGCGTGATTAGAATTTGAGTAAAAAAAATAACGGTTGCTATTACGCTATTACGCCTTCTTGCAATGCTATTTGAATGAGTTGATTTCAAAGAACAAATTCAAAACAGTTCATAGATGGCGCATACCAGGTGTGGCCATTAAAGAACCGGAATATGGCTGTCAAAATTAATCTGTGCCAAGCGAAATTTCACAGCCGTATTCGGGTCCTTCTATGGCCACGCCTGTAAACACCATCAATAAACTGCTTTGAATTTGTTCTTTAAAAATGACACATTTTGCCAAAATTCCGACGCGTTATAGCGTACAGCCGAACTTCGGTCGGGCATAAGTTCGGCGGCAATTCCGTGCCAATGTTTATATTCTATCAACACATTCTAAGCGACCGAAGTTCGGTTAATTTTCTTTACAAATGTAAGTTAGAACGGCATCCCGTCGCGTAATTTCCGCGCATATGGTGTGTCGTATCAACCGAATACGTCGGCACGTAAAATCAACCGCTGAACTTCGGTCGCGTATGTTCCGCATAGATCAAAGTGAAGATAAAAGATAAGTAATACAATTTTCATTAAATTTGACCCGTTTGAATAAAATAAAAGTCTAACCCCGTCAAGAGCTTGATATGGTCCTATACCTCATTGGTAAAAATAAAGGCTTTTGTATCTTCGTAATGATAATATGGTTTATACAGCGTCGAAAACAACAAACCTAGAAAACACAAATTCAAAAAATGACGTGGCCATAGAATAACCGGAACGCGACTGGCTAAATTCTAAATCAGGGATCCCCAAACTATTTTGGACAAGTTACCCCTTTTCCAAAATGAACTGTTACCTTAGACCCCCATGTCCAAATTACCTACTTTTAAGATCAACCCTCTTATTCATAATGGTCCGCTAACTTAAAACAGCTGCTACAGAGTGTTATTTTTTCATTCTGATTTAGGTCAATAGAAGAAGACAGAGTGAGAATTAGCAATGCTTTAAGTTATTTAAGTTCCTATTGATGCAAAATAATAAGGTACCAATTTTATTGGAAAACTTTGCACTTGGTTAAGGGAGTAAAGCTGACTTCATTGCGTTAATTTAATAGGAGTAGATTTTTAGACCTCGTCGACCCCCAAAATCAGTTTTCTAAATATTAATCTGTCAGTCAGACAGTCCTTTCCCGATTCTTGTATGAGCACGCCTTTCTTGTTCATTTCTTTCTTGTTTACATATTTGTTATGTGCGATAATTTCAAGATACGTAAAATAGCCCATCGTTGGACGATAGCAACTTGAGGGAAATTCAATATTTTCACAGTGTTCTGGTCATAAACTAGTTTTTTGGGCAGTGCCACCGCTTCAGTGGCGTACCGTGGGCAAATGGCGCCTAGGGCAAGCATTGTAATTGCGCCCCTTCGTATATCTTTTTTCAGTGGCGGTGCAAGACTAAAATGGGACATTAACTATTCTGCTTCTGGTTATTAAAAAAAATCGCACGCCGCGTGAAATTCCATAAGCAATCAGCCTTAAACGCGCGCGTAGCGCGCCCGAGATTTCACCAATTTTACCCATTTTGTAAGCCGCCATATGGAGCAAATTACTATCCTTGGACGAGATCTATTTTGCGATTCTATTATGGTCGTGCAGCGTGCCCGAAATTTTACCGATTTTAGCCTTAAATTATGGGATCGAAATTACCACAGTTCGTAAATAGGACAAACGTACGCAGCACGCACACAATTCAACAATTTTACCTTTTATCTTCATTTTTATTCATTCTTCTTTTACTGCACATTTTTCTATTATTTTTTTTATCTTCATTGTTCGTAAATGGGACTAACGCGCACAGAGCGCCCGAAAATTCACCGATTTTACTTTGAATATAGTAATTTATGACACTATTGTAATAATGACGAAAGCGCGCGGAAGGCGTGGCAAGTTTTCTTTATAACGCGCCCGAAAATTTATCTATTTTACCCTGTAAATATCATAAAGATTTTTTTTTATGTAAACAGGATGACCGCGTGCAGCGCTCACGATAGTTCAACGAATTTACCTTTGAATTTAATTGTTCGTATTCGTTAGTGGAACAAAACGCGCAGAAAACGGCTTTTTAACATGTAAGAAGTTAAGTTAGTTAGGAGAAATCTAGACATCAGCTAATTTTTCATGAAGTTCATGCATTTTGCCATGGATTGTTAGATACTTTACTCATATTTTATCGACAATTTGGGATTCAGTTTTAGAAGAACATGTTTAAGTAGGTACCTAAATTATATCTTCTCTATCGTGACATACACTATTTACAGTACTATGACTGACTCGTCTGATAATTTGAAGTAAATTGTTAGATTATTTTGAATTTACGAGTTGCTGTTTTGCGCCCCCCTTGAAGTGGCGCCCAGGGCACGTGCCCCGCCTGCCCCACCCTAGTTACGCCACTGCACCGCTTTGTCGACCAGAACACATAATTGGCTGAATTATTATTGTTATGTTATTTACAATAATGAAAAGGATACTGTTTTATTGTCGTGAACGCATAATCGCTGAACAAAAATAGCTCAGTTTAGCTTCAAAATTTAAAAGACTGAAAATTTTAAATTTCCCGCCACGCTGCTATCGTCCAACCTTAATCTATGCTAAGCGAAATTGGACAGTCCTGTCCCGGTTCGTGTATGGGCACGCCTTTCTTGTTCTTGTATGAAGTGGTGTTATGTGCGATAATTGCAAAATACGTAAAATAGCCCGTCGGAATACACGCTCAAACGGACCAAACTCTGACTCAATATTCGCTAGTTTCCTCTCCGTGCCACGCCGCGATAGCGTCTTGACGACACTTCCGGTTTTCAGCCCCGACCCACTTCTGGCAAAATGGCGTCGCGTCCGCTTCTGTTTTAACTGTGCGATTCAATTTGCGATTATGTTTGCGCTAGTTGAGATATTTAGTTAGGAAGTCGCTAAGTGGGTTATTTTCAACCGGCCCCTAACGAAGTAGGGATGCCCTCAATTCCACAGCAGCTGGAAGTAAAATGGCCTAAAAAACATAACCCTCCTTTGGAGAGTCGGGTAAAAAGTCAGTCACTGGCCAACAAATCCAGCTCGCAAACTACCATAATCCCCATTATACGAATAATACGAGCTTTTGCCCGCGACTTCGTCCGCGTGAACTACAGAAAACAGATATTTGGTTTACATTGCCCCTAAGCTCCACTTGCGCCAACCAGGGTTAGCCAGTTAACTCTGAGTTAACATCAATAAATGTATGGAAATGTCAAATTAACTCAGAGTTAGTTGGCTAACCCTGACTGACGCAAGTCCGCCTAAGTGTAATAGCGTGATAAATGTAGCCTGTGTGTTATTCTGATGTCTAAGCTATCTCCATCCCAAATTTCATCCAAATCTCTCCAGCCGTTTTATCGTTAAAGAGTAACAAACACACGCACTCACTCACAAACTTTCGCATTATAATTTAAGTAGGAAGGAAGTAGGATAGGATTAGTAACTTTAGTAGGTACTAGTTGGTACTACGGTCGTGGAACCCGTATGTAGATACATACATTTGGAACCAGTATGCTTAGCATGGTCGTTTTGACACTCTCTCGAACTCGAGTGACAGACGTGCCATGTCTATTGTGCGAGCATGGTAGGCGGGACTCGAGGTGCCAATAGATTAGGGTCATGTCGAGCAAAAAGTTGTTATTTCCATTTTAATAAAAATGTTGTATTTTTGTCTCCATCGTCATGTTGGCGTAGAGCCAACTCGAGCCCGACCGACAAGTTGACAGTTTTGCATAGAGAAGGGCCTATCTCGGGCTTACCATGCTGCCCGTACTGTTCCGTGATGTGTCGTTCAGTTATCTCGCGTTTAGTTACACAATCGTGCCGCGGGCGCGAGGGGCCTGATAGGGACGGGCGGCGGCGGCGGCGTGTGAGCGGGCATAACCTATCAAACCCATATAGTCGTAATGGGTCACCAACCAAACTCCAAAGACCCTACTCATCAAACATAATTATTTTGTTATGGTGCCAAACAAATCGGGATTATTCTCAGCGGGAATAAATCAAATGTTTCGTACATAAATTAATTAATTGATAATTATGTAACATAATGGGGAAAAGGCCTATACCCAGCAGTGGGCAGAGGTGGGCTGATGATGATGATGATGATGATGATGATGATGATGTAACATAATAGCATTACAGCGTCAATTAATGTATGAAACAGCAGATATTTTTTCCAGGATTTGTTATACAAATGTAGAGTAATTTTGTTTTTTTTTAATATTGAACCATTTATCCGCCAGAAACTCTACAATTCCGCATTAAGCTAGACTTAACAAAATTAAAATAATTGTGGTCTGTGACATTAATAAAGAGCACAGAATTTTACAATGACGGTTTGCGATATTCGTTTCGCAATGTTTTCTGCCTTGTAGGGTAGGGTGCTATAGGAATCGCCTGGCTCATTGCACGTTGATTGCAGGATAACGCCAATAATGTGGCGCCCTCTGTACTCTGTGCTACTTGAAACTTTCATCGTTTGCCGAGATACCATCGAGATTGGAAGATAAGTAATATTATGGATTAAAGAGAAAGATGTAGCCAGATTCACGTCCCACTAGCTAGGCAGATTGAGTTTTTCCAATGCTTGTTTTTTGCGGCGGTAGCACAACAATGTCCCAGGTACCTACTGCAGATTCCGAGTGGTTACTTCACATAATGACATCTAGTGTCAAAATTTTAGCCCAGTGCATAGAACGTTGGATACAGACGCGTGATAGATAGTACAGTCGCCGATAACGTATGCGATCCCACTTTTCTCGAGATACATACAATACGTCGAGCAACTTTTCTTTTCCTTCCTCGGAATACGCCAAGTACGGAATACGTACTTGGCGTGAACATTGTTGTCCGCTCGCGAGGACACATGGTGTCCTTATTCCGAGCGGGCAAATTTTGTACTTTTCCTATCTACAAAAATACTTACTAAATGTAAAAAAATCGTAAGGAAACCTTATCGTCTGAGGCAGAAGTCTCTTTCTAAGAAATGAAAAGAAATTTTTGAAATGAAATTTTATTAATGTGTTCCAAAAAATACAAGATACAAGATTTCTGGTGTACAATAAGGTGTTTTCTATCTATCTTTACATTTTGTTGTGCGACATGGTACTCACGGTAGGCAAAAAACCTGTGTTGTGAATACCAGTGCCTTCCTCCAGTGATACATTGTTTTTATTTTATTACAGTTGAGGGTATCTTGACGCGGTATAGCAAAATACAAGTTTACAAATTTGAGAAAAAACTACTTAAACTATCAACCTCTAAAAATTTTTTTATTTTTTTTTTTCATTATAGTTACATTCAGTTGCCTTTTGTGTTAGAAAAGATTATATGAAATGAGTAGTCGGTGATGGTTATGCATAGCCCTACGATGGAAATCTTGGGATCGGCTTTGAGTCCACTAAGCATGTACCTAAGTTTATAAAATGCGTGTGAGTGTGAATGGTATATATGAAACTTAGCCCTGCGATGTCAATCTTGGGATCGGATTGGAGTCCACTAAGCATATAGGTACCATGGCGAAGTTATAGGTAGTATCTATGTGTGAGATGTGTTGGGGAGTGCTTAGCCCTACGATGTAAATCTTGGGATCGGAACTCGAGTCCGCTAAGCAGGTATGATTAATATCCGTTACGATTAACAGGTTTAATCCGGAACAGTTAAAAGAAGTTCAGTCTCCTCATAATCTAGTTGCAGGAGATGTGCTCGAATAGCACATTTGCAGTGGTATTTAGTCATAGGGTAAATTGTTAGTTTTCGATTGAGTTGCTTGTATAGGTAAGGTCCAAGGAAAATAGGTTGTTTTTTGAGAAATTTTGTGTTACATAGTGGAGTCTCTGAGACAATGTCATTTCGGCGAGAGAAGGTCCTTGCCCAGCTTGGAACATGTACACTTGTACAGGTTACATCTTACTACATACCAATCCTTCACCGCAAAATCTTTAGCTCCCCAAAGTCTAGATAGGTATTAGTCTTCGGACCCCTAGGGCCTAGATATTAGTCTAAGCCCTTCGTTTAACGAAATACCCAACGGGGCATAAATAAACATTGAAATGGGTTAGAACTTAGAATAATAACGCATAGAAACGTAGTCAATAGAAAAAAACGTAGGTTTTTGTATTTACGTAATGAGATTTATTTATACCTACAGCGTGACACCTTTACTAAATAGGTGCAGCGACCTCGTTCATAGAAAATACATAGGTAATCAATACTTGCGGAGAGAACTAAGAGGCGAGTTTCCTCACGAAATTTTACTTCACGGTTAGCGAGAGGTATTGCTACTACAAAATCACAAATGTAGGTTACGTAACTTTGAAAACACGTCATTGATAGATACATGCCTGCCCCGGAACCTGGGACCTTACGCTTGCGTGTCTATCCAACGTTCTACCCACTGGGCTACCAGCGAGGTCGTTTAGTAAGGCACTATCGTTGTTCTTCTTCTTGGCGTGCCTCTCCACTAATAGAGGTTGGCCGTCAGCTCTTCATATTCTTCTCTGGGGGTCTACTCTACCGGCTAAGTTATCTGTAATATTCTTTCTGTTGTGCAATAAAGAGTTCTCTATCTCTCTATCTATCTAAGAAGAAGCCGATTATCATTGGCGAAAATCGAAGTCCGATTTATGAAAAATTTACTGGGTGGCAGTAAAATGAAGTGGGTGGCAGTACATTTTTCATAAATCGAACTTCGATTTTCGCCAATGGTAATCGGCTTCGTCTTAGCCGGTAGACCCCCTGTTCTTTGCCAAGCGAAATCGATGTTCTACGTTTAACTATTCAATGGAGTTAGGATCGGCTAGGCTCCTCCCAAAGATTGATAACAGCTCCGCACACCCGGCAGGCGTAATTTCGCCAGTCCACAGCCTATATTTTTCCCCATCTTACTGACCTATCGAACCATAGTGGCCCTTATAACTTCCTCTTAAAGGTTGTTTTCAAGTATTTGCGTGGAGCCGGTGCGTGTTCTTGGGCAGTTCGAGGGAATTGGACGTATTTTAAAAGAATGATGAGACATTTTCGGATAACGATTTGCAATTTCTCAAAAGCAGATCCGTTTCGGCGATAGGGTTTGTGTTTATTGGACTATTGAGAGCTCACACCCTCGAGGGGTCCAAGTTTGATCCCTGATGGGTGCTTGTATCCATGAGTTTAATAACTCTCATAAACAGTCTCCAGTGCCACCTTCACCCAAACTAGATGTGGTGAATTGACCACTCGGATGCTACCACGAGTGCGGAAAAGCTGTGCCGGACGTCTGCCGGATGTCTGTCATGTATCTTAATACTATAGTAGTAAGGTTGTTTATCCAACTTATCACTTTCAGTGACAGTGACGGTTAGCACTCGTGGCAGCTGCTCTGCAGTGCCTGGGACATTGTTTTTAGATGGAGTAGGCTTACCCACCACCTTTGCCATCCGGACAGCTGCAGCTACAGGCTTAGTTCTTTTGCTTAAACTTTTGTCTATAATTTCATACGACATTTCTGCGTCGTTTATAGACGATCTACGAGTGCCATCTCAGGCATTCTTAGCCGTATAATATACACGTCGTTGAAAACATGCAACCTTATTTTTGGGCTTCGTTGCAGTCAGGTAAAATATTGCTATCATTTTGATATTCCATAGAGCAGCCTCATTCGTTCTACAGGATACAGGAAAAGAGCAGTAGGATAACGTGGCTGTGTTCTTGAAATAATTTCCTACGCCCGCCCGTTCCCGCTTTATAGACGATCTATCATATCTTTATAGACCATCTATCATCGTTATTTTTAACCTCCGACCAAAAAAGAGGTTATAAGTTTGACCGCTGTATGTGTTTGTCTCCTAGCTCTTAAATGAGTGAACCGGATTCCCCCAACTGGGAATTAAAAGGGAACTTTGCTCTAAACTTTAGATATTTCAATATTTGTTAACTGAATTAGTGGACATGGTTTTGGATTCTCTGTACTCCAAATAATAAGTTACTAAACACATAATTCATACGAATCTGATTGGTAGTACAGATTTTTAATGTTTTTTTTTAGAAAGCAGGTGATTAGCAAGTCTTAGTGTTCGTCTTAGATTGTCTGACCACCGGGCGGCTGGTCTGCCCATTGGTCCCCGTCCGATAACTACCTACTTGAGTAGCTACCACGAGTGCGAAAAAGCTCCGCCGGACGTCTGCCGGACGTCTGTCATGTATCCTAATAGTAGTAAGGTTGTTTATCCAACTTATCACTTTCAGTGACAGTGACACTTCCCTCTCCAGACTACCTTTTTTTTTTACTAAGCACTCGTGGTCAGGGTCTACCTGCCGTCTTCTCACTAGGTGTCCTGCCCATATCCACTTATGTACCAAGATAAAATACTGCCTTTACTGTGACAGTATCGCTCCTGCCATTGCGTTTCTACTGACAGAGGTGGTAAAGCATGTCACCCGTAACGGTTTTATCACAAGCACTTTATCTCTTAACGATACCGCCGTCGAACGTTCCGCAAACATAGCGCTTACTTACTCGATTTAGTCTAAATTGCAGCCCATTCTCGAAAGATGAATGTGGGCTGGAAAACTCAGGTAGCATGTTTTAGGGGTTGAAAATGGTCAATGATATTACCTACCTATGTCGCAGTCGAATGGATTCTGTAAAAAAAAACTGTGCGATATTTTTACAGAATAAGCACACTTCTCACCAGCTATGTAATGTGCGAACAATAACGCGAGGAGGAATGTTTCTAAAACTAAATGAAACAAACGAAATATAATTTTCTTCAACTCGGCAGTTTTCAGTGAGTTAATTCAGTTTCCTGTGAAAATTCTCGCCACGGATGCACGCCTGGGGCTTCTTCGATACACTAACACCTACATACATCCTCTTTCAACCTTATTTAAGCTGCAACTATCAAATAATAAGGTTCGTTTTAGGTTGGCTTTACAGTTTCACAGGCCAAGAACTCAAATCTGCGGGGCATATAAGCAGGATGTGGTAATGACTATTTGCTAGCGGAAAATAAAGTTTGTTATTTCTGGACGTGGTTGTTTCATTTTGATACGGCTTGGAGGCTATTATTTTAATTTGATTGCGAGTTAATGTTTCGTATTTTACGCTATGAATTGTATTTATTTACTCAAAAATCGTCGATAGATTTAAGCAGTTCTGTATCTTTGAACAATGTTAGGTAATTGTACCCCTGGCGTTAGAGTTATTAGGCCGTTCAATTGGCCACAGAAATGGCTTTACAAATGTACAATACAAAGTTGATGCCGATGATATACCTACTTGGTAAATAATACGTAATATAATGTTTAAATAGCTTTATTACATTACATGTCAACTTCTACGAAACTTCTTTGTTTCACGACTTTGATGAAAGCGCAATTTTATTTTTCTATACAAAAAAATATAACCAATGTTGTTTGTTTTTTGTGAAATTTGCGGCACAGAGTAACATAATTATAGGAGTAGGAGGAGCAGGGAAAGGTGTTAAGGAGTGGAAGGGTACCAAAGCGCGACTCGCAGGCGGCGCTGAAATTGTACAAAATATGACTTTTAATTAATAAGAAACGTTTAATTATTATAAAAAGTATCGAGTTATTCGAAAAGTCGAAGAAAAAAGTTATTAGAAATCACATTTAGAAGTTGACATGTTTCAGGAATAAAGCAATTTAAAAATTACCCTGTATATTTCGTTACGAGCCAATCTGCTCAAATGTATGTACAGCTAGCGACATGTTACAATATCCCATGATAGCTCATATCCGAGAGGCAAAAGTTAGTCAGTTGAACCAATTGTCTTGCTGACCCGTAATACTTACGGTCGGCCGCAGTCTGGAATATCCCATGGTAGCCCCTACCACGCGCGGGATAAGGGTGCCAATGGAACAAAAAAGGGTATCCTAGCGTGTGGCTGACTGAACCTATACTAGCTGGTGCCCGCGGCTTCGTCCGCGTGGAAAAATATTTCTTGTTTACCTACTGTTTTGTAACTGTGAACAGAGTGTTTCTCGTAAGCAAATAGGGCAAGCTTATTTATACGTTAAACCACTGGTCCCGGTTGTTCTTGTCTAATAACAATCGTTAAGCCTTGTCAGAGGCCCTTTGGGCGGCCTAAAAACTCTGACACCAGGGCAAGGTGGCCACCACCTCATACCATTGCCTTCCCTAATTATGCAAGATGTTATAAAAGAACCTAACTCTTTTTACAGGGTGTAACCTACTGGTCAACAAGATGACAAATCTGTAAAAAAAGTTGAAAAAAAAAATTTTATTTTATAACCTTTAAAATTGAAAAAAATTCAAAACTTTTTTGTTTCTGTTATAAGCTCAAATTTAAAAATATGTTTGTGCGTGTAGGTGCATTTGGGTCATTCTTTGAGAGGTCGATTTTTTTGGTCACACCCTAGTATCTACTAAACTATACATCACACAGTACTAAAGTAGCACTTAATCGTCTACTTAACTAACGGTCTACTGAGGCATATCAAATAAAATCAATATTTCATAGAGGAAATTGCCTAAATATCCCTTTGAAGGTCAAAAAATGGGTGATTTTGCAAGTATTTTGCATGTCACACGCGTGTGCTCCTGGTATGTTTTTGTTTGTGGTTTTACTCATGTGCCCACTACTGTGCTAATTTATACCTTTCTAAATGCCCAAAGAGTGCCTCTATCCAATCGTATATCCAGCATTCTAATAGAATGAAAACTCTTGTGTCTGTAGACGTTTAAACTAATGTCACGCGGCGAGCGAAGTTGAAACCGCTCGACAAAAGTATGCTTTTATACATACTTGAAAACGCGGTAAGTGTGTTGTGATTGGTGTAAAATATCGCCAATTTAACCACGGTGCTAAGATGGGACGGGTATGTCGCTAACTTTCGCGCCAACACTGTGAGGTAAGTTCTTCACTTTTTTTAAATTTTGGTACGGGAGGGTAATTGAAACTTGTGGTCAGTTTTGCTAGTTAAGTGATACTATTTGCACTTAACTATCTAAAGTACAGGATTGGGTATGTCCCTCAGTAGGTACTGACATCAAAATAAATACGATAGCTTTAATAGTTAAAGAGAAACAACGTCATTTTTTAATTTTATTGATATCCATGACCCTAAAATCCATGGATTTAAGCCATGGATATCACATACCGGCCATGGATATCAAGTAAATGTTCTTAAATTTCATTTATTTTAGGGTTACGTACCGAAAAAGTGCCAAATAAGACCCTATTACTAATCCAGTACATATCTGCATGTCTGTTTGCTTGTTTGCCTTACGTTTAACGGGCTGTTGTTAACTTTAAATATAATAGGTTGAATAATAAGCAAGCAGTTGATTTTTTTCACAGAATCTATCTATCTATCTATTTATCTAAATTTCTTCAAATCCATTGTAATTATACGGCTTAATTAATGTACACAAGATTAATAAAAACCGGCCGGTGCAAGCCGGACTCACGAACCGAGGGTTCCTCACTTTCTTTCAAAGAGGGATTCTTCCAAATACATGCAAAAATGGTCATTCTACTAGTTATTAAAAAAAACAAAGAGGAAAATCAAATACATGAAAATAATGGTAGAATTAGCTGAGGCAGAGTAATAAAGTCCCGTTTAGCACCCTTCGTGTACAATATCCTAAAATTTTTCCTTGTTAGTCGGAGTCGCGTACCGGGGATACCGTACCACCACCTAAAGTAAGGGGTAAATATAATATTAAAATATGTTACACAAATATTGTGGTGGTACGGAACCCTGAGTGTGCGAGTCTGACTCGTACTACTATGCTGGGTTAAAAAAAAATAAAGGCCTGAGGCATCTACGTATGAGATGATTTATTTTACCTTTGCAATTACTTTTATATGTAACTTTGAGAAGCAATAAAAGGCTATATTATTTAATTTTTTATGAGATGATTTATATAGCCTCCAGTGGTACCTTCACTCACACTAGATGGATGAAGAGGCCACTTGGCGCTGCAGTGCCTGAGACATTGTTTTAGATGGTGCTGCTGGGTTATATTCTACTAATATGTATATTATGTATTTACGATACTTCTTCACGCCTAAACCGCTGGATGGCTTTGGATGAAATTCGGGATGGATGTGTAATTATTTATTTATGTTATAGCTTTTAAATAATAGTAGCTGTTTATCAAAACGTTTTATAAGACTTAAGGCCTGAAATTAATGAGAACTTAAGAATTAATGTTACAATTTTATAGACTTTGTTGAGCATAATTTATCTCTTTTATTATTTAATAACTCAGCATGTGTTTGCTTAAAATAAATCTACCTATGAGCCATTGAAAAAGTTTAAAAACTTCTAAATTTTTACTGTTTTTTCTCAAAATAAAACTTTGATTACTTTGGTTTGATTATTATGATGTTTTATTTATATACTTTTCCTCACTAAGGCCCTGTTTAAGTCTGTGACAGTTCATGAGTGACAATCAAGCTAGAGAAAGCATTTATGTACCACTGAAATTACTGTTTATATTCATTTTGGACACTATTTGATATCCATGGCATATTTTTTGATATCCATGGTTTGTTAAAATAGAAGATTTTTTTCTGATTAACCTATAAAGCTTACAGGTGTGCCTCATCGACATATTGGCTAGTTTTTAAGCCCTTTTATCCTCTGTATTTTTAGTTTTCACCACCGACGAGAAAAAATAAAAGCCATGGATATCAACAAAGAACGCTTTTTTGAAGAATCATCCATTTACATAGCTTTGAGTTGTTAAAACATTGTGAAAGTCAATGAAAACATTATTTAAAAAATACTTTTCTCCCGCCACATCGTTAATATTTTATTAATTTAAAAATTAATGGAACGTCATAGAGCAAAAAAAAATATTTTGGTTGTGATACCTATCACCGGGTGCTATTACCCTGTAAAAAGAGTTAGGTACTTTTGTAACACCTTGTATGTAGGTCTGTAGAGCTGTTCATAATGCTGTACCTAATGTGAATAATATCTACCGCTGCATAAAAAAAGTCTTTTACCAATAACAGTAACATAAAATGTAAGTTTCCAGTAGCGGAGATTTATTAGTCGGTTTCGAATCTCCCCCCGAATCCCCCCGAACCCCCCCTCCCCACAACCCCTCAAACTGGGAGTTTCTGATTAAATTTTTCTAACATAAAATATCACGGGCAATAGCTCGGTACAGCGTTATTGAAATACTGGCTGCCGTTTATAGGATTCGTTTTCTGTATGACGTTTGAACTGTGGGAGAACTATTGTTCTGTTTATATTGGGTAGCTTGACTAAAGCTAGCTGTATCCAGAGATGGGTAACGACCCGGGCTATAACCCAATCGGTGGGTTATAATAACCCACTTGGTACCTATTATCGCCCGGTTAAAACCCATTTTGGTGGGCGATAACTAAAGTCTGTTTGGACTGTTCTACTCGTCCAGTTCTACTGATAAAACTATTCGGTTTTCTTTTCCGTTTAGTTCTCTATTAATAGAACTGATACTGTGAAGGTATTCCGGGAAGTTCTACGATATTTAAAAAATAAATCAACAACAATAAAATATCCACACTGTCTCAATTGCAAACAAAAGTATGCCAATGAGTCCTAATCAACATTCTATTTGAAAAGTATCTCTTGGTAATTTTGCGTCAAACTTATATTTACGAAGTTATTTGAGGTTACGTGCTTTTTTGTATGGGTGCGAAAACATTTTATGACATTACTCTTATTCTTCACTTAGCTTCAATTTCTGGTTTTGAAAAACGGATTAGGTATATTATTTACCACATTTCATCTAAATATACTAAATGCCGCAAATTACCGCATTCAAAAATAATTAAATATTTTATGTCTTATTGTGGTTTTTACCTTAAAAACTGTAATTTTTTTACTTTACTTGACAAATTTTTCACCAAAAGTTGTTCAATAATGTAGTTCTGATGTTTTCTTAGGTTTGCACGAGCACTATACTTATTAACTACAGTTTTAAGAGATTCAACGCCCGAAAAAATAACAATATAACATAACATATTTAATTATTTTCAAATGCGGTACTTGCGGCATGTAGTATGTTTAGATGAAATGTGATAAATAATATACCTACTCCGTTTTTCAAAACGAGAAAGTGAAGCTAAGTGAAGAATAAGAGTAATGTCATAAAATGTTTTCGCACCCATACAAAAAATCACGTAACCTCAAATAACTTCGTAAATATAAGTTTGACGCAAAATTACCAAGAGACACTTTTCAAATAGAATGTTGATTAGAACTCATTGGCATACTTTTGTTTGGAATTCAGTAGTTTTTTTTATAACCTGACATTATTTGTATTTAAGTTTCAACCAGCTTTTCTATCTGATGAAAATCGTAGCACATAAGCAGGTCATCTTCATAATCATAAAATTTATGGTGGGAAATAAGTTACTTAAAAGTTAACGAAAATGTTTTAAATGTAAAAAAGTAACAAAAAAACACAAATATATTATTACTCCCAAATGTGGTCCGTTGCGGTGTGTAATATATTTGGGTGAAATGTAGTAAATAATATACTATATTTATTTTTAAACCCAGAAAGTGAAGCAAGTTGAAGCAAAGAGTAGTTATAAAATGTCTTCGCTCCTATACAAAAAATCACATAAGCTCAAATAACTTAGTAAACATAAGTTTCACACAAAATTACCAAGACGTACTTTTAAAATATAATGTTCATTAGAACTCATTGGCATACTCTTATTTGTAATTCAGAAGTTTTTAAACTACGCGTGTCCGCGCGATTCTATGAGATCGTTTTACTGTGCGCCGCCGCCGGGCGCGGAGCAAAGCAAGACGAGCGGCTCCCTTAAAGTCCATCCACTTAAATGGAGGGTGCCCATACGTTACTGACCGTATGAGCACCCGAAAATCTTTTGTTAGGCTTTATTATAATTGTAATAGTTACCAACCTTCATTTATATGCTTACGAAAGAATCTGTGAATTTTCGGGGCGCACTTTGCGCTTTCATCTACTCTCACTAATGACTTCAGATTTCAATATTATGGTGGTTCAGACCGAACATAAAAACCAAAACCTTTGAATGCAAAACCTTCAAATATCTTTTAAAAAAATAAAAAGTGTTTTTACTAAAAAGCAATATGTCACTCTTACGGGGCTACTTGTCCGGCTAATCATTAGGGACCTCAGTCAGCTTTCCCATTATTGGGTCTGGCAATGCAAACATAAATAATTGTGGAAACTGAATTATTTTATGTTATACAAACTTATTTGACCAATTTGGTCTGAAATCGTCAAATTTTCGAGCGCTGAGCGCTGAGCATTTGTCAATTGTCCTAAGAAATCGTAATTACCTTATTGTTTACGGGAAACATTTGTGAAATTACGAGTGTGTGTTTATTCTGTCTAAAGTGTTCCTGTAATATAAGGGAAAACTCTGTGATTTTTCGGCGCGCGTCGTTCGTCTTACTAACATGAAAAATGACCATTACGAGAATATCGTAAAAAATCGTAAAAAAAGTTTTAAAAAAGTGAATATTTGAGTGCGCTGCGGGCGCGTTTATAATTGTATACAAACAAGGTGGCCCAAACAAAACGTCAAGCGAGAAAATCTATACAGCGGACATCAAGGGCTGCCCCAATTAATGTTATTTTCGAGAAAACATCACTGAAGTTATATGGGAAAAAAAAGTTGAGGTCGGAAGGACTTTATATTGACTTCAAAAACTCCCACAAAGCCTTAGTCCTCAGAATGGTACAAAAATCCTGTCAGTTTAAACAACAAAACCTTACAAAACCTAACAAAAAAAACCGGACAAGTGAGAGTTTAACTCGCGTTGAGAGGTTTCCGTACAATGAGGAAGATCGGACGAACGAACGTACGAAGATCTTCATACAAAGTCTACTAAGATATATTAATCGAAAGTCCGAACCATACCGCGATCCGCGATGTAGGACTGTGGAGCGATATATGTTGACTGAGTTGAGGAACTAATGCTAGTAGAACAAAATTAATATTTTCCTAAGTAATTTTGTACACCATGAACTTCTTATAGGTTTTTTCTGTAATCTATAGAAAAATACCAATCTTCTGTTTTTTTTTTCAAAATTTTAGCAGATAAGGGGGGGAATTTTAAATTTTCACGTATTAAATAACTTCAAAACTGTTCATTTTACAATTATTACAAAATATCTATTTGAGATCCTTAAAACGAGCCCTTTCATTTGATGTCACACGATATATTTTATAAAACTTTTTAGTGAGTTTTCAATTTACCCCCCAAAAGTGGTTCCCATGTTTAAAATTTATTAATTTACGTTACACGTCCTTGTTTGGGTCACCGACTTACACATGTGTACCAAATTTCAACTCAATCGGTCCAGTAGTTTAGGAGCAAATTGGCTGTGACAGACGGACAGACAGACGCACGAGTGATCCTATAATGGTTCCGTTTTACCCTTTTAAGGTACGGAACCCTAAAAAATGGCTGAACATACATTGGGGTGATTCGGGTAGCTCTTGGTGTCAGGTATCTAGATTTTCTCGCTCGACGCCTATCTTAGGGCCACCCTGTATAATTCCAAACCATAGAATAGGCGGGCGTTGCACGCCGAACTGGGTTTTTGATAGTGTTATACGTTTTACCTCTTGTAACAGAGTGTATTTAGTTATCGCCCACCAAAAAAGACGATAATGGGTTATAACTGGGTGATTTGGGTTATAACCCGGTTTTAACCCAACTGGGTCGTTTGGGTTATAACCCACTACCCATCTCTAGCTGTATCTAAGGACACAGGAACGTGCCAGCCAAGTTCAGGAAATAAAAGAAACAGCACCTGGGCGCCGATTTGCTAAAAATCGACTCCTGTCGTGAGCTGACCACTCCAAATCCACTCCTGTTGAAATCAAAAATCATCTTGTGACTGTTAATAGCGGGTAGATCCAGTCAGTTGATTTTTAGCGTATAAACGCAACAAACCCCATGTCCCTTTCAAGCAATTTTGAAGACCTTTAAACACTCCGTTTTATCTATTATCCCGTCTGGTGGCTGCAAATTTGGGCATAGGTATCTTCTTTGTGACGCATATGGTCTCCTCTGTCCTTTGATAATAATCTTTTGCACTGCTTTTCAGACGCCTTTTGATGTCATCGAGCAGTTCTAAGTCACCACTTTGTGCATTTGTCCATCATCTGTAATTCTTTTAATCAAATTTCGCGTCCGTTTCTAGACGTCCACTTCAGTTTTCAGTTTCAGTTTGACCCTTTAACTATGACTAATGGAAACCAGCTGACATATTGATTGTTCTTTCTATTGAACTTGGAACCTTTTTCTCTTATGCTTTTGGTGTTTATTTAGTTTACGAAAGTTGAACTTTAAAACGAAAAGTCGCCTTTCGATGTAGGTCTCGGGAAATGGAACACACTTCCTGGAAAGTTCTAATTTTAAATTTAATTCCGACAACGGACTGCATCGGCACCTCCACCACATCAATCCCAAATACGACCAGCCACAAAAAAAAACGTCCGTACCTTCGAAAGCTCCTCTAGCTGCAAGACTCCAGCAGCTCGGAGTCCCACTTACAACACCGCTAAGAAGGCACACCTAATACCGGGGGCTGATGCCTCCAGAGAAAACGCACGGGACAAGAGTGCACAACTCAGAACCTAACCTGCGGGCAGTAGCAAACAATTATGATGATAATCTAATTTAACTAGATAGATAGATAACTCTTTATTGTGATGATGATGATGATATCCTTTTATCTCTTATCAGGGACATAATACTCGAAGAACGGATCTCCATACACACACACACTCACACACACACTAAAGATAAACATTTTTTATTTTAAAATAATTAGAACGTCGACAACCGGCGGTTTTATCGCTAAGAGCGATCTCTGCCAGACAACCGTTATAAACCGTTGGTATTTAACTAGAGTATTTGACTTACACAGTTCACTGTACCCACCTGCTTAATAAACTTGGAAGTGAGAAATTTTCCTCCTCGAATTTCTTTCCCTCGCCCGTCACCTGGCATTTTAAATCTGGGGCCTTAGCCTGTAACGCAATTGCGTGTCAATGGCGTCCCAGCAGAAGGTTAAAACCGGGGTTTCCTCATTTTCTCCTACAGCCAAATAACTAATACTGTAGAATTAGAATCAAAATATTCTTTGCTGTACTACAAAAACATTAAAAGGACCGACAACATTAATAAATCGTAAAAATTTAAGCAATCAGTCAACTGGGAGCCCATTTTGGCACAATTGCGTTACAGGCTAAGGCCCCTGATGGCGTGCGAGATCCAAAGTGTAGGTAAGTAATATTTTTCCCACTCATTTCATAATTTATTTCCGTCACATTCTAATATTTCTTGATGAAAACGTGCGAACCGTTATAATTTTGTTTGGTACTTTTTTACCTTTGGTAAAAGTGCAGATTCACTGAAGTATTTATTTTTATACGTCACTGTAGGTGATAAGATTATTATGCGGTTTGAATCACTACAATAAAATAACGCGTGTTTCTTTTCCAATGTATTTAGTTACTGAATAACAAAAAAACTAATTTCAACCTTTCATATTTGATGTCAGTGGATTAGGGTTGCGGTGGATTACTTTTCTAACTATTAAGTATCTTTTAGTAAGAACTGTAGGCGATTCTTTATAGATTCCATTTTTTTTGGCAACTTAGAAATTGGCTGTTGAGCGTACGATTTTACAAAAGCGATCGGAGCCTAGGTTTACCACCGGGCGCTGCTGTGTTAGCACTGAAAAACAGAAATTTACCGCAACTCCTGCTGATAAAGTAGCTCTATCGCGGTCAAATGCTATTTAGGGTTTTGGTCCGAGTCTTCGTATATCCACATTTCGTCTATGGCACGTCTTTACAGGCGTGAAACAGGTCGGACACGTACTGTCTTACGGGAAAAGCGTTAATTTCAGTCCTGTGGACCAAAATAGAAAAAAAAAACGTCTTACGGGCGAGATAGTATTTTATAAATAGATATAGAGAGAGCTGTGACCATTCGACTTATTGTATCGTACAAGGTTGGGAGTTGGTAGGCTGATAGAATAGAGCCACTGAGGTCAAAACGAAGTAAGTGAAAAAGTGTGAAGGGAACGACATAGAGTCACATTCAAAGGGGCACACTTCCCTCTCCAGACTACCTCTTTTTATTATAGTGGCCCTTTTACCGACAGCCTAGGTCATGAAAAGGGCAAACTAAGTCCAACAAACGATCGAAACCGAGTGCTGGGACCTATGTGCCGGGACCTATTCAAAGGGGCAGTATGGGGAACGACAAAGAGACAAGTGTGGATGGCTAAATCTAAACGGGGCTTACCTATATCTTTGTAAGCTAGATGACATAGACGCCAAATATTATTTATTTGAGCCTCATGTTTTCCATATTATTCAATTCAATTCAATTCAATTCATACATTTATTTCAGACAAAGTCCATAATACCATATTATTATATCGTATCGTTATGAATGAATGCGCTCTTTCAATGTTTGCGTACAATGTTAAACTTCCAGGAAAAGTTCCATGAATGTGATCGTAACATCCGGGCATTCTTGTTATTTATTTTTGCGTGGAAATACTAGAAAAGTTGTGACAAAAATACCCGATATCATTGCGTTTAAAATTAAATAAAAATCTTCTGAAGTCAAGTGTTTCATTTCTATCGGAGAAAACAACAACATAGCTTACGCTTACAACACAACCATATCTCCGAATGTACAAAATGCTTCTGAGACAGTTTACAACTTATTTATCTATTTTTTGGATGAATCGACATTCGGCCAGTGGTGTTTCGACATATACGGAATCCCTTCTACTAGCAACATCAGATAAGGGGCTTCGAATTGTATTGTCATAGATTATTTTAAAAGATACGTGCATTTGACACTTTGTAGACTGTTCCACATCCCTATTTTTTACCTCTATCTGTATACCATGTGAAAATATCGTGAAGAAGCCATATTTGCACTCAAGGTAAGGGGCTGGTACAAATCAGGTGAGATCTAGTCAAGACACCATAGTGTCTAAGGGTAACTACAACAATGTAGTATGGTAAGAGGTATCTTTAAATTTAGTTATTAAGTTTCTACCAATTTAGTAGGTACCTAGTGTCTGACCTGAAAGCGTTGTTATCCAAATATACTTTCTAGAGCGGTCTGAACGGCCGTACTATTAAATGTACCTATTTTATTATAAAGAGGGTAAAACCGCACACAGTTCTGGTCCCCAAATAAAGTCTGTCACCACAGCCGCTGTACGGATTTGCCCGTTACCAGAGAACATAAAAATTGAAATAACAGAAGCCTAAACAAGTATTTTATCAGTCCTCTGATTCAGTGGAAAGACAGGAAAGAATATACCTCTGGTTAAATGAAAGACAGCAAAGAAAATCCCAATAATCGGAATATTCTATCCCCTCAGTGCAACATTCCAGTGCGATCTTGTAGCTGCTGAATCCGATTACTTGGACGCACAAATAAGGATAATTAATTTTAGTACTATGCATATGGGCCCACCCACAGAACAAGCATTATGCTGCTGATATGATTATATACCTTGTGTAGTAAATAATTACTAAATATAAAAATTAAAAAACCCCCGACCTTATCTCATAAACGGCTAAACCAATTTTAATAAAATATATATATAAGAACACTCAATAGAAAAACTGCTCTCAAATAAAAAAAAAAAATCTGTTCACCCGCTTAAGAGCTACGGTGCCACAGACAGACACACAGACAGACAAACACACACACATATAGCGGTCAAACTTATAAAACCCCTCTTTTTTAGTCTGGTTTTAAAATATAAATAGTTAACATAACCCAGATGGCAAAGGGCAAAGGGCAAAGGCCTTCTCCCAGAGATAAAGTGAGGGTTCAATCACCACGCGTGCTCACTGTGGATTGGCGATTTTCGTGTCAGCGGTATTATACAGATAAGATATCTAAGATAAACGTTTATTAAATTGCCATAACACAAATACAGAGTGGCTAAATTAAAGAAATATAAATTAAAAACTAAGTGGTCGTTATGTATCATGGCAATGAAAAGGGTTCTGAGCTCAGCGTGTGCTACAGATATGCCCCAGACCCCAGATTTCTTCACGATGATTTCCTTCTCAATTAGCGACTACTACAACGACAAACACTGAGATTCATGAATGCCTCAACATGCCCACAGTGGAGGAAGAGATCAAAAATAGAACACAAAACTACAAGCAATGATTATCGAAGCATCCACACCAACTGGCATCGATCCTGCTAGACACATCACTCAATGCAATGAAGCGTCCACCACTGACGGAATGACACAAATTAATCAAATAAAGTGTCTTGAAGATACAAAGAGACTGCGTTGCTGAATGCAGCACCTCAAAATAATACACAAACAAATTTCATACAATTCTATGAATGACTGATCATGGATAAAATAAGAACAAAAAAAAATTTGTGACTGGCGTTTCTCCTAGAAAAATAGTTAGATAAGGAAATGAGTTAATCTTCTTTAGTGCACATTTAAATGTGGGGCACTCCCCCGACAGCAAGTGCTCTCTGTTTAATTAAAAAGTTGAATTCGTAACGGGGACTTGTTTTATTGTTTCGTTCGCTGGATAATTTACATACGATGCTTTAAAATGTTGCTACATTTACATTCTATTTTATACTCTTTTGCCCGCTACTACGTTTGCAGGAGAATCGGGGCCTCGATCTTGCAGCAATCGTGCTAGCATTGCGCCCCACTGCTGCAATAGGTCAGAAAACACTAATGGTTTGCTGAGTTCACCCTTCCTAATATCTGTAACAATAACAATTACTTACACGTAGTAAGGTGTAGCGGGAAATTTTCATGAAGAAACTGTCTTTATCAAATTTGACTTTTTTGCTGCGCAAGATCCAAGTGGCGTACCAATTGGACAAAACTTTTTTTAAGTAAAGGATTTTTTAAGTTCAAACATGAGCCAAATCGGTTTGCCGATATATTATGTCGCGAGTTCACAGTTCGGGGCAAACTACTAGTGGTAAACCTTGTGTATAGCTTGTGCAGCAGTATCTTTTCTAATTGGTGCTGTGTAAAGAGATAGGATTCCTACTTTTTATACGATGCTACTTCGCATAAAGAGTTAAGTGGTATTACTGTGATACATTGTTTTTTTTTTTTTCATTCTTTGAAACAAAAATCCGCCTCAGGATTATATTTTATTCATCCTGATACCACCGTTTCAATACAACATGAGGGACTTATTTCACCGAATCAAACAGAAGATTATGCAAATAAAGTTAACGTTAACTTTGCGGCCTCTCCGGCTTTTCAGCAATATTAATTTTGAATTTCGAATAATAATTGGATGCAGCTGCGCCGACTAGTTATTGCTCCATAATTTTGAGTGAAATGGGGTCAAAAGAAAAGGCAATTTTTATCGCGTGTGGGTCTAGTGTTTTTAAGTGTAGTAAGTAGTTTATTTTGGCCTGTAAAATTTGCCGTTCAAGTTCAAAGTGAAAGTCAATGTTTTTTTTTAATTCCATTCAATTGCGCTAAAATAAAATAAAACATGGAAGCAATTGAGCACAATGGTGCACATTTAGACCGCACTCCTGCCTACTTGAGGAGACTGTAATGAGAACTATCGTTTTAGTGCTCACTAGTGGCGCCACTATCGAGTAAGGCCATGAAGATTAAATCGTGAAGTTAGATATTTCTTAAAGTTAGTACGTGAAAATAAGTTTACTTACATTAAAATTATATTTAATACCTAACTTAAAAATTTACCATAAGACACATTGAAAAAGCCCAATGGTGCACATTCAGACAGTACTCCTGCCTCCCACTTCCCATGTTCATAAAAAACACTGTTTTAAAGCGGGACAACAACCTACTTGCCATATTTAATCGCAGGTATTGTAAAATATTCACAACATTATTCTAATAATTAGAAAGTAACCCCGTAGCCCATACAAACAGTGTCATTTTTGACCTCGCTCTACTCTAGCGCCTCTAGCGGCAAATCTGAGTGCGATAGCCTCATTGCATACCAATAGCAATGCGCTCAAATACACGAAAAAAACGCAATGGTGCACATTCAGCCCGTACTCCTGCCTACTCCAGAAGACATGCAATTGCATACACTTGCCCCGCAATGTGTGTACAGCCACTCGCGCCAAGTGGGCTCCTCGTAACATTTTAATGATGTCACCCACGAGTGTGGACGCACAGAGCTAAGTGAGGCATAGAGGCGGCTAGTTGGTGTAGGAAGTTGGCGAATGAGCCGTTTTCAGCACAAATTTGCAAAGCATTTCATAGATGGCGCTTACTGGCGTGGCCGTAGATGAACCGGAATAAGTCTGTCAAAATGAATCCGCGCTAAGCGAAATTTGACAGCCGTATTCCGGTTCTTCTATTGCCATTGCCACGCCAGTAAACGCTATCTTTGAACTGCTTTGAATTTGTTCTTTGAAACCTTCCTTACTATTATAGTATCTCTTGCGGCCGCACTCGCAATATTTTCTGCCACATCGCGCGCGCGTTTCGAGAAGGCCGGGAGTGTCCACACGTCGTGGTTATTATAGAACAAATTGAACAAAGTAATTTGTGAATAAAAAAAATAAAAATACAAACTACTTAGTTGCAAGCGTTACTAAAACTATCTTCCCGAGTCGGGTGTCACTGACCAAAACAACACCCTGTATATCAGCGTGACCGCCCATGTCTCTTCTGTCAAAGTTTCATCTCCCCACACCTGACCCGTTAGGAGTCGACCACACTGTGGCAGTCCGCGCCGTGCCGAGACATTTTAATGAAGCTCAAGGGCTCTCCTCTAAAACCCTTAGGAACTTGGGGGGCTGTCAGTTTTTCTTCCTTTGCAGGTTTTTAGTTGGTGATTTTTGGTACACGCACAACGTTGACTTTAAAATTTTGTAAGCGCTCCTGAAAAAAAATAAAATATTGCCTATACATATTTAAAATAAGCTTGTGTGTGCGAATACATCCAAATCTCTTTCCAAAAAACATTGATGTAATAAGCCGAGAACAAACCAGACGTCCAGAAAAGCTCTTTGTGAAGGGACAACGACTTGCTTTAAGTCGGGACAATACATTTATTTGCAATGGCCATCCAAATTTTTAATAATATACTTGCGAGTGTGCCTTGACCATCACTATAATCAACGTAATCTCTCCTCGACGCCATTGTATTGTACAACCAGATACCCCACATGGGATCGGGCGAGATGTTTGGAGAGCGCTATGGATCCCTGGGCCATTGTTAGCGGAGATGAGAGCATTGATGAGCCAACCAACTGACGGACAAGTGTAAAATGATAGGTTTGGGTTAGCTTTCAAAAGGAAATTTGGTAATTTCATGTTGATTTGGTATAGTCCACAAATGTTACGATTCGTCGCGGGTTGTTTTATTTATTTAGACAAAATGGAAATTTATTTCAGTTCAGTTTTTAGAACCGTGATGTGTAAATAAAACTTAATTTTTTTTCTGAAAACAACCGTTGCAAAAAACAGTGTTTCACGGAAAAAATATTCCATCTAAAAATAATTCCCTCTACAGCTTTATGCCACGAAAGAGAGCCAAGTCAAACGCTTTGATTGTTGAAGCACGTGTAGGTTTTAAGGAAAATATTGTGTAGAAACCCGAGCATCTGGTGGTATTACATTTACCAACGCTGTAATATAATCTCAGTTGAGGAAAATCATAAGGTATCTCGAGAGAGTTTCTCATACCTTTATACCCGCTCCCCTAAAAAGCAAGCAGTGACAATGACATTGGGAACAAATAAATATATGTGACTTGAGCACGGCGCTTTCTCTTTAACTTTAACAAAACATTTTTACCCGACTACGCGAAGCAAAAAGGAGGGTTATGATTTTAGCAGCGTATGTATGTATGTATGTATGTATGTATGTATGTATGTATGTATGTATGTTTGTGTGTTCATCTGTTCCCTCGCAGAGCCTAAACTACTCGGCCGATTTCAACAAATGAGGTGTCGTTGGATTTGTCTTAATCACCCAAGTAACATAGGATAGTTTAATTTTGAAAAAAATCAAGATGGCGGCTGTGCTGCGCCCTAAAGTGGTGGACCTAAAAATAAAAATTATCGGATACCATCGTCATGGGTATCAAATGAAAGGGCTTTAAAAGACCTTTTCAAAAATGTACAACACATGTAGCGTCAACATAACAAATAGAACAAAAAAATCAAAAATGTGTTTTTTTTGCCCTTCTTGGTTCTATTCTTGGTGATCATCCAAAATGACTTACTAAAAAGCTCAAAAAAAAATAGAAGTTAAAAACTAAAACCCGACTACTAAAAGGCTTAAAACAAGACCTGTTTATCCTTAAAATAGACTCATAGATAATTAATCGTAGTCGGAGGACACTACATTCGCATTTGATAAACCGATGGCCTCCGACTACGATTAATTATCTATGAGTCTATTTTAAGGATAAACAGGTCTTGTTTTAAGCCTTTTAGTAGTCGGGTTTTAGTTTTTAACTTCTATTTTAGACATAATAATATAAACTCAGTGGCACTGGCAGCCTTCCAAAAATATCAATGAAAAACCGCCTTCGTTAAAAAACAAAACACTGCAAAAAAAGAAACAATAGAAGCAACCAACCAAAAACAGTCACGTACACATCCAACCAGCACAAAAAGAGTCAAAAAAAAAGAAAGAAAGAAAAAGTAAAAAACTCCAAAAATAACATTAAACCAAATCAATATCTCAAACTCCATCGCCTCGCGTAGCACCGGCCGTAGCCAGTCGGGCTGGGACCGTAGCGCGTAGCGCATGTCTACGATGCTCCCCGCCTCTACGAGATCGTAGCACCCTCGCGATAGGAAAGAAAAACCTAGTGAAAAATGTGATTTATTCGAACTTTTTGGTTCCAATTAAAAGAGTCAATTAGTGCGTTTTAAGTGATTTTTCTGTGATTTGTGATTTCAACATGGAGTGCAAGATGTCTTGTCTTGTCTTGGTTTTCCTCTTCGGTCTGGTGCTTGGGAACCCGGCTGCGAAAATGGGTCAGTACTGTTTAATAAATATTTTAGTTTTTGGTCTGGTCAGGTCTCGGCTTGTTCAATTTCGATCGATTGGCCCGGACAAAGGCGTGTGTTGATTCAATGCAGTATTTTGTTTATTTCGAAGCGCAGAGCTATTTTGAGTTTCTTGCGGATATTATTAAAATCAAATTTTATTTTATTCGCAGCACTATCTAATTTAAAGTCTGGGAAATAGAGGTTGACAGATGCTACACTTTTTTAAAAGGACGATTTATAAAAAAAAAAAATCAGTTAAGACTTAAGTTGAGCATTATTTGTCATAACATTATAGGTATTTTAAGTCATTTAAAAAAAATTAAGATGTAGCATCTACAATTGTAAATATCCACTAGCTGGGCAAAGGCTATTTTTATGATAATTCAATTACAATCACGTTTTCTTATTATTGTAGTATTCCATTTTATTTGATTGTTATTAATTGATTTATTTATGTTGTTCGATATGAGTTTTTGCCTGAAATAAACGAATATTATTATATTATTATAAAGCCTTCTCTCAGAGAGAGAGTTCGTGCTTAATTTAAGTCATGCATTTTAATTGAATACTAATGATGATTATTTTAATGTTTTATTCAAACCAGTCATAAACATAAAAAAGGTATTTATTTTTTATTAATATTTACTCGAGTGGAGGAAATCTATGACGATACAGTTTTCCTTAGTGAAGCATTAGACATTATATTGACTTGACACTCCACTCCACTTGTCGAGTGTCAAGTCAAATAGCGTCTTGGAATACAAGTGTTAGACTTGGTTTTGCTCTAGTTTACATGACGCCAGGCATTGTACTACAACTTACAAAACTTATTGTTCTTTTTTCTGTAGTCCACGCGGACGAAATCACTCGCAAAAGCTACTAATTACAATGTTTGATCCTCTCATGCAACGAGTTACAAAGGTCCTAACTCTTTTTGCAGGGTGTAACCTGCAGGTGTACTGGATGACATATTTCTATTTTTTTTAAAAATCTAGCATTTTGGTTTTTACAATAAGTTTACATTCAAACACAATGATTATGTGCGTAGGTGCATTTGCATAGTTTTAAGCTGATTTACTCTTAAAATCGCTAGCTATTTCATCCCTTCCAAAGGTGTTGTTTTACGGTAGTATGGGGCTCAGGCTAAGATTGAAATTTAACAAGGACCAAAAAAGACAGACTATATTTGAATGCTAGACCATCTTTTACCGACCACTCCACAATATCTTCATTAGGTTTTTCATTTGATTGCAATGCAACACACACTCAACACTGAAAAAATGGCGAACTCTGTGGTGAGCCGTGTGAACAGAATAGTGGAGCTGTCAGCTGTCAAGCCATAGACTCACCAACACGCACCGGTCACAAAAACACAGAACAAACTACTTTTTGAAATCTGCACAAGTGTCAAAATAAAAATAAATAGTAATCTCAAATGGTAGGTACTGTATTTATTTTACATTACGTAACTAGTGGTTCGCCCCGAACTGTGAACTCGCGAGCCCATATAAACTTAACAACCCGATATCTCGGCAACTCCTCGGCCGATTTGGCTCATATTCGAACTTAAAAATTATTTTAATTTCATTTACCCGCCTACCAAATTTCATAAGATCCGACCAAATTTACTAGAGTTATCGTCGAACAAACATTCATACATACAAACATACATACATACAAACGCCGGATTGTTCCAGTAAACTCGGAGAACATCGCTCGCTTCGCTCGCTCGTTCATGGATCTATGTCTCGAATGGCAAGGTTTACGCTTGATCTGATTATTGTTATGTTTGTATTTTTTGTAAAAAATATTGTTTCGAAATCAAAGGCATTTATTACACGAGAGACCTCGCTCGTGTAAAGCAGTTTCTGAACACGTATAAATAACCTTTCAACAAACAAAAAGTGTTCGTACTTGTAATACTATAATAACACAGAAATTAAATATTTCAGGAATCAGGTACTGTTCAGGGGATTTTCCTCTTTCATAAAAAAATGGTTCTCGAAAAGCGATTGCAAATAAAAAAAAAATATTGACCCATAATGAAACAACACCTTTATAAACTGAGTAGCTACCACGAGTGCGAAAAAGCTGCGCCGGACGTCTGTCATGTATCCTAATACTATAGTAGTACTAAGGTTGTTTATCCAACTTATCACTTTCAGTGACAGTGACAGTAAGCACTCGTGGTAGCTGCTCTGGTTATTTTACGCTGATCGGGAACTAAAGGTTGTAACTAACTGCCATGATACACAGCCCACCTAATGTCTAAATGCCAACCCAATGTTGTTAGTACGGTCTGTTTCACAAGGGATATCGGTGTAGTTGTCGGAGCGATGTTTCAGCCACTCCTATCAAAATCCGGAGCGTAGAGCCCAAACTAGTTTTCCAATAGAGATTTTGTTCTATTTTTAACCGACTTAAAAAAAAGATGAGGTACTCAATTTGATCCGTTTTTTTATATCTCTCACCTCAGAAGTTAAATAGTTAAATAAGCAATATCGGGCGCGGTAAGTCCATGGATGGGTGACCGCTTGTGGCAATAATATCTGAGCGCATCCGTGCTTCGGAAGGTACTTTAAATTGTTGGTCCCGGTTGTTGTTGATTAATAACAATAGTAATGTCAGACAAACAAGAGCCAATGTCAGAGGCCCGTTGGGCAAAAACTCTGACACCAGGGGTGGCCACTACTTCATACAATTACCTACCAACCTACGTCAGAACTTTTTTGTAGATGAACCGATTTTGATGGTTATTTTTTCATTTATAAGTGTATTCCATATAGTCTCATAAATTAAACGGTGAAAATCCGATGAAGAACTTCGGAGATGGAGAACGGAACTCCTCCACGGACAGCAGAGATCACTCGGAATCAGTACAGTAGCTTAGTAATACCTTTTCATCAGTGAAGTTGTTTATTTTTTTTTATTTTGTATTATGTAATAACAACACTTGCTAAAGAAATATTGTGAGGAAACTTGAATTATCCGATCCGCATCATGTACTGAACATCGAGCGGGATATCATAATAGGCTACTTGAAACGCAATATAACTCTCAATCAATTCTCCCTATGTCACCCTTCTGACTTTGTCACTAATCAATACCAAACACAATACCCGTAAGTCGTAACTACAAAGATCCATAGCTAGGTACTTATTCAAGAACTCGCTACCCGATATTATAACCAATCTATGACGCCGTAACAATAGTTATAATGAAGATTTTTATAAGGTAAAAAAAACGCTCTGAACAGGAGTTGAACCCACAACCTCTTGCAAAAAGTGGTTAAATGTAATGGCAAAATCAAATTCCAATGAGCATTTCGTCTGCAAAGATGACCGCATTGGGTGGTATAGATTAGTGCAAACTGTAACACCAGATGGCGCCCCATCGTCCAAAGGTCACCGACAGATACTTGGCTCGGTAGCTCAATTAGTAGAGCGTGCAGGCGCAAGGTATGCAAGTTGCAGGCACGGTTGAGAGCTAAATTCAGAGCAGCTACCACGAGTGCTTACTGTCACTGTCACTGAAAGTGATAAGTTGGATAAACAACCTTACTACTATTAGTATTAGGATAATGACAGACGTCCGGCAGTTACTCGACAGTGGCGCCAACTAGTGAGCACTAAAACAGTAAGCGCTCATTGGTTAGAGCGCTGGTATGGTTTTCCTGAGGTTTCAGGTTCTAGTTCTGCCTCAAACGATTTTTTACCTCATAAAGTCTTAAGTTTTGACTTGAGGAATATTAAAACGGAACCCAAACTGCTACAGTTCCATGGCATGTATTAAACCACTTCAGTGCACAATAGCTAATAACAATCCTATGCCATCCTTTATCCAATGCCCAATCCTTCAGCGCTAGATGATGAATTGTGTACGCTTGTGTACACAAGACGAATATTAACCATTAGCAGCGCTTTGTGATAAATGGTGTTAGCCCTTTATCGTGTAAAGTTGTGTTGTGTTAAATTGTGTGACAATGTTTTTTTGTTGATAAAATAGTATTTTTAACCGACTTTAAAAAATGAGGAGATACGAGTACCTACTCAATACGAGCCATATTTTTTTACATTTTTTCTGTGTGTTACCTTAGAACTTTTTTCTACGTGAACCGATTTTGATGATTCTTTTTTGTTTGAAAGAGAAGTATACTTTCCATGTCATTGTTCTATGTCTTAGATGAAGGACTTTGGAGGTGGAGAACGAAACTCCATAACGGACAGCAGTAAATAACTCGGAATCAATGCAATAGCTTAATAACAGTATAACCCGTGTCATTAAAGAAAACATTTAGGACGAAGTTAAATACCTACTGTTGTCTTGCTTTGACTGTATTAATTAGAGCGAGAGGGCGAGTTTTTTGAAGTTCATCCTTAATGTTTTCTTTAATGACACGCGTTATATACCTTTTCACCAGTGAAGTCGTATCAAACCAAATGTTAAAATACGTGCTCAGCGTTTTATTGTTTAAAATTCCTTGAAGTTCGAGACCAGACACTTTAATCGTTACAAAATTATGATGACCCGATTTCCATCGATTACTGAGACAGACAGGCTATGCTTAACGTCCATTAGCCTCCATTTGAGGATTACTTCGGTCGAATAGTCATTGAAACATTGTCACTTTAGAACATTGTAAAGATAATAGGTGTGTTTTTACTTTATTTCCAACTTGTACCTGCAAAACATCACAAAGAAACTATACTTGAGAACTTGAGGACATGAATTGAATCTGAGTAGCTACCACGAGTGCAAAAAAGCTGTGCCGGACGTCTGCCGGACGTCTGTCATGTATCCTAATACTATAGTAGTAAGGTTGTTTATCCAACTTTCACTTTCAGTGACAGTAAGCACTCGTGGTAGCTCAGCAACGTCAGCAAACCAGTTGAAAACATAAGTTGCTTATTTTACAAAACAAAGATTATCCTATAAATTAAGATCTGATAAAGTAAGCAACTTCTTTCTTTATGTCAGTCTAACATGAATAGACACTAAAATCATTACAAACCATAATAAAAATTGTTTGCAGCTGTGCGTGTTTTTCACAACCAAATATGTGAAACTGGAAAACTCTATTTTTCAAATATTTTTTCATCGGTATGTGATGATCTTTTTTATAATCGGCTCCACCTCATGTGGTTCATCGAATAAATCTTCATTCGCTAACGGTAAAGGAAAACATCGTGAGGAAACCTGAGCGTATGAGCCATGAGGCATTATACCCTCAACGCAAAAATCGCCAATCCGCATTGAGCACGCGTGGTGATTAAGCTCGAACTTTCTCTCTGAGAGAAAGCCTTTGCCCAGCTAGTGGGACATGTACAATTGTACAGGTTACATCTTACTCTTACTCGTATAACAAGCAGAGCTCAGTCCATTAAATATTAAAGTTGAAGAAGGTATGAGAGCAATTCAATTAATTGTACACTCGCATTCACTATCACAATATTGTCGCTCTGTATTAAATACACACTTAGTGCAGCGGCAAACACTTGACGGGAACATCTGAGTACTACGGCGGTGGATGCCTAGCGCAAACATCGGGTACAGTCAGCGACACGCTAGGATATCCTTCTTTGTTGGATTGACGACCTTATGCCTTACGAGCTACTACGGAAGTTATTCCATAAAGATCCTATTATTATACATGTTACTATGTTATTAAGAACCATGTTAAGTTATAGTAGATAGATAGATAGAATACACTTTATTGTACACTAGCTGACGCGGCGAACTTCGTATCACCTGAAATAGTTTGACACTCCGCGTCAAAAATGGCGATTCCAATACAAAATGACAAATTTTTATTTCTTCCGTTTTTCAGGAAATCCTTTAACTTTTCCCATATTTCTTTGCTTATAAACCTACCCTGAAGTATGGTGAATTAAACAAAACAGTAAATATGCAAATCGGTCAAGCCGTTTCTTAGTTTTAGCGAGACTAATGCACGGCGATTCATTTATATATATATATATATATATATATATATATAGAAAATTCTATGTAAATACCTACCTGTTCTTTATATATATAGATAAAAAGAACAGGTATTTACATAGAATTTTCTTACAACTACTGAATGGATATACAATGGGCGGCCTTATTGCTAAACGCAATTTCTTCCAGAGAACCTTTGGATGGAGATCGGGATATAATAAAATAGATGGAAGGTAAGTGTAAGTACATAGAACATAGGAACATACATAATTAAATAAAGTATTGTATACACTTTTTGTTCGATTCTACACTTAGGTCTCAAATTCAGAATAGCGCGGCGGCGCGTGTATGGGACAAAAAGGGGTATCCGAGCGTGTGGCTGTCTGTACTTTGAGATGTTGCCATGGGTACACGCAGAGCTAAACGTGGTTTGCTCTACAAAACTTTTGGAAAGTGGTAGAGTGGATATGACCGACAACCTAAATGTTTTGGGCAGTATTTGATGAAGTGGTTTTAAGATTGAGAGTGAAGCAACAGCAAGACACTTGTCTAGTAAGTTGAGGAAATAATACGCCAAACAAAGTGGATCTCTAGTAAACAAAATTTAAAAAAGACCGTTGTTACTAAGAAACGAGGATAGGAGTAAGGAAATTGTTAATGGAAATGCTTTAAATAGAAAGTTGCATTTTTCCTTATGAAATTCTTGGTAAGATTTTTTAACAAATACCGAACAATAGTTATTGTTCTGCAAGGGTGCAAAACTATTTGTTTGAAGCGAGTGCTTGTATTCAGAAGCACGAGTCGCAAATAATACTGCATCCGTGCGAAACACAGAGAGCGAGGATAAGATGTACCAAAAAACAATTGACAACTAGGTAGGTACATAAAGGTTAGTGAAAAGAGTGTCCTTCGTTGCGAGTGAGAGATGAGTCAAATGAGTTCCTTTATTTCTTTACACTATAGAGCGTCACGTTCCAATTTCGAAGCGTGCAAAAATGGCTTTTGCCTTATCGTATGTTAATAGTAACAGCATAATTTCCGGGCCTGGGAGATAAAAAGATAGTTTCTTCAATTGCACATTCCGTGCATCCTTAAGGCTCCCCCATACAGGTGCGTTATAGCGTTTGCGTTATTGCTATATCTGTTTTCAGTACATTTTGTATTAGGATCGCCGTGGAGTTACAACACACTGCTGCGGTAAGAACGCCGCAACGTTCCTAATACAAAAAAAAACATCTCTGCTGTAAAAAGGGTTAAGCTGTCACTATGAAGTGTTTTTAATTTCTTTGAATGTTATTTTCTTATTTTGGTTAATTTTTGTATGTCTAAAGATAAAATGGTAATAAGTGGATACGGGATTCAAGTATTTTTTCTTATATTTAAATCTTGTTGTTGGTTGGTGCGTTACAGTCAATAAACAGACTATGAATGCCGTTTCGTAGAAGTCAATCATATTCATTACTTTCCTTTAGCAAAAACTATCCTTTTACCTTTTGCACGCGACCGTCCCGAGAAATTCCGCTTAGATGGCAACATAACTTTAAATTCAACAGAAGATTCAGTAATCCTCAGCTGTGTTGTCAATTTCTACTTTTTGCCCAGTGGCAAGGCCAAGGGTTTTATATTGATTTGAGGTTTAATTTCCATAGAATTTTCCATACTGACGCAAAGTCTACGGACCCGGAGTGAAAGACTGGTAGCAATGACGTCTCATCCTTCATAATTAGGACGTCCAGACGCGGTCAAAACTAGTTGGCTATCTTGACGTCAAACAAAAATGCAGTGCTTGCTAATGCTAACGAAAGTTAACTCCTCTGCTCGAAAGTAGCAAAGATAATACAGGGATTGATATTCAGGGTCTCCCGTCACAGTGTTTACATTTTATTGATTTAAAAATCAACGGAATATAAAGCAGGAGGAACAGAACGTCATAGAGCAAAACAAATATTTAGGTTGTGATCCCTATCACTGGGTGCTATTACCCTGTGAAAAGAGTTAGGATGTTTTGTAACACGTTGTATTTGGCCACTAATACCTCAACCACCTTTTTCTTCTTCTCCATTTACTGCTTCTGCTAAAAGCAAAGCGCAGCGTTCTGCTGCGAGGTAAACTATCAGCTCTTCATACTCCATTTCGTTCTTGGCCAGACGAAACGGCTACTCTAGGCTTTATACTTTTGACCATTCTCTGAGGTTTCTCGATGTCTCTTTTGACATGAATCTTGCCCATCGCGCGCCGTGCATAGTGAATGGCCCACGCGCAAATAAAATTCACAAAATCGATTCCTGTATCAAATACACTAAACAAATCGAAAATGTTCACATATCAAACCCTACAATTAGGTGAGACCTATCTAACACAGCCAGTTTTGTGTTGAGATTTATAAACGTTTTGAAGATATTTTGGATGAAAAAATAGGCGGCGCACTTTTATCAAACAAAATATCTTGCAATCTGTTATGGATATCAACACAAAACTGTCATAGCTCTCACCTCACCTTCACTATGCCCAGCGCCTTAAGAGGCCCCTTCAGGACCGTGGGAACTCAGTGACGGCCAAGCGCGTGAAACACTGTTTTCTATAGCCGTTTCAACCAGAGCGAGACGGGGCGCGGGAAAAGTGAGAAGCAATGCGGCTGTATGAGTCTACGTGTCTTCGTGTCTTTTCGCGAGTATATAGTTGTAGTTGTAATGTAATATCTATTTTCCCAAAATTTTTCGTAGTTAGACTCCAATAGACAGTGTAATAATGTAAGTAAATAACAGCTGAAAGTAACCCCATTTTCGGCGCGAAAAACGCATAGCTCTAATTTATTTCAGGCTATTTTTTTAATTCTAAAAACTATTTGCAATCCTCCATATTGGTCATCTACTGATATAAACCAATTTTCAGCAAAATCCAGCCTGTAGTTTAGAAATTAAACCGGAACTCCGTTCGTATGGGAAAATGGTGCTCTAACTCCCTCTTAAGGTAAACTCAAATGTATGGAACAGCAGATTTTTTTTCGCTCTCATTTTTTTCCACAAAGTACAAGTTGTTTGTAGTTATCAGTAGACAGCCTACTTAAAGTTCCGCTATCGAATTCGATTGCACCATGTAGTGTTGCCTTGCTACGTCCTTCTGACGGAGATATCATGTGAGAATATAACACATGTAGAGGCAAAGTGTTATTATTCCACGAATGTGGAATTGAATTGGTTTCCGCTTGCTCTATGAATAACATTGGGTAGGTACCTAAGTCAATTCCAAGTTACAGTAGTGGGCTGTTAGTCCGGTTAATTTTGCCATAAGATTGTTCTTCTTACCATGTTAGAGATTCTCCAAATATACGGGTTTGGGTTTTGGTCATTTGCATCAGCCAATGCATCTAATCTAATCTACAGGGTGCACTCTAAGTCGATGGCGGAACTTTAAGTGGGCTATCTACTGATCAATACAAATAACTTGTACTAGGTGGCGAAAAAAATGGAGTGAAAAAAATATCAGCTGTTCCATACAAAAGGTCGACTCAGTACTGCGCCAAATGTATGAAACAGCTGATATTTTTTTCGCTCCATTTTTGATGCCACCTAGTAAAAGTTGTTTGTTTTGATGAGTAGACAGCCTACTTAAAGTTCCGCTATCGACTTAGAGTGCTCCCTGTAGTTAGATCAAATTTTGGTACTGCAACTTTGAGTTCCAACTTTTTCTTTAAAAGTAACCAAATAATATACAGGGTGTTAAAAGACCGCCAACAGACCGAAAAGCCACGCATACAAAAACAAAACAAAGTACTTTTTCGATAAATTATTGCTGGCTTCTTGAGAAGGTATGTTAAGAACTAGATACTGAATACATGTCTGCAAAAAAAGTTTTTAAAAGTCCGACTTTGAACCTCATCGCGGAAACAGTTGATTTCCCAGGCATAGTTCCTTGGGCAAAAATGTTCCTTATGATGAGGACGATATGTGGTTTCCCGCTTTGTTGGCGGTCTTTGAACACCCTGTATATATTTGGACTTATTTATTTACTTTATTATTTAATGCACCCACATACATACACAAACATATTTAAAATTTGAGCTAAATCCAAAAAAACTTACGAATAAAGAAGAAGACAAAAGTAACCTGTATTCACAAGAGAACTAGTAGAGTCATTGATTTACCTGGTTTCTTTTTAAAAACAGCTGTAGCTCAGCACGTTCCAGTTTACAGTGGTTACAGTAAAAGTTTGCTAGCGGACTCCCGTTCCATAATACTGAAAAAAAAAAACACCAAAATTTTCTCGCCTAAAAACACTTTCAGCTTATGCACACCTACCTGTTACGTAGGTATTTTGCACCGTCATAAATCCGGGGAGCCAGCCGACACGAGGGCAAATGTGCCGCCAATATATTTGAGTCACGCGCCTCCGCTGGGCCAGGAAATTATAACTGTCAGATTGTTACCTCTCCATTTTCTAGACCGAAATTGCTTTAGGCGTTTTTCGAACGCGTGCCGATTTATTCCCGCCTGACGGGGTAAAACTGTTGGGGATTTTTGGTTTTGGCACGCTGGGGGCCTAATAGTGAAATTATGGTAGCAGTGATTTAGTTCGTCGGTTTGACAACGGTTGAATTCAATGAGTTGATGACTCCGCATACCTTTTTCACGACCCTGCTTAAAAGACGCTCTTCAGCCTTCTCTGGTTTACAGTCTGATTGCGGGAAGTGGCCGGGCGTCGTCGCCATCATCCAGGGGCCTTAGTCTGTAACGCAATGGTGCCAAAATGGGCTCCCAGTTGACGGCTTCAATTACGATTTATTAATGCTGTCGTTCCTTTTAACGTTTTTGTAATTCAGCAAAGAATATTCTGATTCAAATTCTAGAAGTTTAGTTCTCTGGTTGTAGGAGAAAAGCGAGGAAACCCCAGTTTTGTCCTTCTGCTGGGACGCTATCGACACGCCATTGCGTTACAGGCTAAGGCCCCTGGCGTCATCGGAGCGGCAGAAAGAGTTGCGGGAGGCGCAGTCAAGTATCTTCTTTCCTGGTACGTACTGATTGAAGATTACCTCGCGTGCCAGTATCGCCTGAAATCCCCGCAGCCCCACAATAATTAATATCGCGAACAGCTTCCCCGTCAACGTAAACACAAACGTGGGCATAAAAATAAAACAACAAGCCAACAATCTGGCGACACGCGCCTCCGCCGGGGTGAAGGGCAAGCGTGACTGAAATAACGTACTACCCATGGGGTACTACTCAGTACCTATAGCGTAATTTTTGGTAAAAACCGGAGAAGTCTTTAATAACTAATAAAATAACCTTATAAAAATCTTAAACGTATGGTACCGTTAATGTCTCAATTAAGACGTTAAGTACTGGGCTTCCCACACAGACGCGTTTTTATCGGTCGATGCGTTATTGCGATATCTGTTTTCAGTTCATTTTGTAGCCTTAAGGGGAGCCTTTAGGCTCCCCCACACAGGCGCGTTTTATCGGTCGATAGTGCGATATCTTCTATACTTATATTAAAACTCTAGCGAAGTCAATTCTGTACATTGAATATTTTTAGAAAAAAACTAGCAGGGGTTACTAAGTAAACTATACTGAATCCAAAAATGAAAAAAAACGGTCTATGTCTGTCTGTCTGTCTGTCTGTCTGTCATCATCATTATATTTAAGAGTTATCCTCTTGTCGGTGCAGCATTCTCCATGCACTTCGATCACAGGCCAGTTCCTTTGCAGCCTGGTACGTCACGACATCCACCTTCTCTTTAATTTGGTCAAAGTAGCTTCTCCGTGGCCTTCCTCTACCTCTCTTTCCTTCTATCTTTCCTTCTATTATGTTGGTTATGAATTTGTCGTGACGTAGCAAGTGGCCTAGCATCATTCCTCTTCTGCATTCTATTGTCTTCATCAACGTTCTCCTCTCCCCTACTCTTTCCAGGACTTGCTCATTTGACACTCTTTCCGTCCAAGATATCCTCTCCATTCTCCTCCAACACCACATCTCGAAAGCTTCCAGCCTTTCCCGTTCCCTCTGTGTCATTGTCCATGTTTCGCACCCATAAAGTGCCATGGGCCATGTCTGTCTGTATGAACACGATAAACGCGAACACCGCTGAATAGTTTTCAACCAAACTTAACTTGGTCGAAACTCACGTTTCTGGGGGTAACTTAGGCTATCCAATGTTAAAAATACATTGCGGGTTGCAATTTTTACTTCGTTTTTTGTAAGAAATATTCATAATTTGGATATGGCTTCTTAAGAAGATATGCTAAGAACGTGATACTTAACATATTTCTGCAAAAAAAAATTTTTAAGTCCGACTTTAAACCTCATTCTCTCGGAAACCTACATTGCGGGTTGCAATTTTAACTTGATTTTTTGTAAGAAATATCCATTATTTTGATATGGCTTCTTGAGAAGGTATGTTAAGAACGTGATACTGAACATATTTCTGAAAAAAAAAATCAAGTCCGACTTTATTATCTCGAAAACCGTTGATTTCCCAGACATAGTTCCTTGGGCAAAAATGTTCGTTATGATGAGGACTTTACGTGGTCTCCCACTTTGTTGGCGGTCTTTAAACACTCTGTATAATATGACGCTACGACTTTCGGCATTTGGGGCGCCATAATGAAAATGAAAAGTCGGCATTTGTTTTTATTTTATTTTGGCGGAAAATGTTAGTTCTGCAAGCGTAGCATAAGGCCGGGTTAGATCGTATCTATGGGTTTAAAACAATAGGTATCTCACTCTTTTGTTTGACGTAGAGCGGGATGGACAGAGCCATAGATACGCTCTAACCCACCCTTATGATCCTTGCTGGAGGGAATTGTGAGTGGTTTTCGGTGGAGGTCAGACAAAGTATATCGATGTTAGAAATGAAGTACTGTTGCGTCGCGGTCGAAAGGTTCTGGGTTTGAACCCACGCGAGGTTGAATTTTTTTTGTGCCTTTTTAAAATATTTACTCTAATGAGCACAACTTGATATAAAAAAAATATATTTTCTTTGACGTAAAGCGGGATAGACAGAGTTATTTGCCGTAGATACGCTCTAACCCAACCTTATGCTTTGCTTGCTGGCTTATCATGAGAATGGGTAAGACCTTATCTATGGGCTCATAACTTTATCTATCCCACTCTACGTCGAGGGCGATACAATAAACCCCTTTACTTCCTAAGCAATTCTTATGCTAAGCTTCTTGGTATCTTACACGGGCGATACCTAATCTAAACAATACATATTTTATTATAAATGTATTGTTCAGATTAGGGCACACACAGATAGACACACAGACAGGCATACCCTCATAAACACTTAAACAGACACACACACAAAGCTATCAAACTTATGACACCCCTCTTTTTTGGTCGGGGGTTAATAAAAACCTTCCTTTTGAGTTTTCCTCCACAGTCGAATTTAAATTAAATGTCAAATGTGTAAAAACGCATACGAAGTCGCGGGCAAGACTAGTCTGTTATAATTATGTACAATATTTTGTATTAGGAACGTCCTACTTCCATTGCGGCGTCATTATCGTAGCAGTGTGTAACTCCATAGCAATCCTAATACAAAATGTACTGAAAACATACATCGCAATAACGTATCGACCGATAAAAACGCGCCTGTGTGGGGGAGTCTTTACTCTAAGAGATAAGTTAGCCACGTTCATACGCTCTCTATCTTTCACCCAGTCATTGGCCTTTAAAACTATAGAAAAAAAGTTTATCTGCAAGGGAGTGAAGACTATAAAAAATTATCAGTCGCGTAGAGCCTTTGCCTACGCGACTTTGTTGCCTTTATTAGCCTTTGCGACATGTTTCACGAGGGAATCTTTTAGCGCGTCGCGTTGCTCGTTGCACATCATAGAATGGGGCCTGAGTCTGTAACGCAATCGTGCCAAAATGGGCTCCTAGTTGACGGCATCAATTATGATTTATTAAAATGCTGTCGGTCCTTTTAATGTTTTTATAGTACAGCGAAGAATATTTTGATTCTAATTCTAGAGGATCAGTTCGCTGGTTGTAGGAGAAAAACGAGGAAACCCCGGTTGTAGTAGAAGGATTTCTACTGGGACGCCATCGATACGCCATTGCGTTACATACTTAGCCAAGCCACATACAAACGGAATTCTGGACGAAAAAAAATGAATTGGAATTCCGAACGCAGTGACTGCATACAAGTCTATGGACCTACCACACACGTACTTTCATAGATATGTATGCAGTTGCTGCGTCCGGAATCCCCATTCGTTTTTCCGTTACGGAAAAATTCCGTCTATGTGTGGCCGGCCTTAAGCCCTTGAATTCCTGAGTAGACCCCCAGACAGCGTGCAGGAAATGACGCGGGCAATTCTCAGCTATTTCGTTATGCCATTAACGCGTTTTGATTGTTTGCCATTTGCCATAAAAGCGTTGTGGAAGTTAAGAGCCCTGAAAGCATTTTGTAGAGTCGGCCACAGTCTCAGATACCCCATGGCAGCCCTTACTGCGCGCGGCATAACCTTCTCGGTCCCAGACCATTTTTCGGCGGACCATTTTGCGACAGTTGAATTATGTGACGGTAGAAAACTTAATTAAGGTATCCTCCCCCTGTATTCTCTAAAATAATCACTAGAAATATTTTGGCCATTGGCCCCGGCCATTCGCATTTACTTTGTCGTGCCATAAACGTAGCCATAATGTCGTAAACGTTGACATTATAGAAGCCGTAAAAGTTTGTAATTTTGTTTGTAGCCGCTTCCACTCAGAATAAAATAAATAGTTCATGCAGTCTTCGAGACAGTAGCCAAAATGTTTATTTTTAGGTCGTTTTTTAAAGGGAGGAATCTTTGCATCTGTAGCCCAAAATGTCAACCGCGAAATATAGAGAAGAAAAAACAGGGTGATTCTACAAATTGGCAGAAAAAAAATGGTACCTACCACAAAAATTATCTAGCAAAGAATCGAATTTGTTTTTTTTTCTTTTTGACACAGACAATCAATCATTAGTGGAAACCACAGCAGAAGAGACCAAGAGGCAGGCCCAAAAAACGTTGGATTGACTGCATAGAAGAAGACCTCAGGAAGATGGGCAAATACACCAACTGGCGAAAAGAGGTAAGGGCCAGAGACAAATGGAGATCTACTGTGGAGGAGGCCAAGACCCACAAAAGGTTGTAGCGTAAAAGGAAACAAAAAAAAAAAAAAACAATCAATCATTAATTAATATTGATCCTGTCATGAACCGGAGACGCGGGTAGCAGATCTGACGCAGTGCGTAAACTCTCTGAGTAACATACGACATGTCTTTGTTCGGTAATGTCCATGTCTTTGGTTGTTTCCTATCTCACTTACATAGTCCTAATGCACTCCTGTCAGGTATAAACTTACCTTACACCCGCTACAACCTATTCTGACAAGCACATTACGCTCCTTCATCAAAGTGTAGGGTTGCCACCCCCTCGCCACATCTCCAAACAGATCGTATGTCAAAAGATCCAAGTTTCAACCTTAAGTGCATCGGCGAGAAGTTCATTTTACTTTGACATGAAGCACTGTTTACTTTAGGATAAGCTTTTGTGTTAGGAGATATCATAACCCACGCAAAGTGTAAGCAAACTAAGTGATTTCCTCCGTAGAACAGGTAAATAAGGTAAATCTTGAAAGAGTAAATAACATTACAAGTAAATAAAATTATTTAAACACAATTTTTAACTGATTTAAAACTCGTTTTATTAACTTTTTACATTTAAAAAGAGTGTTACATCCGTTAAAATTTGTGAGTGCTCGTGCAAACCTAAAAAAATTTATAAATAACATTACCTTTGACATTGTGACACGTGAAAAAGGGAACTAAAATACATGCTATGATTTAAGAATCAACAAAAACCTTGATTTAATAATCATATTTACTTATTTTATGAGCAAACATTATTTTAACTTTGACAAAGGATTATAATTATGGAGAGCTGCATGATGGCCAACTTCCAACAGTGAAGAAGAAAAAGTGACACTTTTGTAAGAGAATCACCTAGTTTCATTAGGCCAACGTATATCGTCTATCTACGAGGTCTCTATCACAGATTCCTAAGACAATGGTACTTGTAATGGATCACAATGTTTGATGGTTATTGCGAATATTATTGTCGGTTCGGAGTGCTTCTACGTTTATTGTTAGACAAATAGAAACATTAATATTTTTATTGTATCCTAGCTTTCCTACTACATACATAAACATACAACTCAAACCACTTTTTAGTAGTATTATACTGCAATCATTTTATTACTGGTTTGTCTATAGTGGCGATTTCGGAAGTCTGATCTTCTGAGTTGAATGCACATAGGTACTTTTAAAAATTGAGGTGTAGTTATACTCGTAAATACCTCTATAACAGAGTGTTTGAAGCATTTCAGAACACGCTACATAGAAGATACTCAACTGCACTAGTTAAGAATTTATGTTATGTCTCACAATAATATTTAACACAAAATGATCAAAGCTCCCAAAGATTTTTTTTTCTAAGTTTCATTCTAAGCTCCGAGTTACCTATACATTCTCGGAAATCGTCTCGGATTTAATACTACTTAGGCCTTTGCATATACATGATGAGATGATTTGTACAGCGTCCAGTGGCACCTTAACTCATACTAGATAGGAAAAGAGACTACTCGGACCTGGGATATTGTTTTAAGAGTGGGCTTGCCTGGGCACCTATACTATGCGGTCCAGGATTTAAATAGGTCACTAATTACTCAATCATTAAACACCACCCCCGTAGCACCTCGCCTTCACCTGTCTCTGGGAAGATCCAACTTCTCCACTGCATTAGAGCGTCAGTTTTAATACTTCAAAGTTATGATTACGGGCCAGAACTAATTCTCTACCCGTCCGGCTGGCGGTGTGCCAACTCGTCTCGCGAAATAAGAAAGTATACCTACAGAAAGCCTTATTCCGACATTTTACGAAGTTCTTAAGATCGTGTTTGCCTTAACCCTTAATCGTCCAGAGGTACTGTATAGGTAAAGATGTGTGATATTCTATACCTACCTATCACAGCCTAATGAGCAGTTTTCAGAACCGGAATACGGCTGTCAGAATGAATCGGTGTGAAGCGAAATTTGACAGCCGTATTCGGGTTCTTCTATGGCCACGCCTGTTAACACCACCTATGAAATGCTTTGTGAAATTGTGTTGAAAGCGGCTCATTAAGGGTGAAATATCCCTTTGTTCGTCTCTATTTCTTATCTTCTCTACATGTTATAAAAAAGTCGCTTTCCGCATCTGTCGGTCGGTGTATCTGTTAACTCCTCCTAAACCATGCAACGGATCTTGATGCGATTTTCATCGTCAGCTAGATATTTTTTCATGGAAGGTGTATAATTTGTATGTAGGGCACTTATTTTGTTTCTAAATTGTACCCTTGCTAAGCCAGGGTGGGTCACTTGTGTAAGGTATATTTCAATCGATAGCCTATGAATAAAGCCGAGCGTAGTATAGGCCTTTTCCTTTTCACACTTTCCATCGTCCTCCCGCTTTCTAGCGAGTGTTCTAGATATCAAAATCGGTTCAGCCGTTTATGACATAATAATATGGGAGTTGATGCTAATTTGAAACTACAATGTCAGGGGCATCTAAACTTTTTTATTTAGTACTAGCTTGTGCCTGCGACTTCGTCCGCGCAGACTTATTTTTTTTCTCGTGAGTTTTTCCGTTGTTTTAATGGTTATTCTGTTATTCGGGGCGGGAAGAAATCCAACAAATCAAAAATCATAAAAATCGGTCGACCCGTTCTCGAGTTATAATGGTGTATGTAACTAACACGACTTTGTCACGATTTAGATTTATAGTCGTAAGATTCGCATGCCAACATCTTTGAATTTATTCACTTTTAATGATTAATGACTCACGATATTCACACATCTTCGACTTTGCTCTCGTGCCGAATGTAGACGTTGCATAAACATTATTTCAACCGTATTTAAACGTTACCTATAATAATTCAGGTAGGTACCTTATTATAATTACCTACCAAGCTTGACAATACACGAGCAAACCCCGACAAGACGCTTGCTACTCGCACTTGGCGGCGGCGGCGTCTAACGTGTTAACTGAATATTCCTGGAGCTACGAAATCGACGCCGACTTGCTTCCTAAGGCTGTGTTTAGACGGGTAGTAATATTGTTTAGAATTTTCATTTTACCATTATTGAATGAGCGAGCGAAGCGAGCGAAGTTCTCCGAGTCCACTGGAAAAATCCGGCGTTTGTATGTATGTATGTATGTTTGAATGTATGTTTGTATGATGAATGTTCGTTCGACAATAACTTGATCGGTATTTAATTTGGTAGGCGGGTAAACGAAATAAAAACAATTCATGACGATCCGACAAAATTACTTAAGTTATCGTCGAACGAACATTCATAGGTACATACATAAATACATACAAACATACATACATACATACATACATACATACAAACTTACCTAAATACATACAAAAATACAAACGCCGGATTCTTCCAGTAGACTCGGAGAACTTCTCTCGCTTCGCTCGCTTGTTCAATGAATTCGATTCGATTTGATGTAGATCAGGCTTTAGACTTGCTAAGGACCTGGGAAGCGGGTCGGCTCATTATTTCAGTTTGCTCAGAGGCACGTGTATCAATGGATGGTTAGTTCGCCTTAGACGCGGGTTAAAAGAGGGGTCTTAACTAGGTCTCTGAGTGGCTGCTTTTGCATTGAAAAGAGGCTTTTTACTTTCTTTCTCCGTGCAGTTGCTGGGAGAGTCGTTTTGAAAACGCCATGACATGCTGTTTAGCTTGTAAATCTAGCCTTGCTAGGTACTACAGAGCTCGTGTGACAGGACTACATATCTTCTTTTTGGAAGCGTTTTTTTGTTAATAAATTGCTTCATTAAGTTCTCAACGCGATGTTTAACTATTTTTAGGACCTAAGGTTTATAGGTAGATTCCAGATCCTAGAACCTACGAACCCAAGTAACATTTCATTTGGGCCTAGGTTGTAAAAATTGCCTCTAGGTTTTAGAAGGGTTGTACAAAGGTTAATGATTTGCTAGTTGGTTAAATTTAGTATTTGAGAATGATTACTAAGTCCTAAAACTAATAGTTTATTGTTAAAACCTTGAAGTTGCTGACAAGAGTTAACGTTAACGTTATTATGACTTGTGTTTCAAGAGCTTACAGCCTCAGGATCTTATAGTCGTCGTAAGCTACTGATAAGGTTCTGGAAAGGCTGTCATTTAACTTATGTGTGATCTAAAGGTTAAATTTTTAACCTTGATATTACCATAAGGTTTTGAAAAGTTGAAATTGCTTATAAGTAGTTTCTAAAACCTACCTACAACTTTAAGGTTAGATCAGAGTTGTCTAAGCAAACAAATTAGGACTGTGTGGTGAAAAACAAAACCAATAAGCTGTTGTTTTGAGCTGAAGGCATGATTCAATTCCTACAGGAATATTTTAAAGCTTGAGAGGCATCCTCAAAACCCGACAGTTGTCTCCGCGACTTCAAAGAATAGGTATACATTGTAAGCATTACGCGTCCTGAAAAATGAACCGACACAGGGTGATACAAAAAAAGAAGTGGAAATTTTAAGCGTAAAGTGCGTAAAAATGTTATGAATGATTAATACAACGGTAAGTTTTATTATTTTTCTTATTTACTAGTTGTAAACTTCTGTTCTCTGTAAACTTCGTATCAGTTCAATTTCGCTATTTATTTTTTTGTAATTTTCAGCTGTTCCTTTAAATCGATGAAGCCATTTTTTTTCATTTAGTGATAATAAGTACACATTAAATTAATATGTTTTTTTATGAAATAGATGTTTTGGTGAAGGTTTTTTTGGAAAGTATTAAAACATTTTTCACACTAAAAAAATACAAATACCAATTTTTACAGAATGTATGTGTAATAATACTAATAATGGAGGATACGACAACAAATAATAATAAAAAATAAGGGAGGACCATATACCACAAACGTGTTTTTATACTTTTAGAATACCACCCTTAGGCCCGGTTTCTGAATTGAGAATTTCACTAACCAAATGCTTAAGTATCGTTCTGTCACTGCAGATGTCACACAAGAGAATGTGACAGAACGATACTTAAGCATTTGGTTAGTGAAATTCTCAATTCAGAAACCGGACCTTAGGGTGGTATTCATGAACGATACTTAAACTGAGATCCAAATTGAACTCAGTTTAAACTTAGTTTAAAGTGAGCTCAATTTTGAACTAACTTTAAACTGAGTTCAAAATTGATCTATGTTTAAACTTAGTTTAGTGAGATCAATTTTGAACTTACTTTAAACTGAGTTCTAAATTGATATTATTATTATTCGAATCGAATCGAATCCAACGGAATCTAATCGAATCGAATCGAATCGAATGTAATCGAATCGAATCGAATCGAATCGAAACGGATAGAATCGAATCGAATCAGCTATTGCTAGATTCATACTGATTCAAGTATCAAAATTTTTATTTTATTTTTTTTTTATCTCCGAAACGGCTAAACCCATGCTAGACCCATGTTTATGGTACTTTAAAAAAAGGACTTGACGAGCTTTATCTGATAAAAGCAACAAAAATAATAAAAAGTTATTAAAAATTTATAAAAAATAAGTATCAAAACTTTAACTGCCCATAACTCCTAAACGGCTAATGCTAGACCCATGTTTATGGTACTCTGAAAAAAGGGCATGACGAGATCTACCTGATATAAGAAAAAAATAAAAATAAAAAAGAAGTATCAAAACTTTAACTACCCATATCTCCTAAACGGCTAATACTAGACCCATTTTATGGTAATCAAAAAAAGGGTTCGACGAGCTCTACCTGATGAAAGCAACAAAAATAATAAAATGTTATTAACTAGTGGTTCGCCCCGAACTTTGAACTCGCGACCCCATATCTCAGCAACCCCTCGACCGATTTGGCTCATGTTTGAACTTAAAAATTCTCTTTACCTTATTTACCTGCCCACCTGACGATCCGACTAAATTTACTCAAGTTATCGTCGAACGAACATTCATACATACATACATACATCGATTGAATTGGATTTGATTTGATTTGATATTTATTTGATTCGATTCTATGCGATTCGAATCGAATCGAATCAATTTAAATTAAATTACTAATTTGGGTCTAGCATTGGCCGTTTAGGAGATACTAGTGGTTCGCCCCGAACTTTGAACTCGCGACCCTCTATCTCAGTAACCCCTCGACCGATTTGCCTCATTTACCCACCTACCAAATTTCATGACGATCCGACTACATTTACTCAAGTTATCGTCGAACGAACATTCATACATACATACATACAAACGCCGGATTGTTCCAGTAGACTCGGAGAACTTCGCTCGCTCGTTCAAATATGGGCAGTTAAAGTTTTGATACTTCTTTTTTATTGAACGAGCGAGCGAAGCGAGCGAAGTTCTCCGAGTCTACTGGAACAATCCGGCGTTTGCATGTTTGTATGTATGTATGTATGTTTGTATGTATGTTCGTTCGACGATAACTTGAGTAAATTCGGTCGGATCATTATGAAATTTGGTAGGCAGGTAAATGAAATTAAAAGAGTTTTTAAGTTCGAACATGAGCCAAATCGGTCAAGGGGTTGCCGAGGGTTGTTAAGTTTATATGGGGTCGCGAGTTCACAGTTCGGGGCGAACTACTAGTTATTTTTGTTTCTTTCATCAGGTAGAGCTTGTCGAGCCCCTTTTTTAGAGTACCATGAACATGGGTCTAGCGTTAGCCGTTTAGGAGATATGGGCAGTTAAAGTTTTGATACATCTTTTTATTATTTTTGTTGCGTTCATCAGGTAGAGCTCGTCGAGCCCCTTTTTTAGAGTACCATGAACATGGGTCTAGCGTTAGCCGTTTAGGAGATATGGGCAGTTAAAGTTTTGATACATCTTTTTATTATTTTTGTTGCGTTCATCAGGTAGAGCTCGTTGAACCCTTTTTTTTGAGTACCATAAACATGGGTCTAGCATAAGCCGTTTAGGAGATATAGGCAGTTAAAGTTTTGATACTTGAATCAGTACACACGACAGCACGTCGACCCTTACGCGCTAGCACTTTGCTCGGTTACGTTACGGGCGATTTTACAACAACTGACGTGCTGTCGTGTGTTCCATGAATCTAGCAATAGCCGATTCGATTCGCGGGGGACTTCAACGCCAAACACCCGGCTTGGGGTTCCCGCCTAGTGTCGTCCAATGGCCGAAAGCTGTACGAAGACGCGGAGCTCAAAGGATACGAGGTTGTGGGGCCTGCAGCTCCGACCAACATCCCTACAGACCCGCAAAAGAGGCCCGACGTTATTGACGTGGTAGCACACAAGGGCCTACCCTTCCCACTCGATGTCGAGGTGCTGTATGAACTCGGTACACAGCACCTCCCAATACTGATTACCGTCGGCCTCAACTCGGACTGTAGGGTGCAACGAGCGCCACGCCACAAGGTGGACTGGGATAAGTACCGCTGCGCCCTGGAGGACTTCACCCTCTCGGACCCTATCACCACCGCCGCCGAGGTCGAAGCGACAGCCAAGCGCATCGGTGAAGCTATCCAGTCCGCCCAAGACGCAGCGAAGATTCCCGTTTCGTCCACTACCAACCGGAGGGAGGAGCTGCCTTCACATCTGAAGGCTGCACTTCGACGAAAACGAGAACTGCAACGTCTCTGGGCCCACACGCGCTGCCCGCGGGTGAAGCGGGACCTCAACCGCTGTGCACTAGACCTCACAGTTGAGATGCGGGAGTATCGCGGCCTTACCTGGGACCGAAAGATCGACGAGGCCGACGATACTACCCTACGCAAGGTCCACCAACTGTGCAAACAGCTATCTGGTGCACCAACACCCGTGTGCCCTCTCTTCGACAGCGCAGGCAAGCGCTGTTACGCAGCCTCTGACCGAGCGCAGATTCTGGCAGATCACCTAGAAATCCAATTCACGCCGCACCCAGCAGCCTCCCATGTTGCTGACCACCTAGCGCATGTGGAGGAGAGTGTACGGGACTACCTCGGCAGGCCAGAGTCTCCACTTTCGGGTGACTACTACATCTCACCCTCTGAAACCCGGAAGACGGTCATGAGGCTGCCAAAGAAGAAAGCGCCAGGCCCAGATGGCGTTCCGATCGCCGCGCTCCAGCACCTACCCCATCGGGTGCTAGTGGCGCTCAACCGGCTGTACAACGGCATCTTACGGACCTCACACTTCCCGAGTGAGTGGAAATCGGGGAGAGTTATAGTCCTCCCCAAGCCAGGCAAGGACCGCCGATACCCCGCGAGCTACCGCCCTATAACGCTGCTGTCACACACAGCGAAGCTGTTCGAGCGTCTGCTGCTGCGGAGGCTGCGCCCGCATCTCCCGTTCCGGGATGAGCAGTTTGGCTTCCGCAGCGCCCACTCCACGACGCTCCAGCTGACGAGAGTTCTGCACCACATGGCCTTCGAGCTCAACCGGGGCCGTCATACTGTCAGTGTCTTTCTCGACATCGAGAAGGCATTCGACCGCGTGTGGCACCCCGGTCTCCTCTACAAGCTCACGAATACCACCGCGCCACAGGCTCTTGTCAGGACAGTGGCGTCATTCCTAACGGATAGGCGGTTCCACGTGGCCGTCGAGGACGCACTCTCCCCGGAGCATCCCATCTGCGCCGGAGTGCCTCAGGGCAGCTGCCTGTCGCCGTGTCTTTACGCGGCCTACACGGACGACATCCCGACGCTGAAGGGCGCACTAGCAGACGGGGAGGCGGACGTCGAGTTGGCACTCTTTGCCGACGACAGCGCCTACTTCGCCTCCTCGCGCCAAGTGTCTGCCGCCGTCGGGAAAATGCAGAAACTGCTGGACCGGCTTCCGGAATGGCTGGACAAATGGCGCATGGCCGTCAACGTGGGAAAGACGGCCGCCATGATGACCAGCCGCCACCGGAAGACCGAGGAAATCCTGCGGCTTCGTGGCCAGGACGTCGCGTGGAGCCCCTCAGTAAAATATCTGGGGTGCACCATCGACCGCAAGCTACGCATGGGGGGGCAGGTGGAACACGTCATCCGCCAAGCCAGAGCAGCGAGAGCACTGCTGCGCCCCCTGCTAGCCTCGCGTCTCCCACCCCGGACCAAACTGGGGATATACAAGACGTACGTGCGCTCGCGGCTCACCTACGCAGCGCCTGCGTGGTACGTCTTGTGCTCCGCGACCAACCGCAAGAAGCTGCAGGCCCAGCAGAACATTGCCCTGAGGACCATAGTGGGGGCCGGGCGCTACGTCCGCAATGACGTCATTGCCCGGGACCTAGTGGTGGAGAGTTTGGAGGAGTTTGTGGTCCGTCTGTCGCGCCGTATGTTCCACTGCGCTGACAACGGGCCGCACCGGCACCTCCACCACATTGCCCCAAACTACGACCGGCCAGTAAGAGGACGTCCGTACCCGCGGGAGCTCCTCGAGCTGCAAGACTCCAGCAGCTCGGAGCCCCACTGACCACCATCGCAACGATGCACACCCAAGACCCGGGGGCTGATGCCTCCGGAGAAGACGCACGGGACAAGAGTGTAACTCAAAACCCGCACCTACTACTGCGCGGCCAAGCAGCAGTAGCAGACGACCACTGATGATGATGATTCGATTCGATTCGATTCGTTTCGTTTCGATTCGATTCGATTCGATTCGACTCGTTTTGTTTCGTTTCGTTTCGATTCGATTCGATTTGATTCGATTCGATTTGATTCGATTCGATTCGATTCGAATAATAATAATATCAATTTTGAACTCAGTAATACCAGTTGGTTAAAGTAACTTCAAAATTGATCTCACTAAACTAAATATAAACAGAGATCAATTTTGAACTCAGTTTAAAGTTAGTTCAAAATTGATCTCACTTTATACTAAGTTTAAACAGAGTTCAATTTTGATCTCAGTTCATGACCACCCTTAGAGCAGCCTGTAGCTGTTTGTTGAACGAAGGTCAAACGCATGTCCCCCTACAACCAAAACTTAAAAGCAACAAATTTAGCTCAGTGGTGGTTTTCGCAACTGGTAAGTCTTGGACAACTCCTGGTAATAACCTTGAAGCGTTGAAAACAGCCTTGTCGTTTGAGGTAGCTCCGCGAGATTACCTTCAGCTCTTATTTTGGAAATCCTTAAGAGCTCTTAGCTGTTATAGTTCTGAAAAGGAAAAACATAATACTTTCAAGTAATTTCCTAACGTCAGCCATATTTAATATTAAAAAATGTAAAAAAAACGAAACAAAACCAATATTTTAATTAAATACAGCGTAATCAAATACCATGCGCTACACGATTTATAATATATATTTTTCATATGAATAGTAGTTTGATTTCTGATGTGACTTACCACCGATCACCAATTTTTTTTATTTTATTTTATTAAAAAATATCCGAAATGTTTAACTTATGAAAGGCCCGTCTTGTATACAGCACTATTATCGTAAAGTTTCACGATGAAGTGCCAATCGCACTATATTTTGATTATTTCCTGACTTTACCAAGCTACTTATTATTTTTATAAACACTTTGCTTATCTAGCCATTTTGAAAGATGGCCGAACGAAAAAGGAATGACGCCATTGTAAATAAGTATTTGAATCTGTGTAAAAAATCTTAAACAGAAGCTATTTAAAACTTGTAAGTCCTGGAAAGGTATTTATTCATATCCATCAAAAAGGTTCTAAGTTGTCATAGAGTTACATCCAAGACTAATTTAGAACTTATAAGTTGTCTTGCAAGGTTATAATAACGTTAAATTAAGGTTGTGAAGGTTATATTTAGGTTCTATGCAAGTAGTTCGAAAGGTTCTGGATTTGAGCTATAGGTTGTGCTGTAGCTCTCAGAAAGGTTCTAAAACCGGGGCCCTTTTGGCACTCAGAAGGTAATTACAAGGTTAATATAACTTTATTGAGAGTTATAAGACTTACGAGCAGATTTCCATACAAAGGTTCTAGAACCTGTTCAAAACCTTTCTACAACCTAAAATGTTACTTGGGAATACATCCCGCCGCCGCCAAAAGTAGCCATCCACGAATAAATCTCGTCGCCACCTTATGTAAGAATATACCGATAGTTTTCTGAAAGTAGAATGTCAAAATATGAAACCTTGCACTAATATTAATGTTTTATATCTGTTTCGAATATTTTTTTACCGTATAAATCCCAGATCTGTGGTATGAATAGAACAACTGGTACAATTATGAAGAGTTAAACCTGAGTTGAGATAATAACTGATGCAGGCAGGTACTACCTATGTGCAAACAGCTCAAGTTTGAACATCGTCTGCTAGCCTGGTGAAACTAATGTACGAAGCTACCTCATAATACCTGACTGCTGTACAAAATATGCTGTATTACAGAAGAATAACCATATATCTACAATATAAATCTATTTATAAGAGTACAATCGGATACTCTTCAAAGAGCTATCAACGCGCCTCATTGACTCGTCCGGTAACCCCAGGGCTGGCAGCTACCTTGGCCAGCGCATCAGCCTGGCCATTCAAAGGGGCAACGCTGCCAGCATTCTGGGGACTCTCCCCAGCGGCAGCGGTCTAGAATTTGTAAATAAATTAGTTTTAGTTTTAATTTTATTTTAGGTTTATTTTAGATTTAGTGTAGTTTTTATTACAATGTTGTATCCAAAAATAAATTCAATAAAATTTGCATGAATTATTCAATTAATTAAAAAATAAAAATAAAAAAAATATCTATTTAAGTAATTTTCAATTTTTTTTTTACTTTTGTGATAAAATGCACGGGTTAGTGCTTGAGAATAAAAATAGGTTCACCACGATTTTCTATAAGGTTTTTTGTAGCCGATATTTTGATACCGGTCACGGGTAGACTGAAGAAAGACAGCTAAATTCGCATGCAAAAAAAGTCAAAATTGGCGCAATATAATATGGGTCTATCTCAAAGTGTGTATAATAAATTTTTATTTATTTTCACTCACCTTTATCTACATATGGGAACTCCAAAGTTTCCAAACTCCAATTACCATTGAAGGCAATATAATTTAAACTAAACTACAGCATTGAAGCAATTCATTCTGCAAGCAAGGATGGGGTCAAGTGTTTATTTTGTCGAGCAAGGGTTGAGAATTATCTTAACAAATTGCTAGGCGTTAGGGGATGCATAGACTAGTCGGCGTCCATTCATGGTTTAAATAAATATAACTGAGGCGCAAATATGCAGGCCTGGGACAGGGCTACATATTTGCGCCTTTCGGCGTAGAGACCCTCGGGCCGTGGGGACCAGGTGCGCGACAACTCTTTAAAGAGATCTCGTCGCGCCTGGTTGATGCCTCGGGTGACCAGAGGGCTGGTGCCTACCTCGGGCAAAGGCTGAGCCTCGCCATCCAGCGGGGCAACGCCGCCAGCCTTCTGGGCACCCTTCCGAGCGACGGCGGCGATCTGGCCCAAATTTTTTATTTAAATTAAGTAGGTTAAATTAGTATAGTTTTCTTTTTATTATTTCTTATTAGTTTAGTTTTGTATATTTAATTTCGTTTAATAATTTTTTCCTTAATAAATATAACTTAATTGCAATTTAAATTATATCCTTTGAAGGTAGACTCTGAAAATGCCGTGGAATAGGTACTTAAACCGCGAATTTGAAATGAAACTCCTACACTTTTAACTCTAAATATTATTATAATGTAGGTGAAGAAACCTTATTCGTGTACCGTTAGCTTTCATGCTCTTATCACTTGCCAAGCAAACCATGTACCTGAGGAGAAAGTTTGACATTAGTGTAGGAAGTGACAAAATAAATCCAACATCAAATAAAAAATATATATATTTCCCGATATAATTGTTAGCTCACTCTGCTCTCAAAAAAATACGTACTTTTATCATTCAAGTTTAAAGTTCTAAGTATAAAAATGTATGGCAGCAGACAGTGTACGGACCCCCTTACCGCAACAAATTGAGTGTCGGCCGTTATGTTGTGTTGGCTCTGAGCCAACCTGACCCTAGTCTGACCCACTTGAAATGGCTACTTTTAGACTAGATATATTTTAAATAACATCATGGCCCCTTTTAACTAAGTTATTGATTCGCCGCTCCACGACCCGTTGTTGACTTAGCAAGAGAGAATGTCCTTATAGTAATGAGCCGTTTTCAGCACAAATTCACAAAGCATTTCATAGATGGTGCCTGCAGGCGTGGCCTAGAAGAACCGGAATACGGCTGTCAAATTTAGCTTCGCGCAGATAAATTTTGAGAGCCGTATTCCGGTTTTGTGCTGAAAACGGCACATTGGATGATAGCTCGTTATTTGTATCGATGTCGTTCCACACATCGATAAACATAAACATAACTTGTGCTTCACATTAATTTGATCTATTCAAGCATTAATTAATATCGTCTGTCACCGCTAAAACACAATAAGTCCAGCTTGTTTTGTTCGTCGCAGTCACTTACTTATACTGGAGCGTGCTCGGCCTTATAATCCATCATGGGATAAACAACGATTCCGTTATTCGCGATTTGTATTTGTCTGTTCGCTCGGCCCTATCACGAATTATGTATTCTAACAGAGGTACCGTCTACCATTCTTAGGGTGGTATTAATAGTCGTCTGAGATCACTTACTTGAGATCGATCTCAAATAGGTGAACTCAGAAAAGTCAAATGCTAATGTCAAGCCTTGGCTAATGTCAAACTTGAGTAGTTGTCAGCATATTAATAGACACTCACTATCTTGAGATTGACATTGACATTAGCCAAGGCTTGACATTAGCATTTGACTTTTCTGAGATCACCTACTTGAGTTCGATCTTGAGTCGACAACTATTAATGCCACCCTTAATTTATTGGCAAAGTGGCAATATCGTATGAGCGCCCGCGTGCTTCGGAGCCCAGTTGTTGTGGATTAATAACAATAGGTTAAGCCATGTTTGAGGCCGTTTGGGCATCATAATTATGTAGTTTTGACTGCCTCACAAAAAATGGTGTCACTCCGGGTAATCCCACCCAGCCGGTCCCAAGCATAAAATCAGCCTTGCGGAAAACTTTCTATTGAAATGAAGATTATCATCACAAGTCCAACTTGATACCGCGAACCTTCTGCGATTTTCTCGCCGAGTGCAATGCCGCTGTGAGAAATAACAAATAATGGCGGATACGTTGATGAATGTAGCTGAAGTTATTGTTATTTGACTAGTGGCACGCGACTGGTGCGCTCATTTTCTTTTGTTTTTCCCGACAACAGGCGGGATGAATGATTTGTGCTGGCTGTAGGCTTGATGAATTTTGCACAGTGGTTGGCTATGCTATAGTGACTGCTAGATATTCAGAATGATACCAAATAAATAACCATCAAGTGCCGAAATACATAGAGGCTCCACATTTTTCTAAAAAATCTTATAGAAATTCTTAATTTTTTCAGGATAAGTTGAAGCTCTTTAATCATTACGTAAGACCATTTAGTTAGCAGATGCGGTGACTTTTCTACTGCAGTATGTTCCTCTGAACAAAAAAATTGTATTGTGGTATAAATTCCATGTTAGTGTTTAAAATAATGTGAAGAAATAGTCGGAAAATCATATATTTAAATCTTTATTCAAATCAACAAATAAATTCCTTGCACAATCATACTGAAAAACAACAGGAAAAGACACTGAAAATGCAAATGGCTTCCATGGATAAATAAAGGCACTAGAGAGAACGAGAAGTGAACAACAATACGCAATACACTCGTCTTCTAATTGGTTATGCCATCACCACGGGGCGCTCGGGTGGCATTGGATTCAAATTGAGGCTGCTACCCCAACGGCTTTATTTCAAACAACGCGTCTAGCACTGTGGGCCATATTGAGCTTGGTATAAGGGGCCAGATACACAGAAGAGATATGGGCTGAAGGCGCAGCGTGGACGCGACGTCACTGTTATGTCACTGTCATACAAAATGTATAGAAGGAACGTGACGCAAGACACACTGAAGAGACGGGGCGCGGACAAAGCAAAACGTCAGGTCAATACAAAACGTCACGTCCGCGCCGTGTCTTCGTCCCACGTCTCTTCTGTGTGACTGGCGCCTAACGCTGCGAATTAGGCTCTTCATTATCATCTCCCGTCTTCAAGCATCATCCCCCTCCAATTGCTTTATTAGGGCGACTTGCATAATCATCAGTGGCTTTTAAGGTACAGCTTCCTAGTTTAGGAGTCAGGGCTTGCTGTAAATTAATTTCCTTTGGTATGTGTCTTCTTCAGGTTTCTCTCCGACTCAGTGAAGGTTGACGGTCAACTCGCGAGGCGAAATAGCTGGGCAGCACTCGCGATCCCAATCTCATGTATAAATTCTCGTCATCAAATTTATTAGGCGCAGTTTGGCTTGGTGCCAGAAAAACTCATGACCTAAATACTTCCAGATATACTTTATTATAAGCAGGTAGTCCAGGTTGCCTGGCCTTTTAACCGCGACTTTTTCCGCGCGATAACTGAGAAGAATATAGGCAACTTCGTATCTAAGTCTGAGCGGATAAAGTCGTGGGAAAAAGTTAGTCTTCTATAATTATTAATGTAAAGCCTAAGTCAATTCCTTTGTAACACGGTCATCCTTTGGTCTATTATATCTGATACCAAAGCAAAAACCTTCTAACCTAGTCGAATGAAGAAAAAGGCTGAACTAGCAAAAGAGTACTTCACCTACATACCAAACGCTATATAAAATCGAGTGGCGGCTGAATTAGCCAAAATGAGCGGGCTCGCTGAATATCGGGGGTCCCTCAAGGGTCAATCCTCAGCCCCTACTCTCTCATAATGGCTGTTTGATCCCGCCATTTTGGCCTTTATTGTATTTGCTCACATATTAGTGCGTTACTATTACCTACAGTTGGGTGGGCCGCGAGATTTTGTTGCTTGTTTATGGCTTCTTGATTTGGTGATTTGATAGTTAGCTGCGATCTGTGACTGAGTCTGTGAAAATGCAACCTTTATTTATGTCTATTTACACAAACAGTCAACATTACAGCACGTAGAATCTTACACTTTCGTAACAAAATCGCCCGTAACATAAATTAATAGAGTGCACGCGTGTACGTGCTGTTATAGAGCACAAGGTGAATTATTTTATATTTTATAAACAGACATGTTAACAAAAAAAAGGTTTTTCATCACTAACTGCATGTTTTAATTAGATATCGATGCATGTCGAGATACATAATAGTTTATACAACTGGCAACAGCTCTGATCTGAATGATAACACCAAAAACGAAACAATACCTGAAAAAATATCTTGCTCGCGTAATTCTCTATTTTCTGTCTCAGACCTATTTATAAAACTCAACAAACTACGGGATACCTACCTGTACGAACGAAAATACCCAAGACCCTTAACAACCACTCTACTTTGGCCCATAAACGGGGTACTTTACAACAACATATTTACACAGAAGAACAACTGCCCTGCTTACTCATGCCCGAACCAAATCCCTTAACTTTTAGCCAAAACAGTCTTCTGTATTTAAAGTTTCAATTACATTAAAAATACAAAAAAATACTTGAATTTGAAAAAAAAACTTATTCTAACAAAACTTTACTTTTATATCGTTTTATTTAAGTGCAGTGCTTACGAAAGTTTAAGTTTTAAAACTTTACTTTTCTTATTTTTTGTATTTTTAATCAAAATATCTTAAAAATAATATAAAAAAACGTGATTCTCACCGCAATTTCATTTTGCGTGAATCTTGGTCACGTATAGCCGTCTTGTATTTATTATAAAACTGTCTGATAATAAGAAAAAACGTGGAAACAATTTGTATTTCTATCAATATAAAATTAAAAAACGCAAGGTACGCTTAGTAAGTACCTATGTATTACCACGAATTGACGCAAACAGGATGCTATAACCCTTTACACGGCTCTGGTCGATATAATGACCATCATAATTTGAACTTTATGGCTTCGGAATAGAGTCCAAAACCAATGAAAAATTTGGACTACCTCTGCCGTGTAACAGGGTTAATGAAATTAAATTAAAATCTCACCAAACAGTACTTCTGTTTAGTGTTTTCGTTTTCTACTTTTAAGGCCGTACCTTCGTTAGCGCAGGTCATCTGGAGAGGATAAATTCGTGCCTAAGGGACCGGCCTTTGAGTTTAGGAGGGTATTTTTGTATCTACAAGAAGATTACTAGCTCCCAGGGTTCAGGCTGAGCTAGCGACGTAGTTTGTCAAACTTCAAACGCGTTATCCATAAGAAAATATTACTTTGATAACAATATTCATTCATTCATTAATTCATTCATTATTTTCCTGGAAAGACAAATTCTATACGTGCGGAGCCAATTATATTAGGGTTTTCTCACGTTGTTTTCCTTGGATGCTAGTCGACTAAGCTGAGAGGATGTCACAATGTCACAATTGATGGACAATGTCTCATTCGCTGCAGCATACGAATGGTCGCTTCACCGATCTTGTGAGAATGGAGATGCAACTGGACACTGTAGAAATCTAGGTAGGTTCGTCGTGTAAATGTCTAATTTTGTTTTCTAACTTAAGTGTCTAACTTAGTTCCAAGTCGCCCAAGTTTTTCTTTTGCGACCTCTTTCTCCTAATCTTAACCTCAAAGCAGAGGCAGAGGTGTTCAAAGAAACCTACATTGAGTTCATTCGTGTCTAAGTCTGCGGCGGATAGATGTCGAAATCAGGCCAAGGGCGTTCTACCTCTGGGGGACTATCTATACCTACATATCTGATTGTAGGGTGACCATGTGCATACTATTGACCAAGGCTCAGTTGGCTTTGCTTAATATCTGAGCTCTTCCGTTATCCGGAAGGTACGTTAAACCGTTGGTCCCGGTTGTTTTCAAGCCATATCAGAGGCGTTTTGAGCAGCCTAAAAAATGTCACACCAGAGGCGGGCACTAACTCATACGAATACCCACCTAATTGGCTTGGCACGCCACACGTATTGACTTTGTCATTCCTGTGTTGGCTTAAGTTTTAAGTAAGCCTACTCCATCTAAAAAAAATTAAAATTATAACAAGAAATAATAAAAAACGGTCAAGTACAGTTTGGTGGTGTCTCAGGAATTGCAGCATCCAAGTGGTCACTTCACCCACCTAGCGTGAGTGGTTATGTCACTGGACGCTGTTTAAATCTTAAATGCATGGTGACGTACAGTCGGCCACGCGCTAGGATACCCCTTCTTGTTCGATTGGCGCCCTTATGCCGCGTGCGATAAGAGCTACCATGGGGTATTTGTGACTGTGGCTGACAGTACATCAACGATGTTCTCCTCAGTACCTATTTGAAATAATTTTCAACCCGCAATAATTTCCTATTGATGCAGGTTACCCACGGAGCTATGGGCTATCTTAAGTATTGTCTCCGAGATCGACTTCGAAAGAACCAAACTGACTGACAAAGTAGCGCGATGAAAGTGAAAGTGGGCAAGCCACGGGGAGTGGAAATGTGGACAGGCAACCAATGAGATGGACTGACGACTTGGTCAAAGTGGCAGGAAAAGACTGGATGAAATCAGCCCAAGACAGAACAGTATGGAGTGCAATGGAAGAGGCCTATACCAGCATCGGGTGGCGACAGGCTGAAGAAGAAGAAGAATAGGATAACCCTTCATACTGTAATTCTGCCTTATATGAATTATATGACAAATAAGCTTGCCTGAAAACTCTACAATGGTTAAAAAAAATGCCTAATTTTCTCAATTCCAAAATTAAATTATATTCCCAAAAAAGCGAAATACATTGGCACCCTACCTGATGAGTACCTATGTCATCTCATGCATATTTAACGAGCTAGTATCCGCATGATTTTAGTAGGCTGTTTAAAACGACCTCTCTTTCCCTCGCCGCGTTATTGATTTGCATGTAATAGAGAAGGCTATACGTATAGTTACCATTGAGTCGCCAACAAACTGCGCTTAAGGCTGGAAGATAGTAGTGTGGCGGGAAATTCAAAATTTTCACAGTTTTTTACATTTCGTAGCTAAACTGAGCTATTTTTGTTCAGCGATTTTTCGTTCGCGAGAATAAAACCGTATTCTTTTCATTATTGTAAACAACAGAACAACAATAATTCAGCCAATTATGTGTTCTGGTCTACGACAAGTTTTTGGGCACTACCACTGCTTCGTAGACCAGAACACATAATCGGCTGAATTATTGTTGTTCTGTTGTTTACAATAATGAAAAGAATACGGTTTTATTCTCGCGAACGAAAAATCGCTGAACAAAAATAGTTCATTTTAGCTACAAAATGTAAAAGTCTGTGAAAATTTTGAATTTCCCGCCACCTTGCTATCGTCTACCCTTAAGGCTGGAAGATAGCAGCGTGGCGGGAAATTCAAAATTTTCTCGGTTTTTTACATTTTGTAGATAAACTGAGCTATTTTTGTTCAGCGATTTTTCGTTCGCGGCAATAACATAGTATTCTTTTCATTATTGTAAACAACAGAACAACAATAATTCAGCCGATTATGGCACTGCCCAAAAAACTTGTCGTAGATCAGAACACATAATCGGCTGAATTATTGTTGTTCTGTTGTTTACAATAATGAAAAGAATACTATGTTATTGCCGCGAACGAAAAATTGCTGAACAAAAATAGCTCAGTTTAGCTACAAAATGTAAAAAACTGTGAAAATTTTGAATTTCCCGCCACGTTGCTATCGTCCAACCTTAACTACAGTTTGGCGTATTTTGTAACTACTGGTAATTAATAATATGTTATTGCTTAAATAAATAATTTCGAAAAAAATATATATTCTATAAAATATCTATTTAAGTCCCAATATATTGTTTTTGGCCCAGGTATCGTTCGAATAGCTCAAATATTTTCAAAATATGTTAAAAACAACTGAAATGATCTTGCAATATCCATTTAAAAAATCGCTAAGCTACCTACCACATTTCGATACAGTATATTTTTCCCATCAGTGGTTGCCTGAAAGAAACTAATATTATAAAGAGGAAAAGTTTGTATGTATGTATGTAGGGGTTAATCTCAAAAACTACACATCATTTTTTTTTTATTCTTTCTCTAATGGGAAGCTACTTTATTGCGGAGTTCGGGTACGGAAACCTAAAAAGCAATTTTTTATTGTGATAGCGGAAAAAACAAAGTCTGCCCGGACGGAGTCGCGGGCAAAAGCTAGTTAGCAATAAGGCCGCCAATTCGGTACGCAAAGTTTTTTGTTCGAAAGTCCGTTATTGGCTTAATCTTATCTTAAGACAATATTGAGAAACTAATTTCAATATTTTTTATTTTGGTTCAGTAGTTTGGATTTTACAACGTTTCAAAGATACGGTTTTATGACCTTCACGCGACGGTCTGCATACTGTTGGCGGTCATAGGAACAAAACATTTTAGCGCATAAAAACAAAACTACTGGACCAAAATAATAGTTATTTGTTATGCAAGAATGCAAAATTATTGTTTGCGGCGAGTGCTTGTATTGAAAACCGAGCTAGCGAAGGTTTCTAAAATTGAGCCACGAGCGTAGCGAGTGGTTCAAAAAAAGAAACCTGAGCGTAGCGAGGTATTCAGAAGCACGAGACGCAAATAATATTGCATTCGTGCGAAACACAAAACTTTTCATCTCACAGAAGCGAGGAAATGACTTTGTTAGCCAAGCGGGACAAACTCTATAGACAACTACTTACAGGCAAAACAGGGGAGTCAAATAAGTTCCTTTTAAAAGCATATTTTACTGTAGTTACGGCTGCCGCACTAAAGTTTTGAGCTTCGTTGGTATTAAAACCATTCGTTTTATTAATAATTTCCAGAAGTTTATTTATCCAGACACAAAAATAATGTAAATAAAAGAATGTTTTTTTTTCCGGGTGCATTCTGAACTTATACCATATCGCACCCCCCGCAGAATAAACCCCTTAAAGTGCTATTACGGCTTTTTTATTGTTATTGCAGAAACGTCATCTCCGATGCCGAATACATAAGTGTAATTTTTTTCAGACCCTGAAATACCTTATTTAAGGAGATATTTAAAAATATGGCTTTATTCGTCTGACCATACTCAACAATTTGAACGAAGAATAAAACCGCAGTCATCCCTTACTGATACATTTATCGTATGCAGAAATGACAAAAGCCTTTACGGCTTTATTCTCGTGAAATATTTTGATCACCATGACTGTAATGCATGTTTACAAAATAGGAACCGGTTTTGCTATATCTGTAAAAAGATTTTTGTTGTTATATATTTATTCCAGTAATGATGTAATAATAAATCTAACAATATGTCATCGATGTGGTAGTCACTATGAAAGGACGATTTTGCGAGGAATAAAGATCAAGAAACAGCTATAGATAGACGAAGATGTCTTAAGTTTATGTCTCGTATGATGTAGTAAACATTATGGAGAGAAAACGGCTACAAAAACTCTCACAACCGGACAATATTGTACAAGAAAAAAATACTTGTGTAAAATACGAGTGGTGGGCTCGAAGTTCTATAAAGAATGGAACAACCATGATATGGAATTTGGAGATAAAGGAGATGGCTGGGTTGCGTAAAGGATAAAACCGGAATTCATTGACTGATTTCCCAGTCACTGCAGCAAGTGTTCACTGCACCCATGTGGTGTGAGTGAAGTTGCCACTTACTTACTACGCTGGCTCAGCGACTCGAAGTGGATCATGGCCTCCGCAACCAAAAGACGCCATCTCTCTCCGTCCTGCATCACTTCTTTCTAATCTTCCACTTGGAGTTCGCGCAAGTCCTTTGAGACTTCGTCAATACAGCGATACTTGGGACGTCCAACTGGTAGACGTGCACAAGGTTGCCGTTCGTATGCTGTTTTAGCCCGATCCTCTCCCATTCTTTATACGTGACCAAGCCAGCGGAGTCTTGCAGTTTTAGTCTCTCCGATTATGTTGGGCTCGGCCATGTGTCTGGCGTTTTACCGGATCCTAAAGGTGCCGTCTTCTCCCTTGGTGGGTCCAAATATTTTTCACAGGATTTTTCGTTTCCGCGACCAGGAGTTTGATCTTTTCTTTTTGCGTCAGTGTCTAAATTTCACATCCGTACATAAAGATGGTTCTTATAAATGCGTATTTTCGTTCTTCTTGTTAGGTGCTTGGACGTGATCACTTTGTGGAGAGCCGCGGAGTATCGGAATGCATTTTTAATTCTGATCTCTATCTCGCCTTCTCGGGTGTTTGGATCAGTTACCGTAAAACCTAGGTAGGTACTTGAACTTAGTAACGCCTTTGTAAGTAATTGCCACTAGACGATGTATAAATGATCTCATAAGGCTTAAGTAACACCAAGGTTTCTGCATACATTTAATTCTGTATGCAGGAAGTATAAAAATCCGCGTGAAAACGCTGTTTGCCAATATACTAATCTATGAAAGTGGTCCTTCAATCCCTTGATCAAAATTAACTAGTTAAGGCTCTAAAAAGAGCCAAAACTGGTAAATCACTAAGACCAGATTAATTCAAGCCCATTAAAAACATACTGTAATAATTATGCGCTCTCCAGGTCTTTCAAAACCTTTTACAGCACTGGGATATTACCACAAAATTTTTAAATTTCACTTTTGTCACTCTACTGACATGAAGAAATACTGCGAATACCGCACAATAAGTTTGCTAAGCCAGGTATGTTTCTCTTCATTCTTCATGAGAGGATCAGAGTGAAGTCCAATGAGCATAGGTATTGCCAATAGCTATTTCAGTTTCGGGTCAGGGCTAAGAACCAGATAAGTCTTCTTTGCACCTACCTAGACCACAAGTCCAGAGACTTGCAAAGTGACGTTTTAATTTGCTTGATTGAATACAAGAAGGCCTTTGATCATGCTAAGCCCGGTTATAGGTACTAATGCGTCATCTACAAGACGTTAGAATTGATAGCAGAGATAAGCGAATAATTCAGAACCTTTACTGGAGTCAGACTAACACGGTGATAATCGTCTGTGAAGAAGCCAATCAAACTGGTAAAACTCACAGGCTCTAAGGTAAACAAGTTTGTATTTTTCTTCTGTTTTAATAAGGTTTAAGTTGACTTTGGTTTTTACCTACGTTTGTTTATGAAGCAAATAAAGGTTTATCTTCTATCCATTTGCTATGCAATCATAACCTCCAGATCCAGATCAGGAGGCTTCAATGTTACATCTAGCCTATAGAAATGTACGACGGTTGTGAATGTATATGAAAAATGGATCGTAAAGATCAAATAAATAGAAAAATTGAAGCTTTCGAAAAGTAGTGGTATCTTAAGTATAAGGATAAGGATATGTCATACAAAAGAGAACTCATTTAAAACACCCAATAGAAATAGATAAGTAATTAATGTGATTAGATACGATAGACTTCTCCAATTATCCTGATAGGCAAAAATTGAGGAAGGAAAAAGCGTAGGCAGAAGAAGAAAGAGTTTGCTGAAAAACATCAAAGAATGAACAGGAGTGGTCACCATATAAGATCTCTTTAGTCTAGCTAAGGACAGAATGACATAATGAACAGCCGACTGCCAACCTCCACTATTGGAGAGGCACCAGAAGAAGAAGAAGTTTCGAATTAAATTGTTATTTAATGATTCAAACACTTCCAAAAACAAAGGCATAAAAAGTTGAAAAATTCACTTTTTGCTAACTTTTTTGCCTTTGTTTTTGGAAGTTTTTAATTTCATAGTGTTTTTCTTCCATTATACTGTCGATTTTTAATACGATTTGTTTCGTTAAGTACTTTGGGTAGGTATTCAAAATTTCCTGGACTCCTTTACCTACTTATTTTATACAAGTCATTTGCTACAAGGGGCACTTATGGAGAATTTAAATGTATGTGAAAAATTGTAATGTACACTTACATTTCATATTCTTAGAAATTTGTACCAGAATAAAAAGATAATGAGCCATTATCTAACACAGTCACTTTACATTTGCCGAGAATAAAGCCATAATGTGCTCATACCGAAAAGAGTATCTATGCAAAATATCAGCGAATATTCCTATAATACTATGATGCTGTAAATGTTCGGTTTCGATTTTACAACGAATAAAACCGTAATATCACTTTGCAGTAATAAAACAAGATTTTAATATTGGTATCATACATTTTGTTTAATAACTTCCGTAGTGTTATCTATAGATTAATAATTTTTCAATATGTAGTGAGCAAAAAAAAAACCTGTAAATTGATACCTAAATGACTTTTCTACCATAGGTACTTAGTGAGTTGTGACGAAAAAACTGTTTTTATTTTTTCCTGAACAATTACGTTTTTGATGTTACGGGTTTATTCGCCGGGGGGTGCGATATAAATTAAAAATTTGTAGGAGATAAAAAATGAAATTAGTAATATCGTTTGAAAAAATGTATTTAACAAACCAAAACATAATTATCTATTTGATAAAACAGAAGCGCAGCATTTTTTTTATTTACTGGTATTTAATAATAAATATGTGTACAAAATATTGAAAAGACTATAAGAAGAAACCGCGTTTCTGAATGTTCTATTCCGTGACTTTACCTTTTTAAAAGATGCTTATGCACCATTTACATTCACAGTTTTGTATAGAGAATGGGCACGAACAATCGCTTTCGCTGAAATACGCGTTTAAACGAACTATGAATGAGGTTTTATTTTCCATCGGGATCTGGCATCTACTTAAACGGCCAGTGTTTTTTTCTTTTTCAAAACCATAGGGCGCGGGAAAGACTGTCCCGGCGTCGCGTTCAAATTTCGAAGCGCACAAAAGTTCAGATAGTTTAAATCCGGCCTTTACACGATCGTAAGTTACTAGTAACAGCAAACTTTCCGAGCGTGGGAGATGAAAAGAATATTTTATGTTTTCTCTTTATTTTATAGTATTCCAATGATCCAGTAAAATTATGTTTTGCCATTCAAATCGCTATTGTTTGGAAAGTTTGGACTTCGGCTGATATTTACTGTTTAAGTTTAGTTTGTTTGTTAATTAATATACTAGGCTTTGATAATGAAGTTGATACTCGGTGGGTAGATGAGTAAACAGTTATTTTGCTGTTATTAGATATCACATCTATGTTATCGGCATTAATTGGATACATAATTACAAAATATTGGCTTAATCACAAGTGTAGTTCTAATACGGGTATACCTAATGACATTGTGTTGCGATGCCTGGTACATCCCCTCATGACATTATTAAGTCTATTTTCTGAATTGATAATTTTACTAAGTAAATACTTAACAGACAGACCGAGACGGAGATGGCGGGACGACCTCACAACCTTTCTGCCGGGGTGGCAAGACGCAGCCGAGGATAGAGAGGAGTGGAAGAAAAAAGGGGAGGCCTTTGCCCAGCAGTGGGACACTATAGAGGCTACATAAAAAAAAAACTTAAGTATCGTTCTGTCACGTTCTTATGTGAGAAATCTGCAGAGACGGAACGATACTTAAGTGCTTGCGTAGCGTATTTCTCAATTTAGAAATCGGCAGTAGTATATGAAACACGTCATTGCACTGCAATTAGGGTTATAAAATAACAACCAAGTGCGAGTCGAACTCACGTACTAAGGGTTCCGAACCGCCATACAATTTAAAAAAATCTTGTTGTACGAACCCTCTGTGCGTGAGTCCGACTCGACTCGAACTATAAACATACCAAATTTAGCTTGTATGTTTTACCGTTATTGCGATAAAGCAAAAAATTTTGTATAAATACTTTGGTTGTTTTTTTTTTTTTTGTAATCTTCCTTATTAATAAATAATCTGTGAGAAATTCATCGGCTATCTATTACGGTTCTATGGATACAGCAGCTCTTTAAAGTTAAGACAAACAGACGGATAGAAAGCCAGACAGCGTAGGCAGAGTAATAGGGTCCCGTTTGTCACCCTTTGGGTACGGAACCCTAAAAAGCATACACATTCCTGTAATATTTAATTTTGCGCCATATAACCCCTTGACTGGCAGAGCGACCTTGTCGTGGTCGAAAAACGTTAAAACGTTACGGTGTAACCTAAACCTAACCGAAATTTGGTCGTTCTGCCAACAGTGGGGATAAAAAATATGTTAAGAGTAGAGGGGCTATTCTAGCATTATGATTTTCGGTGGCCTGTAGCAAATTAAGGAAAGCTCGAGCCTAATAAATCACAGGGAAAATCGAATCGCAAATCACGCTCAATTCGCATTTTTTCCCGCGCGAAACACAAAGGCGCCTACAACCCCTTTCATACGGTTTGATTAACGTGCCCGTATCAGTCACTGTCCCGACAAAACGTGAAGGGACCGAAGCACAGATTATCTTTTGATGATCTTGTAACGATGGCCATAGATTATAGGCAATTTTCATCAAGAAAAATGGAAAAAAAAGTCAGTAGGACTCGCGCGATCACCACCACACAACAATTTGTTTAAAGTGGATAATATAGATATAATGGTGTTTATTGTACATACTTACATCAAAAAACATTACAAAGATACATTGTACCTACAATGAGCTGTTTTCAGCACAAATTCACAAATCATTTCATAGATGGCGCCTATAGGCGTGGCCATAGAAGAAGCAGAATACGGCTGTAAAAAATTAATTGTGCTATTCGAAATTTGAAAGCCGTATTCCGGTTCTTCTGTGGCCACGCCTATAGGCGCCATCTATAAAATATTTTGTGAATTTGTGCTGAAAACGGCTCAGACATCGACTGACGGAGACATTGCAAAAGCGATGAGTAGAACAATGGACTCGGAAGCGAGAGACCCAGGTTCGAATCCCGGTACGGGACCTATGAATTTAATTTATTTCAAAGTTACTAGTTATTAGTTATTTGTGAATTTGTAGTAGCAATACTACTCGCTGACCGTGAAGGAAAACATCGTGAGGAAACCTGAGCGTATGAGGTATTATACCCTCAACGCAAAAATCGCCAACCCGCATTGAGCACGCGTGGTCGAAATGTCTCTCTCTGAGAGAAGGCCAGCTAGTGTGACATGTACAATTGTACAGGCTACATCTTACTTTTTTATTATATTTGATGACGAATAAATTCTAATTAATCTGTGCCGGCTCTTACTTCTGGAAGTTCTTCTGTACGTAAACATTAGCAATTCGTTTTTAGCCTATTTGCTCACTCGTTCGCTGGGCGGCTCATTCAGTCACTCACTCATTCGATCATTTAGCAACGTCGTTAGAGAGGGCGTTTTTCAGCGAGGTTTTCTTTACTGAGTCAATTTGTTTGGACTAAAATGGATGTGTTTTGGGTTATTCGCTACCGACAGACGAAAAATGGTGGTGTATGCGTTTGTGGTACGAACTTAACTATACTTAGTAAATTTGACACCCATTTTTTTATTTGTTATATAAGCAATGGGGCGCTATGTATCTGTGGTGCTTCAAATATTCCACTCGATTCCTCAGTTGTCATAAGCAATGGGGCACTATTAAATACTATTAATTTTATGAATCAAATTTGTACAATTTACTTTGAAATGTAAATGTGTACTGAAGAAATATACATTCAATTCAAAATGTACAAAAAAGCAAAGTTCTTTGTACCTTAAGGCGGACTTGCGTCAGTCAGGGTTAGCCAACGAACTCTTAGTTAATTTGACATTTCCATACAATTATTGTCGTTAACTCTGAGTTAAGCCTGGTTGGCGCAAGTGGACCTAAGGATTTAAACCACTGGCTCTTCATTGTCAAACGTCAAAAATTTCTTCCTGTCGCAGCAAGTTTTTTTATTTCGTTTGGAGGTAGGTACCCTTTTCCAGAGCGGGGTAGGCAATAGCGGATTCAGAGGGGGGGCTAAGGGGCTCAAGCCCCCCCCCCCCCTTCCCTCCCCCAACAGCGTCTATGCAAAATTTTGGGTTCCAGAATACAGAACTCGATCCCAGAACGCCGCCGGGGCGGGCACACAGAGTAGCCAAAATGTTTATGCGTTTTTGTGTTTCCCTACTTATCTTGATAAAACCCTTGATTGGGTTCAAGCCCCTCCCAAATCAAAATCCTGGATCCGCCACTGGGGGTAGGCATTTGTGAGCCTTTTCCCTTCGTTACGCTGGATTTAATCGAGCGTTAGCCGCGCTGTAACAGGATTATTGAGGGTTGAAAATTATGAGAGATTTAGCCGTGCTGAATTAATTAAATACGCATTTTATTTTTATTGGTGTTAATAATTTTATTTATAGATAGACTGGTTTGATTTAATAACGGAGCATGCTTTATTGCCAGGAATACGTTAAGAGGAGGAACAATTTTTTTCGCCGTTTTCTAACTGAACTTCTCAGCTCTTACGAAATGCTATAAATATAAAATTTTGACAATGGAAATTAGAAGATCTGATCAAGTACGAGTATTGTTGAGAAGGAAACTACGATTGGGGAAAGTTCTTGATAGAATGTTTGAAGTCATTTATTTTTTGGTCATAATTATCTTCGTATTGAACGCACGTTTTATACGAATCCCTAGTTTGTCTTTCTATCTCCTTACCTTAAGAGGCCCCTTCAGGACCGTGGGAACTCAGTGTCGGATAAGCGCGTGAAACACTGTTTTCTATAGCTGTTTCACCCAGAGCGAGACGGGGCGCGGGAAAAGTGAGATGCTATGCGCTTGTATGAGTCTACGTGTGTTCGTGTCCTTTCGCGAGTATGTAGTTGTAGTTGTAATGTAATAGATCTATTTTCCAAATTTTTTTCGTAGTTCCGCTGCCATTTCTACATTTTATTAGCTATTTCAAAAATCTTTTTTTTTCCCTAAAGTACAATACATTATTGATGTTCCCAAGGTAGTAAGACTCCAATAAGCAGTGTAATAATGTAAGTAAATAACAGCTGAAAGTAACCCCTTTTTCGGCCCGAAAAACGCATCGCTCTAATTTCTTTCAGGCTATTTTTTTTATTATAAAAACTATTTGCAAACCTCGGTATTGGTCATCTACTGGTATAAACCAAGTTTCAGCAAAATCCAGCCTGTAGTTCAGAAATTAAACCGGAGCTACGTTTGTATGGGAAAATCATGCTTCTTCACCCTTCAAGTTCACTCTCCACGCATTCTGGTCACAGACCAATTTGTTCACACTTCCTCTTTAATTTGGTCAAAATCTTCTTTAATAGCTTCCCCGTCACGTGGTTTTCCTCTTCCTATCTTTAATTTTATATTTCCTAACATAATTTAATCGTGACGAAACAAGTGGTCTTTCCTCTTTTGTTAGAAATAAAGACAGCAATATTCACAAAATTGTATTTATTTGTTTCAGGTACGCATCGGTGGAAACTTAATATGCTTTATTACGATTGAATGCACCTCAAGACACGTAATAAGTTTTTTCATGCGTGTTGTAGCTAAATAAATTATGTCAATTTCACCAACCTCTTTATAACTCATAAGAAAATACAACGATTGAAGAATGGAGGTTAGAATTTACTAGTCTTCCTACTTCAGTGGAGTTTTACAATTTATTGGAACACTTCTAATGCACGAGATGTGCAGAAAGTTTCGTGTAAAATATCTGTTTGGTTACTCTCGTCCTTGCGTTATTTACCGATCACAATAATTATTTAGATACATAGATAGAAAATAGAAAGACGTTTTTTAATAGCCACAGAAATACAATGATAAAAAAAATAAAACAGAACATGGACACACAATTACAATTACTAGGTACAAGCGACATAACTGTCGGAACATCTCCGCAAAAAAATACGTTATTTGTCGATCATTCCCAAGTAACATTTTAGGTTGTAGAAAGGTTTTGAACAGGTTCTAGAACCTTTGTATGGAAATCTGCTCGTAAGTCTTATAACTCTCAATAAAGTTATATTAACCTTGTAATTACCTTCTGAGTGCCAAAAGGGCCCCGGTTTTAGAACCTTTCTGAGAGCTACAGCACAACCTATAGCTCAAATCCAGAACCTTTCCAATCCTTGCATAGAACCTAAATATAACCTTCACAACCTTAATTTAACGTTATTATAACCTTGCAAGACAACTTATAAGTTCTAAATTAGTCTTGGATGTAACTCTATGACAACTTAGAACCTTTTTGATGGATATGAATAAATACCTTTCCAGGACTTACAAGTTTTAAATAGCTTCTGTTTAAGATTTTTTACACAGATTCAAATACTTATTTACAATGGCGTCATTCCTTTTTCGTTCGGCCATCTTTCAAAATGGCTAGATAAGCAAAGTGTTTATAAAAATAATAAGTAGCTTGGTAAAGTCAGGAAATAATCAAAATATAGTGCGATTGGCACTTCATCGTGAAACTTTACGATAATAGTGCTGTATACAAGACGGGCCTTTCATAAGTTAAACATTTCGGATATTTTTTAATAAAATAAAATAAAATAAATTGGTGATCGGTGGTAAGTCACATCAGAAATCAAACTACTATTCATATGAAAAATATATATTATAAATCGTGTAGCACATGGTATTTGATTACGCTTTATTTAATTAAAATATTGGTTTTGTTTCGTTTTTTTTTTCATTTTTTAATATTAAATATGGCTGACGTTAGGAAATTACTTGAAAGTATTATGTTTTTCCTTTTCAGAACTGTAACAGCTAAGAGCTCTTAAGGTTTTCCAAAATAAGAGCTGAAGGTAATCTCGCGGAGCTACCTCAAACGACAAGGCTGTTTTCAACGCTTCAAGGTTATTACCAGGAGTTGTCCAAGACTTACCAGTTGCGAAAACCACCACTGAGCTAAATTTGTTGCTTTTAAGTTTTGGTTGTAGGGGGACATGCGTTTGACCTTCGTTCAACAAACAGCTACAGGCTGCTCTAAGGGTGGTCATGAACTGAGATCAAAGTTGAACTCTGTTTAAACTTAGTATAAAGTGAGATCAATTTTGAACTTTAAACTGAGTTCAAAATTGATCTCTGTTTATATTTAGTTTAGTGAGATCAATTTTGAAGTTACTTTAACCAACTGGTATTACTGAGTTCAAAATTGATATTATTATTATTCGAATCGAATCGAATCAAATCGAATTGAATCGAATCGAATCGAAACGAAACGAAACGAAACAAAACGAGTCGAATCGAATCGAGTCGAATCGAATCGAATCGAATCGAAACAAAACGAATCGAATCTAATCGAATCGGCTATTGCTAGATTCATGGTACACACGACAACACGTCAGTTATTGTAAAATCGCCCGTAACGTAACCGAGCAAAGTGCTAGCGTGTAAGGGTCGACGTGCTGTCGTGTGTACTGATTCAAGTATCAAAACTTTAACTGCCTATATCTCCTAAAGGGCTAATGCTAGACCCATGTTTATGGTACTCAAAAAAAGGGTTCAACGAACTCTACCTGATGAACGCAACAAAAATAATAAAAAGATGTATCAAAACTTTAACTGCCCATATCTCCTAAACGGATAACGCTAGACCCATGTTCATAGTACTCTAAAAAAGGGGCTCGACGAGCTCTACCTGATGAAAGAAACAAAAATAACTAGTAGGTCGCCCCGAACTGTGAACTCGCGACCCCATATAAACTTAACAACCCTCGGCAACCCCTCGACCGATTTGGCTCATGTTCGAACCTAAAAATTATTTTATTTTCATTTACCCGCCTACCAAATTTCATAATGATCCGGCCGAATTTACTCAAGTTATCGTCGAACGAACATACATACAAACATACATACATACATACAAACATGCAAACGCCGGATTGTTCCAGTAGACTCGGAGAACGCTCGCTCGTTCAATAAAAAAGAAGTATCAAAACTTTAACTGCCCATATTTGAACGAGCGAGCGAAGTTCTCCGAGTCTACTGGAACAATCCGGCGTTTGTATGTATGTATGTATGAATGTTCGTTCGACGATAACTTGAGTAAATGTAGTCGGATCGTCATGAAATTTGGCAGGCGGGTAAATGAGGCAAATCGGTCGAGGGGTTACTGAGATAGAGGGTCGCGAGTTCAAAGTTCGGGGTGAACCACTAGTATCTCCTAAACGGCCAATGCTAGACCCAAATTAGTAATTTTATTTAAATTGATTCGATTCGATTCGAGTCGCATAGAATCGAATTAAATCAATATCAAATCAAATCAAATCCAATTCAATCGATGTATGTATGTATGTATGAATGTTCGTTCGACGATAACTTGAGTAAATTTAGTCGGATCGTCAGGTGGGCAGGTAAATAAGGTAAAGAGAATTTTTAAGTTCAAACATGAGCCAAATCGGTCGAGGGGTTGCTGAGATATGGGGTCGCGAGTTCAAAGTTCGGGCGAACCACTAGTTAATAACATTTTATTATTTTTGTTGCTTTCATCAGGTAGAGCTCGTCGAACCCTTTTTTTGAGTACCATAAAAATGGGTCTAGCATTAGCCGTTTAGGAGATATGGGTAGTTAAAGTTTTGATACTTCATTCTTATTTTTATTTTTTTCTTTTATCAGGTAGAGCTCGTCATGCCCTTTATTCAGAGTACCATAAACATGGGTCTAGCATTAGCCGTTTAGGAGTTATAGGCAGTTAAAGTTTTGATACTTATTTTTTATAAATTTTTAATAACTTTTTATTATTTTTGTTGCTTTCATCAGATAAAGCTCGTCAAGTCCTTTTTTTAGAGTACCATAAACATGGGTCTAGCATTAGCCGTTTCGGAGATATGAGCAGTTAAAATTTTGATTCTTGAATCAGTATGAATCTAGCAATATCTGATTCGATTCGATTCTATCCGTTTCGATTCGATTCGATTACATTCGATTCGATTCGATTCGATTACATTCGATTCGATTCGATTCGATTAGATTCCGTTGGATTCGATTCGATTCGAATAATAATAATATCAATTTAGAACTCAGTTTAAAGTAAGTTCAAAATTGATCTCACTAAACTAAGTTTAAACATAGATCAATTTTGAACTCAGTTTAAATTAAGTTCAAAATTGAGCTCACTTTAAACTAAGTTTAAACTGAGTTCAATTTGGATCTCAGTTTAAGTATCGTTCATGAATACCACCCTAAGGCCCGGTTTCTGAATTGAGAATTTCACTAACCAAATGCTTAAGTATCGTTCTGTCACATTCTCTTGTGTGACATCCGCAGTGACAGAACGATACCTAAGCATTTGGTTAGTGAAATTCTCAATTCAGAAACCGGGCCTAAGGGTGGTATTCTAAAAGTATAAAAACATGTTTGTGGTATATAGTCCTCCCTTATTTTTCATTATTATTTGTTGTCGTATCCTCCATTATTACACATACATTCTGTAAAAATTGGTATTTGTATTTATTTTAGTGTGAAAAATGTTTTAATACTTTCCAAAAAAAACCTTCACCAAAACATCTATTTCATAAAAAAAAAACATAATAATTTAATGTGTACTTATTATCTTGAATACCCAGCTTTCCATTAGTGTCACTAAATGAAAAAAAATGGCTTCATCGATTTAAAGGAACAGCTGAAAATTACAAAAAAATAAATATCGAAATCGAACTGATACGAAGTTTACAGAGAACAGAAGTTTACAACTAGTAAATAATAAAAATAATAAAACTTACCGTTGTATTAATCATTCATAACATTTTTACACACTTTACGCTTAAATTTCCACTCCTTTTTTTGTATCACCCTGTGTCGGTTCATTTTTCAAGACGCGTAATGCTTACAATGTATACCTATTCTTTGAAGTCGCGGAGACAACTGTCGGGTTTTGAGGATGCCTCTCAAGCTTTAAAATATTCCTGTAGGAATTGAATCATGCCTTCAGCGCAAAACAACAGCTTATTGGTTTTGTTTTTCACCACACAGTCCTAATTTGTTTGCCTAGACAACTCTGATCTAACCTCAAAGTTGTAGGTAGGTTTTAGAAACTACTTATAAGCAATTTCAACTTTTCCAAACCTTATGGTAATATCAAGGTTAAAAATTTAACCTTTAGATCACACATAAGTTAAATGACAGTCTTTCCAGAACCTTATCAGTAGCTTACGACAACTATAAGATCCTGAGGCTGTAAGCTCTTGAAACACAAGTCATAATAACGTTAACGTTAACTCTTGTCAGCAACTTCAAGGTTTTAACAATAAACTATTAGTTTTAGGACTTAGTAATCATTCTCAAATACTAAATTTAACCAACTAGCAAATCATTAACCTTTGTACAACCCTTCTAAAACCTAGAGGCAATTTTGACAACCTAGGCCCAAATGAAATGTTACTTGGGATTATTAACTCGATAACATCCAATCTAGAATATAGTAATTAAATCCAACCTGATTATTTAATAACTTAAACTTTCGTGAGCACTGTAAATTTTTCTGTTAAATCACAGTTTTACACACTTGTATTTTATCGGTGTAGCCGACTAGTTTCGGTTCTCACTCGGAGACCTTAATTATGGAGAACGAGACGGCCCTCGCGACGCCGTGGCTAGTCTCGAACTGCGTCTGTAAAACGGTGTAGTAGCCGCTACACCGACATAATACAAAGAGTAAAACCGTGATTTAATGGAAAAAATATTATTTATTATGTAGCGACCCCTGTCGCTAAGGAAACTGCTACATTCTCGAGCTGTCAATCGCTACTCGCTACAATCCTGCATCGCGCCAGCAAAATATCTTTCGTGGCTGAGTATATATAGAACGTCCAACTATGTTCAGTTGGACCCGGCTGGTCCCCAAGCACATCTGCTTGGCGGGAAACTTCCCTTTATAGTGAGGAGCTTATATAGATGTTTTGATTAATTGCAAAATTGCACTGACTATGAAAAAAGATGCTTCTCAGAACTTATTCCTCACACATTATTCCTTCATATACCTAGAAAAGTTTACTTTGTAGCTTCGGGTAGGCACAATACGCTTCGCAGACACATGATTGCTTCCCACCATTCTGCTGAGTCAGGGCATATTTTTTTGCCCGAACAAATGTGACAAACTAGGAATTGAATCAGAAAGTCTACCCTATTGTGGCACATACAGGAGTTTTACACAGACGCATACCTAAACTCTCTGTATAGAACCACCGTAGTAAAACTCGGCTGCCTGCCAAAGTCCTTATGTCTTTGTCATTTTTGTTAGATTAATCTAAGGTTTAGGTTTTATGTGAGTCTGACTTATAAAATAATAGGCGCGGCATGCGTGGTGATCACGCTTGGACACTTTTTCTCTTTGAAAGAAGGCTTGTGCCCAGCTAGTGGGGCTTGTACTGTATAAGCTAATTCTTTTCTTTTTTTCATGTTTTCTTATACGGGACAAAAAAGAAAATTAAATGCAGTCCAGTCCCCGTAGCATGACTTTTATCGAGGCGGATTTATCCAACAAAATGGCGGTTTATCAGCATTTTTGACGTCTATAGTGGGTTATATATCGTGGAGAGCGATTTTGTTGTCTCCTAGATAATTAATCGTAGTCGGAGGACACCACATTCGCATTTGATAAACCGATGGCCTCCGACTACGATTAATTATCTATGAGTCTATTTTAAGGATAAGCAGGTCTTGTTTTAAACCTTTTAGTAGTCGGGTTTTAGTTTTTAACTTCTATTTTTCCCGGGCCCCGTCTCGCTCTGCGTGAAACAGCTATAGAAAACAGTGTTTCACGCGCTTGGCCGTCACTGAGTTCACACGGTCCTGAAGGGGCCTCTTAAGGACATGGTCCGCCAAAAATGGCAAATTTTGGCGGATTTTATTTTTAGGGATCTGGAATCCTAGGCCTTAGGTCCTAAATTCTCATTTTATGGCTCGTTTTTAGCAATAAACATATCCGAAAAGAAGATATATGATGTTTTCATTGGCTGCGCTAGTGTGCTTTGACCAGGGGCCTTAGCCTGTAACACAATGGCGTATCAATGATTGACGTCCCAGATAGAAGGACAAAACCGGGATTTTTTCGTTGTTCTCCTACAACCAGCGAACTAATCCTCTAGAATTAGCCATTTTGTTGGATAAATCCGCCTCGATAAAAGTCATGCTCCCCCCGCTGGATGGTTGATACAAAATAAAAACAATGAGCCATGGAATACTGAGATCTGTTAATCTGTTGATCCGTAATAGTACATTACTGCTTTCTGGCGCGCTTTTGATGGCCGACAGAGCGCAGCGTAGCGCAGCTCAAGGCCTTCACAGCGTGGTCAGCATTGCAGCCCTTGATGGACAAGCTGAAATGAAGGCCGAGACCGAAGGTCGAGGCCTTTATAGCGCGGACAGCAAGGGCTGCAATGATGACCAAGCTTGATGGCCGAGAGCGTAGCTAAGCTAAGCTCGAGGCCATCATAGCGTAGCCAGAAGCGCACTCATTGCAGACCAAGGCTTGTATATGTAGTGCTTTACTCAAACAATGCGAGTAATTTAAATAGAACCAGCTTACCTTTTGTCTTAGTTTACTTTCTGTAGATTTTTCATTCCGCAAACTTTTCGTAGATAAACTTGTATTTTTCCTTTGACTTTGGTGGCAATAGGTAGGTACCTTTAAATATCTTATTTCGCTTCCTTTTTATGTTCGGCGTTTTTAAACACATTGAATCGGAGGATTCGTTGCTTGAAGAGTTCACTTTTTTTTACAACAAAAACAGCACGCACAGAAAAAATCACTTCGAACAACGCGCGAAGCGGCGAAAACAATATGGCCGCGCTTTTTTTTCTATGCAATTTGTAGACTGCCAGCACCCAAACAGCCAAATTCTAAATAAATACTTTTTGTGCCTGACTTTTGAGTTCTATTTTTGAAACAAAACTCGACATTAATGGATTTTCATACAGTTTTTCTGGCCGCAAAACACGACATTAATGAAATTCCATACAACTTTTCTGGCGCCTAATCAAAGTAGCCCGCAAGTCCTCCTTTGCTCAAAGAAGGTTGTCGAATTAATGACCACATTACGAGCTTTTTTGAGTAAAATTAATTAGAATTCGAATGTTAAAATGTATTTTTTTTTTCAGGTAATTAATGGTGGTGGTACATTACCGACTTTAGGGATCTTTACATTATGTAGTTTACCTCATTTAAGAATCCCCTTCAGCTTTGTAGCCCTCTCGCTCACACTTTTCAACATTTTAATTTATTGTAAGAGAATGATTCAACTTTGGACGATGAAATATAGTTGCAGACACAGATAATTAAGCTATCGACATGTGGACTAAGTTTTGATTTTATATTCCTAGTAATAAAAAAAATATCACGGAACTACTACTTTTAAACGAAGTTCCGTGATATTTTTTTTATTACTAGGAATATAAAATCAAAACTTAGTCCACATGTCGATAGCTTAATTATCTGTGTCTGCAACTATATTTCATCGTCCAAAGTTGAATCATTCTCTTACAATAAATTAAAATGTTGAAAAGTGTGAGCGAGAGGGCTGCAAAGCTGAAGGGGATTCTTAAGTCCTCTGCATTTTTCTTCTCAATGACAAGATATGACATAGTTTCATCTGAGACGAAGTGTGTTCTGTTATTTTTCTTTACGGCACTCTTTAGGAAGGGAGGTACCTATCTCCGATCTAAATTGATCTCTGTTTGGCGTAAGGCAGTGTTTTTCAACCTGTGGTTGCGACCGCCTGGAGGATCGCCATTCTACCTTATTTAAGGGGTCGCAAAGCTTCTTTAGGGGATCACAAAGCTTCTTTAAGGCTCGCACATACGCGTTTTTACCGGTCGACAGTATCGGATGCGTTATTGTGATATCTGTTTTCAGTACATATTGTATTAGGAACTATTGCGAACTTCCATTGCGACGTTACTATCGCAGCAGTGTGTAACTCCATGGCCATCCTAATACAAAATATACTAAACACAAATATCGCAATAACGCATCAACCGATAAAAACGCGCCTGTGTGGCCTTTAAGAGGGATTTTGGGGGTCGCGGTTATTGTGTACTTAACTGAAAGAACCCTGGTGGGCTCGTGATAGTTTTTTATAATTACAGTAAGGGGGTCGGGTCATGAAAAAGGTTGAACAACACAGGCATAAGGTATTGGCGTCGCATGTGTGGTGAAATTGGAAAGATAACGTATGAGATAGATGGTAGTTGAGTTGAATAAAACTAACAAAGTCTTCACGTTGCTGAAAAAAAATGTGTGGTGGTGTTTTCTGTTTTTATAACCAGTATTTTCCAAAACGCTCATGATAGAGCTCTAAAACTTTTTTTATGGGATGTTAAAATAAAACATGAGATGCGTTGCGTTATTGCGTACATTATATTAAACAGATTTTTTTTTTGCAATATACCAGAATCAAAATTAAATTTGCTGGGCATTAAAGTAAGTGCCCCTGTTTGACAAGAAAACTATCTAAATCGGTGTAGGTAAATACGTATACTTCTTGGTTTAATTTTCTTAACTGAACATTTCAGGAATTGCTTTGAAATATTACAAACATATACATATAATAAACTAGCTTTTCGCCCGCGACTTCGTCCGCGAAGACTTATAAGAAGTTGCCTGGGTACATCTTTCACCATTATCAAATTAGCATGAATAGAGTCATGGGTGTGTATTTTTGTAAGCTACTCGTATCTCTATTCCAAAAGTCATCCAAATCCGTCGTGCAGTTTCAGCGTGGAAGTGTATGTGTTGTGTATGTGTGTGACCAAATTGGTAAAGATCAAATGAATCCAACAAAAAAAAAACATACTTTGAACCTTTTTGGCCGTTTTAGGTTTATCATTATTATTGTTTTCTTCATGCTTAGTAGATTTGCTATAAAACGCAACTGTAGTTAAATGTTCATTGAATAGTTGTAGCTTTAATGGTTCCGGCATTGTTATTGATATTAAATCAGGAAAACTCTTAAAATGTTTCCACCCTTTTTGATGCTGAAACATGTGTTTAATTATTATTTCTGATTTAATACACGACTACTTAGTTTCAAGTTAATCTGAATCCAATAAAATGATAATTTCATACAAATTTTGAACCCCGTTTTGGCCGTTTTAGAGTTAACATTATTACTTTTTTCTTCATGGTTGGTAGTTTTGCTATAAAACGCAACTGTAGTTTTTCAAAGTTGTAACTTGAATGGGTTGGGCCCAGCATTGCTACTACATCAGGGAAAAATATTCAACGTTTCCACCCATTTTAAACCTTCATTCGCTGAAATGAGAAAAATGCTGAAACATGTGTTTGATTATTTCTGATTTAGCATACGAATACTTAGTTTCAAGTAGGTATATCAGACAAAAAAAATGTATTTCATACAAACTTTTAACCCCGGTTTGGGCATTTCAAGGGTTAACATTGTTACTTTTTTCGTCATGGTTGGTAGTTTTGCTATAAAACGCAACAGTAGTTCAAATTTCAAAGTTGTAACTTAAATGGTTTGGACCCAGCATTGCTACTATATCAGAGAAAAATCTTCAACGTTTCCACCCATTTTAACCCTTCATTCGCTGAAATGAGAAAAATGCTGAAACACGTGTTTAATTATTTCTGATTTAGTATACAAATACTTAGTTTCAAGTAAATCGGACAAAAAAAAATATTTTATTTCATACAAACTTTGAACCCCGGTTTGGGCATTTGAAGGGTTAAAATTATATTCTTTTTTTCATGGTAGGTAGTTTTGCCACAAAACATTACTGCAGTTTCAATTTCATAGTTGTAGCTTTAATGGTTTAGGCCTGGCATTGATACTACATCAGGAAAAATCTTCAAACTTTTCTACCCCTTTTAACCCTTTTATGGACAGAATTTTGAAAAACGCTGAAACACGTGTTTAATTGTTTCTTATTTAATATACAAATACTAAGTTTCAAGTTAATCGGAGCAAAAATAAATTTTATTTCATACAAACTTTGAACCCCGGTTTGGGCATTTGAAGGGTTAAAATTATATTTTTTTCTTAATGGTGGGTAGTAATGCTATGAAATGCAACTGCACATTCAATTTGAAAGTTGTAGCTTCAATGGTTTGGGCTCAGCATTGCTACTACATCAGGAAAAAAACTTCAACGTTTCCACCCATTTTAACCCTTCATTGGCTGAAATGAGAAAAACGCTGAAACACGTGTTCAATTTTTTCTGATTTAGTATACTAATACTTAATTTCAAGTAAATCGGACCAAAAAAAAAATTTATTTTATACAAACTTTGAACCCTGGTTTGGGCATTTGAAGGGTTAAAATTATATTTTTTTCTTCATGGTAGGTAGTTTTGCCAAAAAACACTACTGCAGTTTCAATTTCATAATTGTAGCTTTAATGGTTTAGGCCTGGCATTGATACTAAATCAGGAAAAATCTTCAAACTTTTCTACCCCTTTTAACCCTTTAGTGGGCAGAATTTTGAAAAACGCTGAAACAGGTGTTTAATTGTTTCTTATTTTATATACAAATACTAAGTTTCAAGTTAATCGGACCAAAAAAAAAATTTATTTCATACAAACTTTGAACCCCAGTTTGGGCATTTGAAGGGTTAAAATTATATTTTTTTCTTCTTGGTGGGTAGTTTTGCTACAAAACGCTACTGCAGTTTCAATTTCATAGTTGTAGCTTAAACGGTTTGGGCCCGACGTTGACACTACATCACGAAAAATATTCATACATTTCAACCTCGTTTAACCCTTAAACTGCTAAAATTAGAAAAAAGCTAAAACAGGTGTTAACTTATTTTTGATTTAATATACGAATTCTTAGTTGCAAGTAAATCCGGACAAAAATTTTTTTTTTTCATACAAATTTTGGACCCCATTTTTACCGCCTTAAGGGTTAAACTTGAAGTAAATCTATCTTAACCCGTAGCGTGTCCACAAATTACAACTATTGTCAAATTTTCATTGTTTTGGCATTAGTGGTTTTGTTCCAGCATCGATCGTAACTGGTGAGAAAATCGAAAAATTTTGGCACCCATTTTAACCCTTAAGAACATAGAAATGAGAAAAAATCTGAAATAGGTGTCAAATCATTTTAAAAAAAAAGTACAAAAAATCAAGATTTAAGAACAAAAGACCAAAAAAAAATTTTTTCCCATACACACTTTCAGCCCTATTTTGACCCACTTAAGGGTTAAATAAAAAAAAATCGCTTCTTAAATGAACCCTCCACCATATAACGCAACTTTTGTCCAAATTTCATACTTATAGGTTCAGCCGTTTGGGCTGTAGCTTGATGAGTCAGTCAACCTAAGCCTTTTATATATATAGATATACCTCAAATAGACGGAACGAAAACTACAACGTCCGATAGCCGTCTATTGTTCAACAAAAACAAAATACAATCGTGAAAAAGACATTAGGTACTTACTGAAAATTCCAGCCAGCAAGCCTCGTTTACCGCGCGCACCAACCTCTTTGGTGCGAGCGTTTCTGAGGATAACATAACAGTAGTACAAACGTAGTAAGATTTCCTCGCTGAATAGTGGCACCATTTCACACCAGGGGGTCTACAGGCTAAGACGAAGCCGATTACCATTGGCGAAAATCATAGTTCGATTTTTTTTAATGTACTGCCACCCAATTAATTTTTCATAAATCGAACTTCGATTTTCGCCAATGGTAATCGGCTTCATTTTAGCCGGTTGACCCCCAGCATACATTTTCTGCATCGGCAGGTTACTAAATCAAATGGCCCAGTTCATCTTTAGGATATGAGTGTGAGGATATTTGTCACGCTATTTGTTATCTTCCCATGTCACTGACTTGCACTGAACCGAGACTCGGTTCACACAAACTGGAATCGATTGAGGAAATCGAATTACTCGATGACATCGCTCGTCGGATGACGGATGTAGCGAATTGTGACACTTTGTTAGGGGACACTGTTCAGGCCAATTTTGTCCTTAAAACAAGAGTATAAAGAACTTGTTTACCGTGCTTGCTAAGGTTTCAGGCCTATGACGTGCACAGCCAGCTTTGAACTTTAAATACTTTACAGAAAAGCTAGTTTTGATTGCGCTATGGCGGAGATTTGTTTCGTATCCGCGCCTAGTTGATTTTAGTTCTAAAAACATTGCGTTATGAGTTATATTTCGCTGCTTAAAATGAGGGATTTGGTTGACTCTTGGTGCGTAGGGTAAAAATGGTATTTGTGGCAGAGTTTATAGAGCGTAAAATGGTGTGTCACGTTTGATTTGCGGATTCGAAAGGTACTGATTTGGTGTCATCATCTGGAAGCTCAAAGATATTTTTTTATTTTTACTTGAACTACTGGGTTTTTTTATTGACTATCGTTATGGATATATCTGGCTACTAGGTTTATTAATAACCCTACTATGGTAGCCAAGCTTCACGCAGAATTTTCGTTTTTTTCTGAATATAGGGTGCTGCAAAAACGTCCTGTAATACTTAAGGGGGTCGTTAAACTCATCAATACAAGAAACTTTTACTATGGAGCCAACTTCAAAATCTAGAAAAAAAACAGCCATTTCATACAAAAATTCATTACCTCGGAATCACGCACCGAATGTCCGCTTAATAAGATTTTTCTAAATTATATGTTGGTACGGAACCCTCAGAGCGCGAATCCGACTCGCACATGGTGGTTTTAAATAACAAGCTTAGCACTATAATTTACATGGCTAAACAAAACTATGTCGTAATAAACAACTGCATTATTATAATAGAGCTGGTTTAAAAATCATACTCCAATTTACAGTGAGTGAATGACGTTTATAAATCGCGCCCTAAAAGTATAGCGTGCAGAACGCGATCCTAGTTTGTACAGCCAGCTGCAAAAAGTTTGTGAAAAACACGAATACTTGGGCCTAAATGGCTGAAAATATACTTGGCTTTTTGCGAATTGTGAAGGTTTGATTTTACTTGTCGATAGGCACGAAGGCATTCCATTAGTTGTGGTCTACCGGTTTTAAAGAAGACAATTATTAGGGGTGATTCCGGCCGATTGTCTTGGCCGTTAAAGACAGTTTTACTGTAGTTGACTGTTGATGGTGCTACCTTTGTAGCCCTACCTTAAAACTCTATCTGTATAAAAAAGGCAAGAAGGACCTTTTTATAAATACAAGGTGTTACAAAAGTACCTAACTCTTTTTACAGGGTAATAGCACCCGATGATAGGGATCACAACCTAAATTTTTTTTTTGCTCTATGACGTTCCGTTAATTTATAAATTAATAAAATGTGAGCGATGTGGCGGGAGAAAAGTATTTTTTAAATATTGTTTTTATTGACTTTTACAATGTTTTAACAACTCAAAGCTATGTAAATGCACCTACACGCACAAACATATTTTTAAATTTGAGCTAATAACAAAAACAAAAAAGTTATGATTTTTTTTTTAATTTTGAGGTTATAAAATAAAGATTGTTTTTTTCAACTTTTTTTTTACAGATTTGACATCCTGTTGACGAGTAGGTTACACCCTGTAAAAAGAGTTAGGTACTTTTGTAACACCTTGTATTATGGTTTAAAAATTTTTACTCGGCCATTTTTTTATTCGGTTAAAAAAGTTGAATAAAAGTAGCTAAGAAATAGTAAGGCATGATTTCTTCTGCCAACCCTACATCAGGTAGAATACTAAAACACAGGCTTTTAGAGAATTAAATGCTGAACATGTGGCGTTTAATTTTATGTTTTCATGCCCCGACTGGATGCGTTGACTCTACATTAGAAAATGCACCCTATCTCTAGCTTAATCGAGTTGGTTTTCCAACGACAAGTACTTTTATTCCAGACTTAAATTTTATATCATATAGGTTGAATTCTTTATGACTTTTGTTCAGACGACGTGAAGAATTCATAATTATGGCAGGTTTAAATGGGTACCTGATTAAATAATTAAAGATACCTGAATAATTCGTTTAGTTTCAATGGAAAATACCACTGAAGAATTTTCTTTTTCTTTCATTCTTTTTATGTGGTGCTTCCATGTCCTTTTTATAAAATTTATCGTTGTTAATTTGTTGAGTCTAGACTAGATTTATCTCGCCTACTTCTTCATCTTTTTCTTCTTCAGTATTTATTTGTCCACTGTGACTGTTCAATTTAATCGAATGTTAGAGGCTGTCAGTTGCTTTTGATCCACTTTTAATAACTGATAGCTGTTAAAAGTCAATCTATATAAAATAAATAGTTTATGATAAATCAGGGGTTATGTTATTTAATCTGAAGCTAAAGCAAAATTACCGAATTTCTAATTTTAAAATCTGCTCCTTCAAAGAAGGGCTGAAAATACCTAATTTGCTTATTTTATAATTTAGTTACGTAGCCAGGAAGTTCCTTTGAATTCGTAGAACACTCCACTACCATTCATATCTATCTAGAGATAACGTCGACGAGTCTGATGCTGTCATTTGATTTCAGATTTTGACCCCATTTTTGAGGTACGGTTAAAACAGTACTAAGTATTGATTTTATTAAAAAAAACATAACGTGACATACTTAGTGCATGAGTGTGACAATAATGTATTTTAACTTAGATTATATAATAAAAATAGATTAATAAGTAATATTAACTTAGATTATCTCAAAAACTAAGCATTACAGCTCGCGTAGCATGAGGCGGTGTTAGAGAGTATCTATGGGTTTAAAACTATATTATGTATCTTACTCTTTTGTTTGAAGTAGAGAGGGATGGACAGAGTCCTAACACTGTAATACCTCTCTAACACCGCCTCATGCTACGCGAGCAGAGCAACCATGAATTGGCACAAATAATTAGTCCCAGTCAGTGACTATTTTTGCGCACTGATCTTGGCCCATGCGGCAGAGACGTGGCCAGGCTAAGTTTTAAAATAACTAGTGGTTCGCCCCGAACTGTGAACTCGCGACCCCATATAAACTTAACAACCCGATATCTCGGCAACCCCTCGACCGATTTGGCTCATGTTCGAACTTAAAAATTCTTTTAATTTCATTTACCCGCCTACCAAATTTCATAACGATCCGACCAAATTTACTCAAGTTATCATCGAACGAACATTCATACATACAAACATACATACATACATACATACATACAAACGCCGGATTGTTCCAGTAGACTCGGAGAACTTCGCTCGCTTCGCTCGCTCGTTCAATTATCTCTTCGATGTTTATTCAAAGGCAAGGCTGTTGTATAGAAAATATAAAATGCGTCAAATTGAAAAAAATGTGTCTAGGGTAACGGGGCTTGCCTTTGGGAAAGTTGAGCTTTGCGGTCGCATCTCAATAGTTTTGTGTTTGGAGAGAAGAGTAACTAGTGGTTCGCCCCGAACTTTGAACTCGCGACCCTATATCTCAGCAACCCCTCGACCAATTTGGCTCATGTTCGAACTTAAAAATTCTCTTTGCCTCATTTACCCGCCTACCAAATTTCATGACGATCCGACTACATTTACTCAAGTTATCGTCAAACGAACATTCATACATACATACATACATACATACATACATACATACATACATACAAACGCCGGATGGTTCCAGTAGACTCGGAGAACTTCGCTCGCTTCGCTCGCTCGTTCAAAAATTAGTGTTCCGGACTCTCTTTTACACAAGAATAATGCAATGGGGACCAGAACAGCAGACCCAAGCATCCTAAGCCGGAGTAACCTAACAAAATTAATTTTCGCCCCCGCCTTAATGAATGAAGTTGCCTCAAAGTTGTACGGAACTATCTTAGTCCTGTGCAAAATGGGAAGTTAAAATCTTCGCCGGGGTAATTTTAAAGCTCCCGTTTGAGAGATTGAGGTTTCGCACTGGATACTCGGCTTATTTCATTTAGGTACTTTAGGATTTAATATTTCTTAATGCAGTGTCTTAATTATCTTGTCTTAGGTTGTCTTAGGTCCACTTGCGCCCACCAGGGTTAGCTAGTTAACTCTGAGTTAACGTCAATAATTTAATGAAAATGTCAAAATATCACAGAGTTAGTTGGCTAACCCTGACTGACGCAAGTCCGCCTTATGGGTCTACCACACGCACAAGCTTCACCACAGTTTTGCCTGCGCAAACCACGGACTGTATTTTTTTTTAATATGGACATTTTTATCATTAAATCGCTAAATACCATTAAATTTTTCACACTGCATTCTCGAACTGTCCACTGTTGGATGGGCGTACATGGTAGCTAAAAATATCTAATAGTACATTACTGCCGTGATCTGTAATGAGTGCGTTTCTGGCGCGCTTTTGATGGCCGACAGAGCGCAGCGTAGCGCAGCTCAAGGCCCTCACAGTGCGGTCAGCATTGCAGCCCTTGATGGACAAGCTGGAATGAAGGCCGAGACCGAAGGTCGAGGCCTTTATAGCGCGGCCAGCAAGGGCTGCAATGATGACCAAACTTGAGGGCCGAGAGCGTAGCTAAGCTAAGCTCGAGGCAATCATAGCGTGGCCAGCAGCGCACTCATTGCAGACCAAGGCTTGTATAGTGCTTTACTCAAACAATGCGAGTAATTAAAATAGTAACTAGTGGTTCGCCCCAAACTGTGAACTCGCGACCCCATATAAACTTAACAACTCCATATCTCGGCAACCCCTCGACCGATTTGGCTCATGTTCGAACTTAAAAATTCTTTTAATTTCATTTACCCGCCTACCAAATTTCATAACGATCCGACCAAATTTACTCAAGTTATCGTCGAACGAACATTCATACATACATACATACATACATACATACATACATACATACAAACGCCGGATTGTTCCAGTAGACTCGGAGAACTTCGCTCGCTTCGCTCGCTCGTTCAATTAGAATAGTAATTAAAATAGTAATTTAATTAGCTTACCATTTGTCGTAGATTAGGTACTTTCTGTCGATTTTCCAATCCGCAAACTTTTTGCTTGCTTGTATTTTTCTTTTGACTTCGGTGGTAATAAATTTCCAATTACTAATTTCGCTTGCTTTTGAATGTCCGGTGGTGTTAAACACATTAAATCGGAGGATTCGTCGCTTTAAGAGTTCACTTTTTCAACAAACACACAGAAAAAAACACTTCGAACAACGCGCGAAAAGCCGAAAACAATATGGCCGCGCTTTTTTTTTCTGTGCAATGTGTCGACTGCCAGTACCCATACAGCCCAACTCTAAATAAATACTTTTTGCGCCTGATGTTTGAGTTCTATTTATGAAACAAAACTCGACATTAATGGAATTTCATACAGTTTTTCTAGCCGCAAAACACGACATTAATGAAATTCCATACAAATTTTCTGGCGCCTAATCCAAGTAGCCCGCAAGTCCGACTTTGCTCAAAGAAGGTTGTCGAATTAATGTCCACATTACGAGCTTTTTTGAGTAAAAACTATTTTTTTTTATAAAGAAAGGATAACTTGCATTGTGAATATTAATAACCACCGAAAACAACAGCGTTATCTCTTAAATCACAATAAATAATATACTTATTTTAAAAGCGTATCCGGACCCTTTATTTATATTAAACCCGGTGTGGCGCTTAAAGTATGATTAAAAACCTATATTGTAGTCACTGCATAGCATAAAATATCACGGAAGAACCACGTAAAATAATTATTTTATACCTGGTTATAAATCAGCTCTATCGATTATTATTTACAACAAAATGAGGTTATGAAATGTAATTTGATTGAAATAGATTAGTGTTAAAGATATTATGAGGCAAAATCTAGCAGCCTAGTATCCTGTCTACGTATACTGGGCTACTAGATTTTTATAGTCGCTACCAACTAGTAGGTATATTTAGACGACTCCTCAAGAGTCTATTTAGACGACTCATCAACGGCCACCTAACTTTATTTAGACTACTCTCACCAAAAGAGAGTAATAATTTTATGCCCACAATTCGCCAACATCCACCTTAGTTAGACGTACTCGTGTCATCAACAGCTCATAAGCTCAACGTGGCTCAACGCCAGTCTATTTAGACGACTCATCAACAGCAAGTCAAGTACGAATAAAACTACTTGCATGTATCCAGTATTGAGGCTGCTCGTATTCAGGGCTGATCAACATCTTTCGAAATCGGACCAGTTTTGAGAGAGGAAAATGAAATGTCGTTTTTATAGCTTTTCTTTAGGTTGTCCCTTTCGCTCAGTGTTTGAGGGGTAGAGCGCACGCGATTCGAGACAGCAACAAATTTGTCAATTATCTATTTTTTGTATTAATATACGCTCTTAACGCGTTAACTCGCAGGTGGAGCAGTAGCATTATAAGGCGGATTTGCGTCAGTCAGTGTTAGCCAACTAACTCTGAGTTAATTTGACATTTCCATTTATTGACATTAACTCAGAGTTAATTGGCTAACCCTGGTTGATGCAAGTGGACCTAAGTAAACTTTGATCATTGGACCAACTGATTTATTTCGAAAAAAAATCCACCCTGTGTTTATTTTGTGATCGCCAACGCTGCAACGCCCATGGGCCATTATTGCCCGTACTGGACCGACGCTCGGATATAAAATAGAGCTAAAGTTTTAATTATTAGCGTTCATTATTTGTAGGGGATCGGGAATATTGTTAGGGGTAGTCTATTAATTTGGTGTATACGAGGATATTATTAACGAGAGCTGAATGGTGAATGTGTAAAGGAATATTTGAACGGTAAAATACAAATCATAGTCCAATTTTACATAGTATTTACTAAGGAACGCACCAAATTATTGCCTTGCCATGGTAGGCACGATCACCTAATACCAATTTTTTGTATGTTCTAAAGCACTAACCCGTGCTAAGGAACATTCAAAAGAGTTTTTATAAGGTTAAAAAAATCGCTTGGGATAGGACAGGCCCTCATTCCATGAGTTACTGATACTCTACCTAGGTCAATACCGTCTTTACCATAAGGGCTCACCAACATCAGGGGGCTCTGAAGAACCGAAAATTTCTCTCACATTTATTTAGATCACTTTTTTTTTGTCGGGCACAGTGACAATGAGCAGTGATAAAATAAGCCAACGACATTGTTGAAGACAGAAAACATGGCATTGTAGTTAGTATCCCTTTTCGCCACAAGAATCCAAAAGGTCCCCAAATTCTCGTGTGCCCAAAGGCCCCAGCATTGTTTAAGACGGCCTTGACCTAGGTACTCCGTGCAATTTTAGTGGTTTTAAAGCCGAAGGTATTTTGTTGCACTGGTGATTCTGAGACAAATTACAAAATTACATTCCGAAACGAGCGAAAAAAAAAATCACATCTCCATACAAATGGTGTCGATTGGCGATAGCCGTTTGTATTGGGAAATGTTTTTTTTTTGCGCTAGTTTTGAAGAAAAATTTTGGAATTTGGCTCAGAATCACGAGTGCAACTAAATACCTTCGGCTTTAAAACCACTAAAATTCCACGATGTATATTGATAACACTCGCCGCTCTGGTTTACCCGCGATCATGGCAGCTGTACGTTGCCGAAACATCGAGATAAAATAATCTAAAAAGTATGTACCTAAAGTAATATCAAAACAATCAAAGCGATTCGACTCTTTTGGAACGTTTGTAAAACCATACAACATGGTATACAGGGCAATTTTAAATAGTTTTTAACCTCAGACGGGGTGTCTTTTACCAATTGTTTGGAAATCACATTTAGAAGTTGGGGTAACTTCTAAATGTGATTTCCAAACAATTTTGTTCTACGACTTTGGTAAAAGCGCAATTTTTTTTCTCCAATTTTTTTTTAACCTTTTTTTTATTTATTTTTTTAGCTTTGTGTAGCAAATAGGAGCAGGAGAGGCTAGAAAGGTGGTCCAGAGTGGAGAGGCACCAAAGCGCGCCGCGCAGGCAGCGCTGGAATGGTAGAAATGCACACTTTTATTTACTTGTTATTTTATTATTTACTTTTTATTTTATTAATGTTTCACAGGATAAGAAACTTTAATAAAATAAAAAGTATCGATCTTTTCGAAAAGAATTAGAACAAAAGTTGTTGGAAATAACATTTAAAAGTTGACGTGATTTAAAAATTGCCCTGTATAACGTCCGAACGAAAAATTTATCTCCTTTTGTTTTGCGACTGTCGGGTAAAGAGCTCAGCCTTTTTTCCTCTAAACCTCTTTCCTCTGACGTAAACACTACCTTTTAGCTTTTAAACGGTCGCCCAGGTGTTAAATTAGACGCGGATTTAAATTGCTTTGTACATTTTGAATGAGAGTTTTTAACTTTATTTCTTTCATTTGCCTGAATGTGTTTGGACTATCCTGAATAAGGCTTCGCTTGTTTAAGATCTCTCCCACTTGGTTTCTTTTCGAAGCATACTCATTTTAATAAGATGAGTATATGTATTTTAATGTATTTTACGAAATGTATATTTTTATATTAATAAAGACGTTTTCAAAACAAACTGTAAATAAATGTTGCTAATGATAAATCAACTCCTTAGGCGAACTTGCGTCAGTCATGGTTGGCCAAATAACTAATTTGACATTTCCATTGGATACAATTAATTGACGTGAACTCAGAGTTAACTGGCTAAACCGGCATTTGACATTTGACCACAATAGCCGTAACCGGGACGTCACGTCACCAAGAAAGAGATGACGGTGCCGAAGTACATACATTTACTTGATTTACTTGGCCGCCTGTCTACTTAACTGCCCTCCCGTCACCCTCCTAGAGCCGTCTCATTATAAAATACAACATACACTCGAAAAACATAACCCTCCTTCTGAATAAAAAGATTGTTACATTTTCGCGCAACCGGTTGTAGATTTTTTTGAGCATAGACGCACAATATGATTTTTTATTCAATAGGAACAATTAGAAAACTGAAATTTAAACGAAATAAATGCTATGTATACCCCATTGTTAGGTGAACCAACCATTGATTACAGCCTACCACACAACTGCCACAGCTTAAATGTTATTGACAGGACATTAGATCCGTATTCCAAACCCAACTATAGGGTGCAGGGTATTATTAAGGCCCCTCTAAATAGGGTTACCATCCGTCCGGATAAGCCCGGACATGTCCGGACTTTTTGGACTCTTGTCCGGACTTTGCCCAGCCCTCAAATTTGTCCAGTTTTTTTATTAGATGGAATATGAGTAATAAAACTACATTTAAGTAATGTAATATAAAATCAGTTTTTAATCAGCAACGAACTTCTCATTTATAAAAAATAACTACCTAATTGGGTAATGTTTCCATTTTGTGACTAAATAGTCCGGACTTTTATCGAGATGTCCGGCTTCTTGCCAGGACTTTTCAAAATCCTAAATGGTAACCCTACCTCCAAACAGCAACGTCCGAGTTTGTAAGCTAACAACGTTTCACGGGCGCTTAAACTCTGACAAACTATCCGCCGGTCGGCCTCGCCGACAGAAGGGCTCCGAACTAAATCGAGTGTAAATATAAACAGGAGGCTGCTAGATCATCGGGCCGGCAAAACCGCGGAGTTGGTATTGATTTGCTTAGTGCTAAGTCACCATACTGTGGGCTAGGCCGACTAAGTTGTCAGGATGCTATAGGTGCTGGGAATGCCTACTCCATCTAAAACAATGTCCCAGACACTGCAGCGCCGAGTGGTCTCTTCACCCATCTAGTGTGGTTGAAGGTGCCACCGGTCGCTGTATAAATCATCTCATTACGTAGATGCAAAGGCCTTATTTTTTAAGTCACAATGAGCTTATCTTACACGACTCATTACTTACTTACTTACTTCTTTCGGCGCTACAACCCTTTGTGGGTCTTCTCAACAATCAACAATCTGCAATTTTGCTCTATCTCTGGCCTCTGTTCTCCAAGATTCGATCTTCCTCAATACAGTCTTTCCACCGCTTCCTGAGTTTTCCTTTAGGTCTGTTTTAGGGTTATGTACCTCAAAAGAGTAAAACGGCTCCTTGCCACTTATATTTCATAGATTTGGGCAGATGTTTTAATAACCCTGCGTCGGCCACGTGATCCCCCAGACCGTACGGTAAACAGCAGTAATTATCGTTAAACTGCCCGCTTGGGTGTAAATGACCGCGACCGTTGGAGGGTTAGAGTTTATTGCATACTTGCGGTAGAGGGATCGCTCTGGGTTTGTTAGACAGGTAGGCTGTTTATTTGATCGTTTCGGCAGTTTCTTTTAAAGTGTTACACGCATTTGTATAATTACTTCGCCTAAGTGGTAGGTAGCAAGCTATTATCGATTAACCAGGCCGCCTTGTAAAATCCAACGAGTATCAGATACTGCTACAAATATTTATTTGTTGCAGTATCTGATACTCGTTGGATCCTAGCGACATAATTATTTAAATACTTTCTATGAATATAACAATATTTTATATGAATTGGGGGTCAGTATCAATGAAGTAAACAATAATCTATGCTATGTGGTCTAGTCATCAGTAAGTCTTCTTCAATTCGGACTTCTCCAATGAATACCACCAGTTGCTAAAATAATTATCTCCAAAAACAGATGCAAGAGACCTAAGTGAATTTCGTCTAACTCAAAATATCAAACAAATCGTCCACTTCACGCTAAAGAGGTATAGCGCACTACGGGAATATCTGGGCCCCTTTCTATTGCGTGCAAAGTGCGACGGGAGACATTACGATATATAGCCCGGGGCCTTTCTAGGGATAGGGCCTCTACTTTGTAATATTTTTCGGCCGAATTTGCATTGTAGGCCGTCCACTATACCACCCCAACGCTTGTCTTTGGAAAGAGTCTAATAAAGTAGGTACTGCAGACTTATTACTTATTGGTGTTACTTACTTACTTACTTATGTCACGGTTTGCGGGAAGACATAACACTAGCATCACAGGCGCTCACAGCCTAGTTGGACTAGCCATTATTAATCGATAGGTGAAGTTACGCAACATCGGGCGCGGTCAGTCCATGGATGGGTGACCGCTAGCAACAATAATATCCGAGCACCTCCGTGCTTCGGAAGGCACGTTAAACCGTTGGTCCCGGTTGTTAATAACAATCGTTAAGCCATGTCAGAGGCCCTTTGGGCGGCCTAAAAACTAACAGGAGAGGTGGCCACTACCTCATACCACAGGCGGTGGTAGCCTAGTGGGTAGAACGTTGGACACACTAGTGTAAGGTTCCAGGCTCTAATTACGGCGCGAGCAATGACTATGTGCCGATTTCTGAATTGAGAAATTCACTAAGCAAATACGTAAGTATCGTTCTGTCTCTGCAGATTTCTCACAAAAGAGCCTGAGGAACGATACTTGAGTATTTGCTTAGTAAAATTCTCAAATCAGAAAACGGGCCTTTGACTATTACTATGGATTAATATTAGCAATTGAAATATTCATATAATGTACATACGATAATAGTGAAAAAACGAGCAATTCAGAAGTATAATTGTATACCCAAAGATCTATTAAAACTCGGATTACCAAGATTATAGAGTAGGAGCCCTTTGGGCGTAAAACCTTTCAAGCGAATAATGCTCGATCGCTAAGCGCTGAGGGCGTAAAGGCCTCTTCAGTTTGTAAGCCGTGTCGACGTACGTAGTACAGTCAGCAAAAGCTAAAGGCATCCCTTTTTCATTCAATACTCTTCTTTATTTACAACTAAAAAGTGGTACATTGCCCACTAGCTGGGCAAAAGCCTTCTCTCAGAGACTTCGGGCATATTCACCACGCGTTTTTGACGCAACTGTCTGTCTGTGTGTCTGTTTGTGGCACCGTAGCTCTTAAACGGGTGAACCGGTTTGGATGCGGTTTTATTAATTTGAAAGCAGGTTTTGTAGCGAGTGTTCTTAGATATGTTTTATCAAAATCGGTTAAGCCATTTATGAGATATGCTAATTTGAAGATAAAAAGTCGGGGTATTTTAATTTTTAATTTAGTAGTAGGTAGGTTCGCGTTGAGGATATTATGCCTCATCTCACGATGCTTTTGCTTCACCGTTAGCGAGTTGTATTGCTACTACGAATTGACAAATGTACCTACGTAACTTTGTAAAATATAGTCATAGGTACATGCCGGGACTGGGAATCGAAGCTGGATCTCTTCATTCCGACTCCATTGTTCTAGAAAATAGGCTACCACCACTACTTTAGCTGAGTCTAAGCCAAAAAGGTAAGTAGGTAAGCGATACATTTGGCGAACGAAATTACTCATGTATGTAAATGGAACAAAACATAACTTACAGAGAAAATATGGTTTCTAGAATAAAATATTCAAAGAACAGAAATTGAACTTCGATAAAGTAACACACAACGTCTACTTACATCAAAATATGATTTTCTTCCCGCCACTGCAGTGTTCACCGTTTGAATTTTGATATTTTCAAAAGATTAATCAAGGATTTTTTCATTGAATTTTCCTGTAAATTAACAAACCATTTCCAAATAACGAACAGTTTTTAAGTGTAAAGTTTTACAGATAATATTAAATACGACGACGTATTTAAAGTTTGTGCAAAAGAGCAAAATCTTTTAGCCAAATAATGAATTGATCCTTCTGGGTATTCGTAGTCTATAGCTTAACAGAGTATTGCGGGTAAATAATGGCTATCCGATACTTTATTGTGGTACCCTGTTTGCGTTTAAGATTTTCTTCGTAGGCTTACAAAATAGTACAACACCGAAGAACGACAAAAAATAATGAATCACGGGTAATCTTCTCACACAGATGATGCTTCCGTCTGGTTGAAATATTAGAAAATTACGTACTTTACTTAACGTTAGTTACAGAATCAGAATCAGAATCAGAATCAGAATCAGAATCAGAATCAGAATCAGAATCAGAATCAATTTTTTTTATTCAATATTCCATAAATAAATTATTTACATTGAACGTCAAAATATTATCTAAAGTAAAAAAAAGGTATATAAATCAGATACTTATTACTATCTAATACTAAGTATCTAGCTACTTTTTTTTCTCCAGCTTCACTAGCTCTGATCGTTCTTGGAGAAGAAGCATGGTAAAGAAACTCCAAGGATCTCGTGCTTAAAAAATAATACATTTGTAATGCAGGTAGGAACTTAAAAAATAACACATTGGTAAGTGTGGTGATCGTGCGCTGAACTGGTTTAGTGCCAGACTTCTTTGTCATTTAGATAATCATCTATTCTGTAATAGGCCTTTTGGCACAACGTGTGCCTTACACATTTTTTGAATCGGGCCTCTGGTAAACTTAGGATATCTGTTGGGATCTTATTATAGAAGCGTATACAGTTGCCGAGAAATGAGCTCCTAGCCTTCTTAAGCCTAAGAGTTGGAATTGTAGGCTTGTGCTTATTCCTAGTATTTATATTATGATGGCTACCTAATGTATCGAATTCTGCAATATGTTTTTTAGCATAAACAATGTTGGCGTAGATATATTGACTTGCAACTGTCAGGATGTCAATTTCTTTGAAAAGTTCTCTTAACGACACTCTACTACCTAGTCTATAGATAAATCGGATGGCTCTCTTCTGCAAGATGAAGATGCTCTCAATATCTGCTGCCCGACCCCATAGTAGTAAGCCATATGACATAATACTATGGAAGTAACTAAAGTAGACAAGCCTAGCAGTTGCGATGTCAGTCAATTCCCTGATTCTTTTTACAGCATAAGCTGCAGAACTGAGCCTATGAGATAATTTTACAATATGCGGGCCCCATTGAAGCTTTGCATCAATAGTGATGCCTAGAAATACAGTTTCTTCTACTAGCTCTAATTTATCTTTTCCTAGTATAATATTGTTTTCTACCTGTATCACATTCGGTAGGGTAAACTTTATACATTTTGTTTTTTTAGAATTTAACAGTAAATTATTGGCTGTGAACCAATCTAATACACGTGAGAGAGCAGTATTTGCATCACTTAGGTCATCTTCTTGTCTCCTTATTTTAAAAATAAGTGACGTGTCATCAGCAAATAATACTACCTCAGACATGTTTTTCACCATATGTGGCAAATCATTAATGTAAACAAGGAATAGAAACGGTCCTAAGATGGATCCTTGCGGAACTCCTATCTTCACCTGGGAACCCGCAGACTGTGTACGATTTATGTCAGCTTTTTGAACCCTCCCTTCCAAGTATGATCTCATTAGTTTTAAGCCTTTCCCCTTTACCCCGTAGTATTTTAATTTTATGAGAAGTGTTTCATGGTCTACACAGTCAAATGCCTTTGAAAGGTCACAAAATACGCCTATAGCATCTTTCCTATCCCCCCATGCGCTATAAATGTGCCTAACTAACATCACTCCCGCATCCGTCGTTGAGCGTCCTTTAGTAAAACCAAACTGTTGGTCGTGGAGAAGTTTGTGTTTATCGAAGTATGATAGTAGCTGAGCTAGCACGACTTTCTCAAATATTTTACTTAATACTGGTAGGACTGACACTGGTCTAAAATTTGAAGGATCTTGCCTATCGCCATTTTTAAATAATGGTACAAGCCTACTATATTTCATGAGGTCCGGAAACAGACCTTCATCTATACACTTGTTGAAAATACTAGCTAAGTGTGGTGCTAACACATGTATTACTGAGCTGATAATTTTTACTGACAAACCCCATAAGTCTTCAGTTTTTTTTAAGTTCAACAATTTAAATGTTTTTACTACTATGTGCGCATTTATATGAGAAAATGAGAATTGATGATCACAAGGTAGGACATTTGCTTTTAATATATCAGCTGCAAGATCCGGCGATGAGTCTAAATGAACTGTTGTTTCTAATGGAATATTTGTAAAAAACTTTTCGAATGCCGTGGCTATATCCTCATTTGATGTTATTACCTCATTGTTGATATTTAGTGAAAATTCGCGCTCGCCTGTTTTAGTTTTACCCGTTTCCCTATTTATAATAGTCCAAATTGTTTTAGATTTATTTGCTGATTTGTCTATAGTATCCTTTATGTGTGCACATTTAGCTTTGTGGCAGACGGCCCTAAATATTTTTTGATATTTTTTAACATATTCTAGAAAACGGGGATCGTACGTATAAGTTTTCTTCTCATATAGTGAATAAAGTGTATTCCTGCTATTTCGAATGCCCTTTGTTGCCCACTCACTAAATCCTGATTTATTACCTGTGACAAATTTTTTCAGCTTAAACACTTTGTCAAAGCTATCTGAAACGACTTTGAAAAAGTCTCTGTAGTGATTATTTGCAATTTGTAAACTATTCGGACTAGGCAAATTACATTGTAGGTCTAGTTTAAAAGCATCTAACTTTTTGATGGTTATGGGCCTACAAATAATGGTTTGCTCAGGTTTTTTTGAATCTATTGGAAAGTAAACAATTTGACCACTATGGTCCGATTTCAAACAATTTACAGTTAATGAGTCTAAATAATCACAATCGCAGAAAAAATTATCTAAGCAAGTGGCCGTGGTTTCTGTAATTCTACTTGGCTCCAAAAAAACATTAGTTAAATTAAATGACTTAAGGAATATTGATAGTTTAGAAAGCAGAGTACAATCTACGAGCAAGTCTATATTAAAGTCACCACAGACCACAATTTTTTTATTATAACTGGAGGCCATTTTTAACACATCCTCCATTACATCTTGAAATGTACTGAAATCGCCTTTGCCTCGTCTATATACGCCTATAATAATATGTTTGTCCAGTTCAACACACGAAAGTTCCACCACCATTTCAACAGAAAGTTTGCAAATGTCCTTGCGTTCTTTGTATTTAAGGCCATTTTTTATTAAAAGTAAGGATCCCCCGTGTACTGCAAAGTTTCTATTGAAACAACTGGCTATTTGATAGTTATGTATAGCTAAATTCATTTGAGGCTCTAGTAGCCAGTGCTCTGTGATGCAAAGTACATCTAAATTAAATGTCTGCAGGAACAGCTCAATTTCAAGTAACTTAACAGAAAAACCCCCCTGTAGATTTTGGTTCCCTACAACCAGTTTTCTTACGGGGGGCTCCTCTGTAGTCGGCGCTGACAGTTTAAATTAGCAGCTAAATTTACCCTACCTACATTACAACTACGAGGTTTTTTTGCAATCTCTGAGTAAGCTACCCTATTTATTACAGTTCCCTGTTTTATTGTATTAACAATAATGGGGTCATAAATATTGAATGCCAACAAAGTGGCAAGCTGTTTCTTTGAAGAAAGAGGTACATACATAGTATCCCTAGTCAATACAAAGTTGCGAATAAACTTATTCGTATCAAAAAAATGTACTTGGTCACGATGACCAAAGGTCAAATTAAACATAAGGGTGTTTAACTCATGCACCCTGTAATTTTGTTCATCAGATAGTGTCCTAGAATAGGGAAAAGCGCAGATGATGATTTTCTTTACTTGAAGAGCTATTATTGAGTTAAAATAATTTATTAAATCATCTTTCTTGACGCCTGCGCTGTTCCCCATTAAAAACACTATTGTACAGTTCTGGTCATATTTTTTACTTAGCATGCAGTTTACTAAGTGCATGTATGTGGCGTTAGGCATACAGACATTCTCTACCTGCTGGTTTAAATTATTTTTTAATGTACTGCCTAAACCTACCCCTAACTGATCTGAGTAAATAAATGTCTTAAATTTAGCATCTTCAAAGCAGGTTTCTTCTGTTACGGTAATATTTGTGAGCGGAGGGTTAAGGTAGCTCAATTGGTAGGACACCAGTTTCATACATGTGGTGCAGTAGGTCCGTGTTTGGATAAGCAGATATTTTTTGCTCCAAATAAAACTTGAAGTTCTGTGACCTTTGTCAACGTCTGCAGCGTACCTATTGATATGCACTAACGCATGATTCATCGTCATCACCATCAGCCTGCTGACACCCACTGTTGAGTAAAGGCCTCTCCATGCTCACGACACCACGATCCTGTGTCAGATGCAACCACTGCTTTCCAGCTACTTGGGCTAGTCATCGGACCCTCTGGCTAGTGGTCTCCCAACCGATCTCAGAATCATTCTTATCGGTTTGGCCGATTATGAGATATGCTAATTTTAAACTAAAATGTCTGCACTATTTTTTTTTATTTCAGTAGTTATTCAGCAGTCGAGTTGCGGAAACTTTCACCGTCACGAATACAAAAACGTTAGTATCATGCTAATATGTGACGCTCATGCTAAGCCATCCGAAGCTTCTGCCCTTCTACTTTGTTTCGAACCGACAATACGGGGTTCGCAGAAATTATGACCGCAAGTCATAATTTGAGGGAAGGTTTTACTCGCGCCCGGGGAGAGGACGCACTCAGCGAAATTGACAGGATTTCTTATGCCGAAGGTTGTGAGGTAGCTTATAGGGTTATGGAGTACAGGTTTATGAGATTAAGGCCCGGTTTCTGAATTGAGAAATTTACTAAGTAAATGCTTAAAAACATCGTTCTGTCACGCTCTTTTGTGAGAAGTTTGCAGAGACAGAACGATACTTATACCTCTATTACGTAATTGCTTAGTGAATTTCTCAATTCAGAAATCGGCAGTTAGGGTGGTATTAATAGTCTTCTTAGATCACTTACTTGAGCTCGATCTCAAGTAGGTGAGTTCAGAAAAGTCAAATGCTAATGTCAAGCCTGGCTAATGTCAAACTTGAGTAGCTGTCAGCATATTAATAGACACTACATATCTTGAGATTGACATTGACATTGGCCAAGGCTTGACATTAGCATTTGACTTTTCTGAGATCACCTACTTGAGTTCGACCTTGAGTCGACGACTATTTATGCCACCCTAAGATCACGTTTATATCCCTGGAGGCAAGGCACATTTCTTATGGTATGTTTCACTCAGGGTGGCATGTTTTCTATTGACAATTTACCCAAAGTCAAAGAAGCCATTGAAAACTTCGAATAAGCTATATAAAATCTCATATGAAAGGTCTTACAAACAATATCAATTCTGGAAGATCAAAAACATTGTAACGATTCCATACAGTAGAGCATTATTATTATCAGTTTGGAACAGGCGTTTTTCTTAATTGGATTTCCGCGTTTTACCCATACCGAAGTGGTTTACTTTGATGACCCGTTAGATTCCCTAATTTTTTATAGGCAGGACCTTTGTGGAAGTAATCAAATAATTGAAACTATGATAAAATGCGTTTAAAACTGCAACAATATCACAATTAATCAGTTCGAAACAAACCAAAAAGGAAGAAGAATATAAAATAAAAATCCCCTATCCTTTGAATAAAGCTTTAAAGGATGAAACTGGGGCCAGCAATGCAAAATGCTCTTTGTCATTATGCAAATTTGGTTTAAAAGAAATTTTCGTGCTTCGAGCCATCTTTTTCAGATTGCGCTTTCGGCTTTTTATAATTCCCCTATTAAATTGGACGTACGAAATGGATTGGGTTTTTATGAAACAGTAATTCGGCTTGCATTTTAAATGAAAATTGCTATAGGAAACAGTCGAGTATAGAAATTATGGATGATTATATATACGTTACGTTAACATATACGTTAGTATAATTTGCTCAGATTAGAATCTGTCCCCAAAATGAAGAAAGAGATAGAGAAAGTGAGTTCGAGGTTCACCATAAAAAATACTAGTACAGCTAATTGGCTAATTGGTTACAAATAATATTTCAATTTTGACTGAATTTGGTCTTTCACCACTAAATTGCCCCTATAATGTCACAAAGGAACGAAGTCATAGAATCACTCTGAGCAATACTTTCACGTGACAGCATACCGGGCTAATAAAATTAAACGTTTTGTCACCGAAATGAGAAAAACAAAATCCGGCGACACTTTTTTGTTGAGAAGTTGGGACCGATTCTGATGATTCTTAATTTTTTTCTAAAGCATCGTTCTATGGAACATTTTAAACATTTAAAGTAAGTTGAAAACATTCGCTCGGGTCAGGACTTGAACCCGCATTGCATACCGTCCATTAGACGAGAACAGTTGAAGAAATTCGCATCGACGCCTGCACGGTATACAAGAGGTTGCAGGTTCAAGTCTGTCCCGAGCGAATTTTTCAACTTATTATAAATGTTTAAGATCCTTTTTTATACTTCCCGTATACTTCCCGTGTAGGCCCATAAAAATAAAATTGTGAAGATCTGATGAAGAACTTCGGAGATGGAGAACGGAACTCCCTAACGGACAGCAGTAGATCACTCAAAATTAGTGCATTCACCAGTGAAGTCGTTTTTTTTATTTTAGTTTTTTTACTTACAATCTGTGTCTCACCTACCACCGAGCGCATATTTCCAATATCTTTTCCCTTGCCCACCCCCAAAATAACCTGATGGAGCGTCACTGAATCCGCCCAGCTCGGCGCTAAACACCCCATTCTCGGCATAAAAGATTTAGTCCCCGTAATATTCATACTCTATCCTACGCCATTAACCCCTGAGAAGAAACTCGGCTGAGGGGCGAGAACCTGTATGACAAAGGTTGTTGGTCTGGGGGCCGATTCTCGGGAATCTCGCATTCGACACAACTTGAAAGAAAAATCTCATTTTGCGGTAACTGTCACATCTCCTATTCTCACGAAGTCATCCTCGACAAGGCACGAGATTTCTGCGTGATGTTTGCCTTTTTCCCTCGACATGACTCGAGTGGTCGGGAGCAGGTGAGATCGAAATGACTTGAGATTTTTCCTTCGAGATGTCTCGAATGCAAGATTCCAAAGAATTAGCTCATGGCTGGTACGAGTACATCATGGAACTATCTACTTATCTATGCAGCCCATGAATGAAACGCTTATAGCCTGATAATGTTAAGGCAGGGAACAAATTTTTTCGACGATTTCTAACTGAACTTCTTAGCTGTTGCGAAATGATACAACTAGAAAGTCTTATCAAGTATTAGTAAATTTAATGATTCGGGATATTCACCCAAAAAAAAGTATTGTTGTGAAGGAAAAAAGGATTGGTGAAAGATTTCTTGATGATTAAAAAATTGGAAGTCACCTCCCGTAAAACCCTTTTCGGTCACATCATCAATTTGAAAACACTTATATGTTTTAATTTTATACGAATCCCTATGCATCTAGTATTGATATGAAGGATTTTTCTCTAAATATGTTCGTCTTGATGTATAAAAACAGTAAAAAGACTCAAACGTTTCCAACAAGAGCATCACAACCGCCAGACTGCGGCGTAACCTCATCATATTATATCGATAATAAAATTATAATCATTCGTGTGAATCTCCCTCTCACGAGCTTATCTTGATTCGTACCTCACCTGCAACATCGGTTGCGGTCAGTCTACGGATGGGTGACCGCTAAGTGGAAATGTCACAATGAACGCTTCTGTGATATTGCGGTCTATGAATAAACCAAAATCTCGATGGATGAATGATGGAGTAAAGATTGTGGCCAATGGAACTACGGTAAAGTTATACGGTTACTTATTTATGTACTGGATATACACAACACACCAAAATTGAACTAATGTGACAACATTTTTGTAGTAATCAATGTAAAACTACTGCGAAATATCGAGCTTGCGCGATGCAGTAGATAGAGTCTTTCAGTCTTTGGATTTACTAAGGGTCAAGCTCAAGCTATGAGCTTGACATTGACATTAGCCAAGGTCTCAAGTGCTTTTGTTTTCTGAGATCACCTTCTTAGCTCGAGCTTGGGCTGACGACTATTAATGCCACCCTAAGGCCCGTAAGGTCAATCACAGTTTAAACTCAATCCATAGATTAAACCTCGCATTTTGTATGAAAGTTAATCGACAGATAGGGTTTAAACTGGCCTTTTTGGTTTAAACTGTGATTGATCTTACGGGCCTAAGAGCGCAACGGACAGCTTTTATTATATTTCAAAATTTAGGGCCCAATGTCTCGGGCCAAATCCGTCCTAAACCCGCACGGCACCCCGAAATTGCTTTAATAAAACAAGAAAATAAATTTCCCCCTCACAACCCGAGTAATAAAGGGGAACTAAGAATGAAGTATGGTAATGATTTTAGTTGTAGTTTTCGTTCAGGGGAACTTTTTGAGCGTGATGTATTGGTGTTTTCGACGAGTGAAATATGACCGTCGTAATGACGTGCCACTTAGATTGAAAGCTCGCTGAGTTATATCGAAAACGGCAGACAAAAAATTGTCAGCAAAAAAAATATATAAAAAATATTTCTCTTTCGTAGACAGTGTATTTTCTAAAAAGGTTCCATGTGTTTTAGTGTCTGAGTGGACGGTAAGACTTCATCCATTTAGTGTGAGTAAAGTTGCCACCGGACGCTATCATAGACGAGACTATGTTTTTTGTGTGTTTTTAACCTTTACAATGATAAAAACGAAAGTTCAATGGGTGTGATGTGATATAATCCGCGCGGAATGAGAATGGGATGCGACCTTTTGGAACTGAGACGCGCGCATTAAGCAAACTCACGTCGATGCAACCTTGTCAAAGTAAAATACAGTATGTTTTCGATTGACTTTGACAAGGTTCCATCCCATTCTCATCCCGCACGCATTATATCATAGTGGTGTTTCTATGCTAAGCTGTCAACCTCAAACTTTACAAATTATTATTGTGTATTTGCACTGATGAACGTAACAAAACCGAGTTAGGGCGAGGCCCCATTGGTGTGTTGAGCTGCGTTGCGTCGTCGTTACGGACACGTTTGTATAATATGTCCATTGCGAAGGCTGAACTGAGACGCAGATGCGACGGCGTGTATACCCTCTTGCGTCGCAACGTCGTCGTGCGTCGTCGCAACGCAGATGTTGCATACAATGCGTCGATCCGATGCGACGACGCAACGCAACGCAGCGCAACGCACCAATGGGGCCTCGCCCCAACATTGACTAAATTGAAAGATACCCTCGGGATAGAATATTCCAATAGCAACGCTCGTTATTTCAATAGAACGATTTTTTTTATAGATAACAATAGAATTTTTCATTCCTCACATTTTCCAATTAACTTTGTCGCCTACACTTCTTTGCTTTTCACTTTTTGTTCCCTTCAGCAAATCACAATTTGGTCCTTAGCGAACAAAGTTCTCCTTTTCTTTTCTTTTATTACCATTTTTTCTCGCTTTTTAGGGTTCCGTCTAGAATCCAGTCCCGTGGAAAATCTGGAAAACTTTATAATTATGGTGTACTGATGTACGAAATAAAAATAGTCTAGAGCAACTACCACGAGTGCTTACTGTCACTGTCACTGAAAGTGATAAGTTGGATAAACAACCTTACTACTATAATAGTATTACGATACATGACAGACGTCCGGCACAGCTTTTTTGCACTCGTGATAGCTACTCAGCACTCAATGAATTCACTACTCAGACTTGACCAGTAAGTTGCGAATTCAGAAAATATGCAAAAATACTAATTCCTTCTAGAATGGGGTTTGTCACATTTAGAATCTAATAAATAACAGTTTAAAAAAACTTAAAAAAACACGCTTTTATAGCTAACCGAACTAAAAAGTATAAAATATTTTTTAATTACAAAGAGTTTAAAATTATAATAAAATTTAAGTTATTAACAGAATAATACAATTCAGAGTAAAAAGCGTGGGGTGCTTGATATATTAAATGTTACAATCATTCTATTGGCAACTATCTATGAGATGCACCCCACGCTTTTTTAAACGGTTTTATTATTAAACGGTTTTATTTAGCTCACCCCGTTTGTTTTATTATTATTTATTCTTTATTCTTGGGTCAAATTTAGTAATTCAAATTTCACTCTCTTCCTGTCAACCGATTAATCTGAAATTTTGTATACACTTTGGATTTTGGTGACAATACAATTATGTTTATTCATTATCATTATAAATTCAAGATGGCCGCCGCTACAAAATGGCGGATAATTTATGTTTTATTAATCCCATCAATATGGGTATCAAATGAAAGGGCTCAACAAGGAAAATACAATATACTATAAAAAATTGAAATCCAAGATGGCGGCCGCTACAAAATGGCGGATAACGTAGGTTTTATCAATCCCATCAATATGGGTATCAAATGAAAGGGCTCAACAAGCAGAATACAATATACTATAAAAAATTGAAATACAAGATGGCGGCCGCTACAAAATGGCGGATAACGTAGGTTTTATCGATCCCATCAATATGGGTATCAAATGAAAGTGCTCAACCAGTATAATACAATTTACTATATGAATTAAACAGAATGCGAAATAAAAACTAAAAACTAGAAAATAAAAATAGGTAAAAAAACTTTTTAAGTTAAACGGTTTTATGTTAAACATACATTGCAATGTTTAAGATAAATGTACTAAAAACCAAAAAATAATAAAATAGATACAGTCGTGGGAATTATAAACATATGCATAGACTAGACTAAAATAAAACCGTGGGGCACGTCAACTGCCTAATTATAGTGTAACATTACAAAACAAACATTTTAATCAACGATTGTAGACAATTGACGTGCCCCACGGTTTTATTTTAGTCTAGTCTATGCATATGTTTATAATTCCCACGACTGTATCTATTTTATTATTTTTTGGTTTTTAGTACATTTATCTTAAACATTGCAATGTATGTTTAACATAAAACCGTTTAACTTAAAAAGTTTTTTTACCTATTTTTATTACTCTGTATTGTATTATTCTGTTAATAACTTAAATTTTATTATAATTTTAAACTCTTTGTAACTAAAAAATATTTTATACTTTTTAGTTCGGTTAGCTATAAAAGCTTGTTTTTTAGGTTTTTTTAAACTGTTATATTTTTTTTTTTAGTTAGATTTTTTTTTTGTAAATTTCTGACATTTTTAGTACTCAAACATCAGTTGGCTCCTTAGAGTTTTTTGATCCCTACATGAAAGAGAAGCGATTGACATAAAAAAAAATGATATTTTAGCATTTTTTTTGCTGACCGTACATATTTTCCAAAATCTGTGAATGCAGTTCTAATATTTCAAAAAGTTATGGAAGATCTCTTAAGAACGTTTACCTGTAACTATAACGTTTAACGTACCTGCCCTTACTGCCCCGTCTCAAAAATCCACCCTGTATAATGGGACTGTTAGGGGTATAATGGGAAACTCAAATTATTGCATTGTCATTGGTCCTTGATACGTATGCAAAGTTTCAAATTAATCAGACTTCTGGAAGTTGGTAAAAATTATGATCAAAGATTCCGTTACATACATACAGGCCAAGCTTATAAAAGCGTGTTAAAAAAAAAAACACATTTAGAAGCCCCCAAAAACAAGGGTTGTATTGAAAGACATCTGGATCTATTTGCATAATGTGTGTTTTTATTCGGTATGATGAAAGGACACTGTGCGAAATCCGATCAATTTTGTAAAAAAATGGGTACACAAACAAGATTAGTTTTAATTTGTTAAGACAACTTTTGATATATAGTTTTTCTTCTTTGCTACCCGATGGGAATAAAAAATTGATGCTTTATTTTTGTGTGTACATGCGTATTACCTTATACGTGGGTATGGTTTCCATACAAATTTTAATGTGCATAATAACCTTTGTACGAAAAAGATGGTTTTCATTACATAAATGCCCAGCCCGAACGAATAGCATAACCCTATGGTTAGACTAGATTAGGTCTAGACAACCTCTATTTCTAAGAGTGCAGTAAAAACTGTTTATTATATTAGGACTTTGATTCTAAAACTTTCAGACTTGAGACCCTAGAAAGCTACAGAGCCCTTTATTTCTTGTTGGACTGCACTTGACCACATTTTTTGCGTCGTTTCTTACGGCCGCTCTGTTAATAAGTCCAGCAGTGGTTTCTTGCCTCCTATTGTATCTTTCGAGGCCTTTTCTTATTCAATCTCGAGTCCGCATTATGTGTTGCCAATTACTGCCTTTTTTGTGTGTGGTCTAGCGATTTTCTTTTTTTTCTCGTCTATTGTTTCTGTGTCGGATTTGCTGTGGAGATGGTAACAGATGTATTTGATGTCTTTACTGACTGACTTTTATTAATTTGTGCACTTTATTGGACCAAAATACATTCGAAAGCGTAAATAAACATACTTATCTCCAAAGAAATCTGTCGCACAAAATTGAGAATGTATTTTGGTCTGAAAGTTACTTAAAGAAGATAGGTATGCCTGGAATGAGAAAAGGAAAAAAGTGAAGGACAAAATGAAAATTAGATCTTATAAGCACACGATACAATCTTATTCTGTTGATTTGGGCACCTACAACAAAACAATAAGCTATGAAAAGCTCGATACTTCTGGCCTTTATTCCAGCACAAAGAGTAAGTTTGCTGGAAAAATACCTCAGAATAATTTTCATCACATTACATTGAACATAACTTCAGAATATTGTACCATAAAATCCGGCCCTCTTAATTGACAGTGCAAGCTCTTACCACTAAACTGCCGACATCTCTAACAATAACAGACATCAACTACCGAAAGAAACGGCTACGTACAGACTGAAAGTGGGGAAGTTTTTCAAAAGTACTAAAGTTCTTTTCCGTCGTGGAAAGATCAACGGAGCGCGGGCTCAGGGCAAAGTTGCTCGCACCTCCGAACTATTGAACTGTTGAACGCCTCTACCCAAAACACTTTAGCAAATACACGAATAAATAGAAAGCCTTCGTCATTTATAACTCATAACTAAGCCCATAACATCTGCTTTTATAGTTGCGCCACTGAAAAAATAGGATTAAGAACTCGATTGATTAATTTTAAGTAAGTCATTGTTTCAAGGAAGCCTATTTATTATCTTACGCAATAATTAAGGATCAAAAATTTGTTTATTAGGTTAAAAGTTATATTTTATGAGTCCAGAATTATATTTTATAGAATTTTTTGATACCATTCTATCAGCAGCCTAAGTAGGGATACAATCTACGTAAGTTATACTTTATAATACTTGGCAGGTTTTATACCTATTGATGATAGCCAGAACAAATAGTCCAAAGGTAGAACTAAAACTAAGGCAAATGAAAATAAAAATTAATCCAGACATTTACTATTTCAGGTGTAACTATTACCCATTTTCTCAAGAAAACAGCATTGCAAAACAGAAATCAGTACAATACATCACGATCTTAAAATTTTTATTCATCATCAGCCCACATCTGCCCAATGCTGGGTATAGGCCTTTTCCCCCTCATGCCACCTACCACGGTCCCGCACCTTGCGCATCCATGGACCCTGCGATGACACAACGATGTCGTCAGACCATCGGGCTGCTGGTCTCTCCACTGACCGGCGTCCAGTTCTTGGACGCTACCCGGTTGCTGTCCTTGTCCACCGGCCATCTTCCTGCCTCGCCAGGTGTCCTGGCCATTTACACTTAATCCTCGGGATCCTGTTACCTATATCGTCTACCTTCGTCCCACGTCGAAGGCAGAGCACATGCAGTTCACTTCGCGTCGATATTCTTATTAGGTTCTGGAAAATATCAGCGAAGGGTCAGAGTAGTCGCCCTGTTTCACACGTAGAGTGAACTCGCGAACTATTGAATGTTTCAGTTGCTTCAATGTTACTTAGCACCGCAACGCCTCTATCTTTGCTCTATTATAAACTATCGATCACAATGAGAGCCGAGTCGTCAGGTCAAGCTCGAGCTCAAGTAGGTGATCTCAGAAAACAAAATTGCTTATGTCAAGCCTTGGCTAATGTCAAGCTTGAGTAGCTGTCAGCATTATTAATATACACTAAACTCTAATTTTTAATTCGAGTCCACGGAATGACAGTTGCTATGCCACTGACAGATAAAGCCTTTGTAGCAACTGTCATTCCGTGGACTCGATTAAAAAAATAGAGTTTAGCTTGACATTGACATAGCCAAGGTAGTCGGTGATTTTGTTTTCTGAGTTCACCTACTTGAGCTCCAGCTTGAGATGACGACTATTAATGCCACCCAAAGAAGACGTAACTAAAGTATGAAATTATGCTTATTGCAATTTTAAATTTGTATTATTTTGTAGATTTGAAGTTAGTAGCTCCTCCATTGTCGCCAAATCCCTTTGTTATAGAAAAGAGAAGCCACTCTATATTTCTTCAGCCACATTCGTACAATTGATAAATCCACAATGACTACGCTGCCAAACAAAAAGGTTTTGTCTTCGGTTTCCATTAAGCACGATATCAATCTTCAACGTCGTGATGCCTACTTATGTTTATTACCCTATTGTCTCTTTTTTTTCTTCGAGTACAAAGCTATATTTTTTTCTAAATTGGATGAGACAGCCACTCAATTTGACAGCCAGTGATTTTGATTATTTTTCGTGCTTTTGCAGCATTTTTCTTCAGTAAAAATGGTTTTGAATACATATAACTAGGTACTTCTTTTGGTAATACTATCTCCCTATTAGAGGTTCTCAATCGATTTGACAATATCGCCCTTAGAACTGCCGAACTAAACAAGGAGCTCATTAGTTGAAACCACTAGCATCAGTCATCAAGTCATAATACTTTGGGTCGGTCTCCTCTTGCTTGTAATTTTTTTATTTAATAATTATATGACGCTTGCCTCCATTTTCACTAGATTGTTCAAATTTTGGCTTCGATTGACATTTGGGTGGTCCTAAACTTTAAAATCTTGAAATAATCTCAATACGTAGATGCAAATACCTGTTTTTTTGTTTGACATCGAGCCGTTGTAGGTATTTTTTATTGTATTTTAGCTGCAGAAAAAAAAAACATAAATCAGGAAAAAAGTTCAATATTTTCACTATCCTAATACTTTTTCTCAGCACTGACTTATTATTTTAATTAATCCTACGAAAATTCTTCCTTCTATCCAATTTTCCTTAAAGCAACGCGGATTCCAATCCAAAAACTCTTCCTCCACATAAGTTAACATCTTTAGCTTTGCTACAGAAATTCCGACTTTATTTTCTTGTAGTTTTAAAACAGTTTTTAGTTCGCGAATGTCGGTTTAATCAGCTGATTGCGAGAGCAGCTTTTATTCAGTTGTAAACGGACACAATTCGTGCTGTGCAGTTTAATGGCATTGAGCTGAGAAGAAAAATCCGTTGAGCTTTCAGAGGTGGCATTTTTATCACTTCTGTTTAAATCCATTAGCCGTTCCATAGGATTCAGTACTGTTGAAAATATCTATCATGATGAACTTACAAAAACAACCTAACACAATACACATACACTGACACTGTGCTGTAGTCTGAAGGAATAATATTGTACTATCACCGAACTAATCTTGATTGAAGTATACTACTGTAAAATATATGCTGAAGCTGAAAACGCACAAAAATTTTGCACACGGAGGTAAAACGCTTATCTATGTGCAAACAGAGTAAATAACATGGGTTAGTGCTCTAAAAAAAAACAAAACGTGTAAATAGCTTTTTGAGTATCGGTTGCAACGATGTTCTTCTAGTGTTTTATAAATATTCTGTCCGTTCTGACATAAGTCCCACAGGCACTGCAGCTTGCACATAATGGTCGCTTCACCCATCTAGTGTGAGTGAATATGCTATTAGATGCCAAGGCCTAGTTGCAACGTTTGCTCTCCGATAAACAATTTACAGTCAGGGGGTCTATCGGCTAAGACGAAGCCGATTACCATTGGCGAAAATCGAAGTTCGATTTATGAAAAATGGTCTGGGTGGCAGTAAAATAAAATGGGTGGCAGTACATTTTTGGTGGCCAATGGTAATCGGCTTCATCTTAGCCGGTAGACCCCCTGATAAATTAACTTTTTTTTAATTTTTTATTTATTTTCTTAGAATATTAACAAAACATAGTTTCTTGACACCCCTAAACCGCTTGGTTTGTATGGGTGTTGCACTAACTAAACTAACTAAATTTTCCCTGCATCTGTTGCTCCCTTTTTTATCCATCGTTTTTTGCCTTTTTTAGCACTGTTGCTACCGAAAGCGATGCCGCATCTATTCCCCAGTAAATATCCCTCCGTTCCATACCTCAGGGGTCGAACGTCCATCGCCCACGGAACGTATTGGGGCTGACGCTCCCAAATTACATTAGCCAGCCGTTATCTCGACTTTATCCGCTTTATCCAACTACATGCGAATACAATTTGTTTAAGCCATCTCTCCCAAGGGTTTAATGTGTGAAATTGTATATTACTCTCTGTTCTTAAATTTCATGATAATTGTATAGGAGTGATCGCTGATTTCATTTTGCAAGGAGCATTACGCTTTTTGCTTTATACATGAAAGCTAGATTTATTGCTATTAATTTGCAAGATTTTGTCTTGAATACATGTGCAAGTTTTAAAACCTTTGGGAAAACCATGAAAGAAATTTAAATAATCGAAAAAAAAACTTTTTTTAATTTTTTTATTTTAACAAATGAATTACAGAAAAGTATTTGCATACCAACCGCTGAAACCTTTGAAATGTATGAAACAGGCCTGCCAGGCCTTAAATTGGAAACAGATAAACTGTAAAGTATTGACCTTCTTGATAGATCATTTCATACAACTGGCCATGCAAGCCATTAGATAGTATGGAAAATAAAATGGCATATTTTCAAGTCTTTTTTACTGCAAGTCTTTTCTAAACGATAACTTCTTGATTCAAACTTCATTTATGATTTATTCACAGTTATGGATAATGTAATTATGGAACATTGTAGCACGATTAATAAAATAGTGACGAGTTAGGATATACGTCAAAAATGATCGACATCGTTACGCAATATTTTAAACTGGTAACTAACTAGGTACTTTATACTTTTTGCCGCAAACTTTTACTTGACAAATTTTTGACATACTCGTACTTTTATCCTAATTCGTCACAATTTTACTAAGCGTGCGATGTCTAAGCTATATTTTTTTTATGTCAGATATTTTTTAAGCCTATAAAAATTGTTTGACCGAAAGGCCGCATCCGTTCAAAGTTCAAAACGAATCTCCTTGAGAATTTCCTCTCTTCATAATCCCAATGAAGTTGCCGCTTCCTTTACCATAATGAGATAAATCCTCGCAGGCAAGCGACTAAAAAGTGGTCCTCGACCCTCCTAAGTGAACGGATTCAATTTGTTCTCGACAAGTGGAAGAGTGCGGTTTTACTCTAAACATTTTGGTCCTTGTAAAATGAGGCAGTCTACCTTTGTTAACGCCCAAACCTAAGCACAACTAGCGCCGCCAATGGAAAAAAAAACATATCTTCTTTTTAGATGCGTTTATTGCAAAAAACCTCGTCATTAGGTTAACAACGCGAGGCTTAACTATTTTGAAACGCATCCAAAAAGAAGATATGATTTTTTTTCCATTGGCGGCGTTAGTTGTGCCTAGGTTTTCACCGTTATATGATGTTGGGAGTTGAACCTTTCCTTCTATTCTATTATTTATATAAATACATATTGTTTTCGGAGTGTTGTAAGCCTGAGCTACCTAATCGATCACAGTTTCTGATTTCTGTGGTGTGGAAAGATTAGAGCGGAACTAAAATTTAAGTCATTCTAAGCGCATTTGAATCTGCAACTTAGCTGTTAGGACTAACACAGCGTCAATTTCCTACATTCTTACAACAAATCCTTCAAAAGAAGAGATTCGTCGCACGGTCGGCAAGATGGTTGGCAAGCCGCGCGCTTGCTAAGCTGTTTCCATCTGCATTCAGCCGGAGAATGGACCGTTGTTTGGCTATTTATCCAGCAAGTTTGCTCTAATTTGTTTCAGTGGAATTGTATGTTTTCGCCAACTACGCGAACAAAAGAGTCATTATTTTCAACCCTGCAATTTCCCTTATAATTGCGTTTAGCAAGCTAGGTTGATGATTGTCCATTGTGTCAAATGTGTCATTTGTTGCAAGTTTAACTTAGCATATTGTCATTATTTTCAACCCTGCGTTTTCCCTTATAATTGTACTTAGCAAGCTAGCTCGATGATTTTCCATTGTGTGAAATGTCATATTGGTTGAAAGTGTAACTTAGCATATTATTTTCAACATGCGTTTTCCCTTATATTTGTGTTTAGCAAGCTTTTCCATTGTGTCAAATTTCTCATTTATTGCATTAATAGCTTAGCATATTGTAGCGTTTCATCAAATTAAAGGGTTTTATCAACATCATCATCATCATCAACATCATAATAATAATGGTGGAATTGTGAAATTATTTTAATAGGGAAAGCTCAGTTGTAATTCAATCTATACAATGAAGCTTGATACTCGTAAAAACACAATCACATACGCATTATATGTACATACCCCTAGAATAAAGGACTAAAACAATATTTGGTAGATTCTGGATACCCTGCCACACGTGTCATATCGATGACATTAACAAGTAAAAAAAAAGAAAAACATTTTCTGTGAAAGTAAACAAACAAACGTAGCCCGAGTTTCCATTGTTCGGGTACCGTACAAAGATCTGAATGAAAGTGGAAGCGTTATTTTTATTCAAATACCACCTTTGTTGAGTTGCAATACGGGAAGGCGGTCTATCACTCGCGTTCATTCGGATCCTTGTCGGCGACGTTCGTGACAAAGTGCACTCAGCTCATATTGGCGCTTCAGGCGACGAACGTGATGTTGGTACTCGCCTCAAACTGCGATTTGAGGTCTTAGCACAAGGTGATAGCGTCGCTTTTACCGCGCAGGGAAATTGTGCAAACTGCAATAAGGCCGAGAAACTTTTTTTATTTAGTCGGCCAGTTTTTTTGGTTTTTACTGAAGTTTGAGCAAAGCAGCGCAGCAGATTCATACAGAAAGGCCTCGTTATGTACTTTAAGTATAATTTATAGTATAATTTGTGTAGTACACAATAAAAAAAAAGTATTCCCGACATTTTAACTTTAAATTAGCATAAATATCTCATAGAGAGAGCTTTTAGCTATAAGACCGCCGTCTGTACTTTTAGGTTGAGACCCTTAGGGTGGCCTAAAAACTCTGACACCAGGGGTGGCCACTACCTCATACGATTACCTACCTACTTTTAGGTTAAGAAAATTCTTGTAAATTAATTTCTGGTGTTCAATAAAGTGTTCTCTCTCTCTCCCTCTCTCTCTCATAAACGGCTGAATCGATTTTGATAAAACGTGTCTAAGAACACCCATAGCGTAGATACCGCTACGGTGACTGCTGCTGGTGTGATGGACTTCGCTGGTGTGCCCGGGTGTGACTAATGTAGCTTATCTAATTGCTTGTATTAATGAGTAAAGTAACCCTCTTTAATATAACACGATCTATCTGCAACACCCTGTATAGTATATAATTTTGAAAATGTTTTCTCTATTTACGAGACTCACTTTCTCTGCATCTAACATACCAAACCCTTTGAAAAACCTATAAACATGTAAAGTAAAATACTCCATTCCAACTCTTTAAATATAAAATACTCCATCAACATTTCCACCGACATACCCCAAGCTCCCGCCTTCCAAGCTAAGCTCTCAATTTGGAAACCTCACCCTAAAACTAACAAAAAATTTTACTTTTTTTGTTAACCACCGTTTCAGTGGTTCCAGCGAACGTGAGTACAGTTGGCAACAAAAAGTAACACAAAGTAGCATAATGTGAATTGGCTTCCATAAAAAAATTGCCCTGTTTTCATAAAAAGTTTATCAATTTTACATCTGCAAACAAACTTTTCATGAAAACATAGCATTATTTTTTTTTTTTCATTTCTCACTATTTATTGTGATAGTGTTTTTTTTTTTTATTTCATTTTGCATACATACAAACACTGTCGCCCCGACGCAGCTAATTTTTAATTCGAGTCCACGGAATGACAGTTGCTAGTATGGACCTGACAGATAAAGCCTTTGTAACAACTGTCATTCCATGGACTCGAATTAAAAATTAGAGTTTAGAGTGTCGCATCGTGCTACGAGGTGCTACGCTTCCGTAGCAGAATGCTACGGCGTAGCTCGCTACGCCGTAGACCCTGCCTCATACCCCTCTATTTCAAACTCGCTCACTCAGCACGCGCTACTTCACACTTCCAAGTTGAATATGAACTTGAAAGCTTATAAAGGTAGATCTAAGTAAGATGTAGCCTATATGTACATGTACACTGTAACACATTTCATGTACAATGTACATTTCTTACTAAAGGGCAAATGCTTTCTCTCAGAGAGAGTGAGTTCGTGACTGGGGCACCACTGTGGATTGAAGATTTTAACTTTGAGTGTATTACGTTATACTTCAGACTCTCAGGTTTCTTCACGATATTTTCCTTCACGGTTAGCGAGTGCGAGTGGTTGGGAGAGCGAGTGGCTACTTCTAAAGAAGCACAAACGTTACTTCAAAATAAACTAAGGTACAAGTACTATATAATATTGTCTGCATCGGGATTCAAACCTGGGACCTCATCCTTATTTATCTAACGTTCTACTTACTTGGCTACCACCGCATGTGTAGACGCAGCTTAGCTACCTTAATGTCTGAATGCTCAGTTTAGCTACTAAATTGAAAAAAGTATTTCCCTCAGAAAGTTGTGCACTTCCCGCCACGCTTCTTTCGCTGAACCTTAACTATATTTATATTTACCTTCTTACCCCTTCAAATAGAGCCTAGATTGCCTCACGCATATTTGATGGGACGTATGAAGAACAGCCCTTCCGGGACGCACGGTCGTACGTCAATCACGTGTCTATAAATCGAGAATCGACCTCCCCCTTCGCGTTTAACACGATTATGGTGTGGAGATATGGGGTGTTTCCTTCGGAGTGTCAGAGTATTATACTATCAAGGTTTTGGTAGTGATTTTCATCGACACAAGTACCTTTGGAGAACTTTCTTTCGTAACGCATTCAAATGGAAAAAAGGAAGTGTCCATAAAGCCGCCAATGAAAAAAAAAAAAAGGGCATACTTTTTGTGAAGTCCCGTAAAAAATTATGAAGATCTGATGAAGGACTTTGGAGACGGAGAACGGAATTCACTCGGAATCAGTGCGGTGTTGCTTTTCGCCAGTGAAGTCGGTGTTTTAATTTTTGTTTGCCATATGGAATCCATGGAAGAAAACACCGTCTTCCCTTAGGCCTGCGTGTATAACACGATTATGTTTTTTCTCCTCTTTTCCATTTACTCTCAAGAACCCTAGTAGGTTCAAGGAGAAAAAAATCTGGATTTTTCTTAGCCTTTTTGTGTGATTTTACACAGGATGTAAGAAAAAATGCTGGACCAACTTTAAAATCTCGAAAAAAAATAGATAACCCCTACTAAGATAGGGATGAGTGAAAAGTCAAAGGGGAGGCCTTTGCCCAGCAGTGGGACACAAAAGATGCTACGTAAAAAAACACTACACAGACACCAAACAAAAGTTTCCACAATATATGGTGGCAGTGCGGTCCGTTCATACTTTTATTGGCGTCCAGGGAGCAAACTTTGAGGTGTCTGCGGAAAAAATAAGGGTTTCTTAGATTACCAAAGTTTTAGCTCTAGCTCCCTTTCAGTGGTCCACTCTGTCTCCTCAAACAGTATAAAAGTAGGATCAAAAGTTTCTGGGTGGTTTACCTCTGTGGCTTGGCCAAAACACACATAAGTTTATCGCGCATGTTGTGGTTTGTTTGGGGACCTTAAAAGCTGTTATAATAGTGTGAAGATGGAGACCACCAAACTTAGTATGTTACAACGCGTAGAGGGTTTATAGGGTAGTATATAGATTGTGTGTTTCGTGACCCTACAATGCCATGATAATAGGTAGAAATTGTGGTGGCCGAAACTTGAACGAATTCTTGGTCGTTTTTTCCCACGGGAGTTTTCCTTGTTAGATGTTCTTTATTAGTTTGTTGACTTTAGTGACTTTCCTTTGTTTTTATTTGAGTTAGAGCTTATATCGTTATAGGTAAATAAAGGTTTGAGTTGGAGCTTATATCGTTATAGGTAAATAAAGGTTTTTGTTATCCGTAAGTATCTGAAGCCCTGGCTGGACTTTTTACTTTCTCATTTCCGGTATGCACATTAATTAAACCTAGCCTAGATATTCGTACAAACCCCTAAAATAAAACTTTTAGAGATATTTCTTCTCGTCATTACACAGAATTTTCATGATTACAACGCAACGAAAAAACAAATCAGTTGTCAAAACTGGTGTCAATAAATATTTTTCCATTTCATTTTTCTCAAAAAAAAAAGCATATCCAAATAAAGAGGGATCCCTATTTATTTGGCTAGGCTTTATTATTTTTTTCCTTGCAATTTACTGTTTCGTTGTGATGAATTGATGATAATGAGTCATAGATAGACGTATTTTTTTGGGAGTAGGTAGGTAGGTACTAATCAAATATAAAATTTTTGCATCGCCACAAAATTATAGCAAAACCACAATGATGGACGACAGCCGCCAAGGTTTTCTTTGTTTGCGAGGGAACGAATTTTGGCTGATGAATTGAGTTGCAAAATGAAAAGCTCCTACTTAATATGAATAGAGAGGTCACTAATCTCGACGTCCCTTTTTAATAACAGTCGTATTACAGCTTGGGATGAACCACTTTTGAACCCCCGACCAAAAAAGAGCGGTGTTTAAACCCGACCAAAAAAGAGCGGTGTTTAACCCCCGACCAAAAAAGAGCGGTGTTTAACCCCCGACCAAAAAAAAGGTGTGTTATTATAAGTTTGAACTTGACCGCTATGTGTGGTGTGAGGAATATATGAAAGGAAGGGTACCTGGTCTTCGATAGCTGGTGTAAGGTCACTAGTTCGGCACTGATCTTCTTCTTCCAGCACCCAGGTGTAATTTGCGTTTTTTTCTGCTGTTTCGGTAATCCAAACACTTTGGTAGACACAATTTCACGACAAAATTGTTATTGTTTCAGAGTTTTTAGCGATGAAGTACTATTTTCGTGCACCGATGACGGCGTAATTTTGAGAGTGCTCTATTGACCAAATGATTGACCGGAAAAAGGAGCGACAGGAATGAATGAAAGGAGATTGAATGAATGAGTATATGCGTGTGTGGCGATTGGTATATTTAAAAATTTGAGGATAAAAGGTATTATAATCGGCGTAGACAATGTGTTTCTGTCTGTGTGTACGACTGTGGCACCGTACGTAGCTCTAAAATGGGTGGATTTGGATGAGTTTATTTTATTTTATTTGAAAGCCGGTTTTCTAGCGAGTGTTCTTAGACATGTGTATAGACTTTGTTCAGCCCTTTATGAGATATGCTCATCTATCTATACTTATAATAAAACTCTAGCGAAGTCAATTCTGTACATTGCATATTAAAAAAAAAAACTAGCAGGGGTTACTAAGTAAACTATACTGAATCCAAAAATGCAAAAAAACGGTCTATTTTTTGTCTGTCTGTCTGTCTGTCTGTCTGTCTGTACAGACAGACAGACAGCTGTATGAACACGATAAACGCGAACACCGCTGAATAGTTTTCAACCAAACTTAAAATGGTCGTAACTCACCTTTCTAGGCATAACTTAGGCTATCCGATGTTTAGAATACATTGCGGGTTGCAATTTTAACTTCGTTTTTTGTAAGAAATATTCATAATTTGGATATGGCTTCTTGAGAAGGTATGTTAAGAACGTGATACTGAACATATTTCTGCAAAAAAAATTGAAAAGTCCGACTTTTAACCTCATTATCTCGGAAAACTACATTGCGGGTTGCAATTTTAACTTGATTTTTTGTAAGAAATATCCATAATTTTTATATGGCTTCTTGAGAAGGTATGTTAAGATCGTAATATTGAACACATTTCTAAAAAAAAAAAAATTGAAATTCTGACCTTATTATCTCGGAATTGATTTCCCAGGCATAGTTCCTTGGGCAAAAATGTTCGTTATGATGAGGACTATACGTGTTCTCCCGCTTTGTTGGCGGTCTTTTAACACTCTGTATAATATCACGCTACGACTTTTGGCATTTGGGGCGCCATATTGTAAATGAAAAGTCGGCTTTTGATTTTATTTTATTTTGGCGGACAATGTTAGTTCTACAAGTGTAGCATAAGGCCGGGTTAGAGCATATCTATGGGTTTAAAACAATAGGTATCTCAGTCTTTTGTTTCACGTAGAGCGGGATGGACAGAGCCATAGATACGCTCTAACCCAGCCTTATGATGCTTGCTGGAGGGAATTGTGAGTGGTTTTCGGTGGAGGTCGGACAAAGTTTATCGATGTTAGAAATGTAGTACTGTTGCGTCGCGGTCGAAAGGTTCTGGGTTTGAACCCACGCGAGGTTGAAATTTGTTTTTGTGCATTTTTTTATATTTACTCTACTGAGCCCAACTTGATATTTAAAAAATATATTTTGTTTGCCGTAGTGCTGGATAGACAGAGTTAATTGCCGTAGATACGCTCTAACCCAACCTTATGTTTTTTTTTTTTTTTTTCATTTATTTACTTATTGGTTTCGCAGAGTTTGTAATAAAAAAATATTCGCCAAACTGCTTAGCAGTTTGTTGGCGAATCAATCGCACTCTATTAATTAATTAATTGCTTATAGTATAATATTATACAACGTGTTACAAAAGATACTAACTCTTTTTACAGGGTGTAACCTGCTGGTCAACATAATGAAAAATCTGCAAAAAAAGTTTAAAATCACAACTTTTTTATAACCTCAAAATTGTAAAATTTTCAAAACTTTTTTGTTTTTGGATTTAGCTCCAATTAAAAAATATGGTTGTTTGCTTAGCTGTATTTTAATAGCTTCAGGCTATTAAAACATAGTGAAAGTCTATGGAAACAGTATTTTAAAAATACTTTTCTCCCGTCACAGCGCTTACATTTTAATTATTTAAAAATCAACGGATCGTCATAGAGCTAAAAAAATATTTTGGTTGTGATCCCTATCATCTGGGTACCATGACCCTGTAAAAAGAGTTAGCATCTTTTGTAACACCTTGTATAGTTAATACACACTGTTTTGTAGCTTTAACAAAAATAAATTTCATTTCAAAATATATCATTATGTATTAAATTATATTGAATTAGTTAAGCTTTTATATTTTTAACTGTTTACGACATTAATTAAATCTAATCGTTCCTTTACTTTTTTGACATTCTTTATCAAACTTATCCAATAAATATGTTTTTAGTTTACATTTAAATACGGGTTTGCTCTTACAATCTTCTTCTGAAAAATTTAAAGTATTGAGGATTTTTGGTAATAGATAATTTCTAGTTCTCTCTCCGTAATAATTACATTTCTGTACTTCTACATATTTTTTCCCAGGCTTTCTTGCGTTTGGCCTAGCCACTCTCTTCTGTTTTAGTTCGTTGCATTTAAAATTTTCTACCGCTATGAGCAATTTGGCTTTTTCATGGACTGGTAGAATATTACATATTTTAAAAAGCTTGGAGTAGTTTTTGAGACATTTTTCTTTAGCACTTTTGTCAACCAAAAGCTTTAGCAATCTGGTTTGTAGTATCTTTATTTTATCTAGGTACGACGTAAAGGTGCGCCCATATGTGCTTAACCCATAACTTAATACAGCATCGGCCAGTGCATGATACAAAATAAACATAGTTTTTCGGTTTATTACATATTTTAGGTTGTGAAATTTACTCAATATTTAATTTAAACACAGATTTTAACGGATTTAACACTCGTTTTATTAACTTTTTACATTTTCCCAACGTAAAAAGTTAATAAAACGAGTGTTAAATCCGTTAAAATCTATGTTTAAATTATATATAGTGCTCGTGCAAACCTAAGAAAATATTACTCAATATTGATCTTAATTTATTACAGACATTCTCAATGTGGGATTTCCAACTCATGTTACAGTCAATGGTTAATCCTAAGTATTTATATTTATTCACAAACTGAAGATTATTACATTTGCATGAGATCTTGTTGTTATGTAAGCAGTCGAATGTGTGCCCTACTATGTTCATATGGGTGTTCGGTTTCTTTATGTGTGGAGAATGGACTAACATACATTTGGTCTTGGCTATGTTTAGTATGATGCCATTGTCATGTGACCATTTCAGGATATTATCTAGATCAGATTGTATCTTATTTTCCATAAATTTGATGTCCCTATCAGAATACATAAGACATGTGTCGTCCGCGTACATATAAGTTAAGTTTGCTTGCTGGCTTAGCATGAGTATGGGCAAGACCTTATCTATGGGCTTATAACTTTATCTATCCCACTCTACGTCGAGGGAGATACATATAAACCCCTTTACTTCCTAAGCAATTCTTATGCTAAGCTTCCTGGTATCTTACACGGGCGATACCTTAATCTGAACAAAACATATTTAATTATAAATGTATTGTTTAGATTAGGGCACACACAGAGAGGCACACCCTCATAAACACATAAACAGACACACACACAAAGCTATCAAACTTATGACACCCCTCTTTTTTGGTCGGGGGTTAAAAAAAAACCTTCCTTTTGAGTTTTCCTCCACAGTCGAATTAAAATTAAATGTCAAATGTGTAAAAACGCATACGAAGTCGCGGGCACAACTAGTTAAAGCTAAAACGGCGGGGGTATTTTTAAGTTTTAATTTAATATTTATGGCTGGTTTAAGTAATATTCCTTTTTACAAGCACCTAGTAGCAATTTTATTTGCTATTTTTTTTGTACCAAATGGTTTTCTTTTGTGAGATTAATTCGGCAAAGTAGTTTTTTCTTTTATTATGCCACATGTTAGACAGCAACCAAAACTTTTTGCTGATGAGTTAGTGTATGAGTAGGTACGGGATAGATAGGTACAAAAAAGGGAAAATCACCCGAGACGACAAACAGATCTCAAGGAACGTAAATTTTAAATTCAGTACTAAAGTAGAAACTTTTTTTACGCCTCGAGTTTTCTTTTTATCTGAAAACTCGATATCACCTCTTTTGTTCGAAACTTCTTAGTTTGAGAAGGGAAAAAGTGGAAAAAGTGTCAACTCAGTCCCTAAGGGAGGCTGGGCATATAACAGCTACAACGTTGCTACGCGCCAGGTGTGGATTCAAGAGGGTTATCAAATTGAGCAATTGACCCCCACCCCTTCCTCCCTCACCGCTTTTTTTGCGTTAATCTATTTAAGGTTCAACGAAAGTAGCGTTCCTTTCATTATTCTAAGTAACAGAACCAGAACAACAATAATAATTAATTATTGGTTTTTCTAGTCGACAAACCAGTGGTACTGCCCAAAAAACTAGAAGTTCGAGCAAATCTCATAATCGGCTGAATCATTGTTGTTTCGAACATTAAAAACAATACAATTTTACTGTCATGAAAAAAAAATCGTTGAACAGAAATTGCTTAGCTACGAAATCTAAAAAAAAATGTTTATTACACGCCACACTACTTTCATGCAACGCTGTGAAAACACTGCAACCACTGAATTTTCTTTTTACGTTAGTAGGAATCAAACACATTTCTAAGCTAATTTGAGTAATATTAGGTCTAGGTTTAAATGTAGCAATGTTCTGGCTATCACAAAACTAAGGTTTAAACATGCAGCTTTATAAGAAGATGATAATTTATAAAACCAGTCAGAAAACTGAAAAAAATACCTCGCCTAAGTGAAACCTTATATCCGGCTCTGTCTTCAACTTATAAACTTCATCTTTTCAACGGCTAATGTCATAAGTTGTATCCCGTACCCAAAACAGCTGAGTCGTTTTTCCTCTGGCACGAACTTTTAAAAATCATCCCAAGCACAGCTACAATAAAGTATAAAATTCTTTGCGCCAGTCACTGGATAAATACTGGCCTGTGTTTTCTTCTATCCACTAGGGTGACATGAGTACTTATTAGAATATCTATCCCCCAAGAAATTATATTATGTTTCTTTTAACATAAACAAAACACTTTGTTTTGTTTTTGAAAAGTGTAAAAACTTAGGTACTTGTAATCTTTATGACATCTTTAGGCCTTTAAAAGATTTTTTACAAAACTGATATTTATTTATCTTGAAAAAGTTTCATCATTCCAACTTTTTGGAAATTACTGGCCGTGACAACCAGATAACTTAATAAAAATAAAACGGTTTTTTTTTTCTTAATCTAACTTAAAGGCATAAGGTTTTCTTTTCCAGTCTTTATTAATACTTATTAGTTATAATTTCACAACGTTTTCCCGCGGGTTCGCTTTTGTGATTTAAATAAATGATTTCAAAATACTTGATAATCTCCCGGGAGGAAAAAACTATTGACAACACATGAGATACAACTGTATCAACTTACTTGAAATACCACTGATATGTTGTTCTCATCGCGCGCGGATTATACCCAAGTTTACCGTTTTAATCCTATAACTAAACATCACCCTTTCCATCTTCCACAGACGCCAAAAGAGACCACTGCAATAAGACCGTGGAGATCTACGAAGACGTGTCTTCGCCACCAGTCACGTCAGAGAATTTTGGCCGGCCTCTGACCTGCACGTACCGGTTCAGAGCCTTCAGAGGTTCCCCCAAAGACTGGATCCTGAGGATACGGTTCAAGAAATTCAAGGTCGGGGCGCTGATTAATGGAACTACGTGCCATAAGGGGTATTTGCAGGTGAGATTCTTCTACTTCTTCATCGATCTCCCAATCGCTTCCATTAGAAACGGTCTGCTGCCGTCTTCTGGATCCGTCCCGCAATTCTGAGGATCATGGCCTTATAAAATGGTTCTCCACTCATCACGGTCATGGGTGCGATGGGATGCACGCTGGATGGATCCACCTGCTGCCTTCTTTAGTGCATAGGTACATAATTCTTGCTCCTAATACGTAGGTACGGATCTTCTTGCAGTATGTCAATTGTATGCTTTAACGATGGCGTATTGCCGTAAAAAGGCCTTCAATCGTCATGGTAGGCAAGCTGGGCTCTTAGCCTGTAACACAATGGTGCCAAAATGGGCTTCCGGTTGACGGTTTTAATTACGATTTATTGATGCTGTCGGTCCAGTGTCAGTCCTTTTAATGTTATTGTAGTACAGCAAAGAATATTATGAGTCTAATCCTAAAGGATTAGTTCGCTGGTTGTAGGAGAACAACGAAAAAATCCCGGTTTTGTCCTTCTACCTAGGACGCCATTGAGACGCCATTGTGTTACAGGCTAAGGCCCCTGGTCGGTTCAGGGTTGCACCAGTCTTCTATGTTCGTACTTTAAAGTTAATTTAGGTCAGTCCAAAAACAAAGCACGTTCGACGCAACCAAACTCCGAACTGGAACAATCCATGGCTAATAAATAATTAATTTAGATTCCAGCTCACCGAATCATTAGCATAGTTAGGCACTGAATGAGCGCCAATTCTAACGTTTCAGTCTAGATATACTGTAGCTAGCTAGAGTAATCTAAACAGTCGTCGGCAATCCTGTCGCATAATTTGATTGATTTGTAAAAATGTAAAAAGACAGAAAGCTGTCTACATTAGCTCGCGGTAATAAACCTGGTCCACAGTAACCAAACACCAGCTAAGATAAAAAAACACGTATAGGCAAAACTACGTCCAGCAGTGCACCAATAAAATGCTGAAGAAGTAGAGAAAGCTGATACACGAACTTACATTAGTCGAGTATCAGTAAAAGTGTTTCGGTGCTGGTTCTAAAAAATATAGTTTTTGGAAAAGGCCTCAATTCCACCCGTATTGTTTTTTAAAATATTTTTTATGTGTATTATCTAATTTTTTTTTCTACGTGAACTGATTTTGAAGATGTTTTTTTTTAAATTATATTATACTACCCTTGTGGTACTATAAAAATAGTGAAGATCTGATAAACAACTTCGGAGATGGAGAACGGAACTCCTCAACGGAGCAGCAAATCACTCGGAATTATTGCAATAGCAATAATAACAGTGTTACTTTTCAACAGTAACGTCGTTTTTTTTTTAAATTAATGATCTTTTTTATCACTCTACTCTAACAAAGAGTTATAGAATAGTTTAGTAAAATAAATCCCTTATCTTGTTCATACTTGCTAAAAATATCAAAATTAAATTATCGCAAAGAAATTGTTTAAGTAACCAGGGAGGTACCCTTCAATACCTACTAACAAATGCGAGAAAAGCCGATTTTTCCGCTCGAATTTACCCCCAGCCGAATCCAGTTTGCGCGTCTCGGGTGAACTTGTATAATTGATTTTTGAACTTCCCCGTTCGACTTCGGAAAGAAGTTACGGACTTCCCGTTCGATCCGAGAGCCAATTTCGACTTGTACGCAATTAGGCCGTTTGGCAGTTAATCCCCTCATCTTCATACTAAAGTGTTTTAAACTTACTTCTGGTACGGAGCGTTGGGAGAAGGTTCACTTGGAATAACCCCTTCTTCCATTCCGACAAGTTGATTTAGTTAAGGTGGGACGATAGCAACGTGGCGGGAAATTCAAAATGTTCACAGTTTTTTATAACTCAAAAAAAATTAAAAATCGCTGATTTTCCCTGACGATGCATGACGGCAAAAGAATTTTTTTTCCGACTGTCCAAAGGAGGGTTATTTATAGTTTCTATAAATGTGTTGAAATATGTTTTTTATGATTTTTTTCCCCATCTGCACACCTAAAACCCTAAAACCAAAAACTGATCAACTATTTTTTTTCTTTCTTTTCATGAATAGAACTAAAAAATCAGGCGCAAAAAGTATTTGAACGAGCGAGCGAAGCGAGCGAAGTTCTCCGAGTCTACTGGAACAATCCGGCGTTTGTATGTATGTATGTATGTATGTATGTATGTATGTATGTATGTATGTATGTATGTATGTATGTATGTATGTATGTATGTATGAATGTTCGTTCGACGATAACTTGAGTAAATTTAGTCGGATCGTCATGAAATTTGGTAGGCAGGTTAATGAGGCCAAGAGAATTTTTAAGTTCAAACATGAGCCAAATCGGTCGAGGGGTTGCTGAGATATTGGGTTGTTAAGTTTATATGGGGTCGCGAGTTCATAGTTCGGGGCGAACCACTAGTTACTCAGAATTTGACTGTATGAGTACTGGCAGTCTACAAATTTCATGAAAAAAATAGCGCGGCTATATTGTTTTCGCGCGTTGTTCGAAGTAGTTTTTTCTGTGCGTGCTATTTTTGTTGTACTAATAACTTTTCAAGCGACGAATCCTCCGATTAATTGTGTTTTACACCGCCGGACATTCAAAAGGAACCGAAATGAGTTATTGAAAATGTATTGCCACCGAAGTCAAAGGAATAGTACATTACTGCCGCGATCTGTAATGGGTGCGTTTCTGGCGCGCTTTTGATGGCCGACAGAGCGCAGGTCAAGGCCCTCACAGTGCGGTCAGCATCGCAGCCCTTGATGGACAAGCCGGAATGAAGGCCGAGACCGAAGGTCGAGGCCTTTATAGCGCGGCCAGCAAGGACTGCAATGATGACCAAACTTGAGGACCCAGAGTGTAGCTAAACTAAGCTCGAGGCAATCATAGCGTGGCCAGAAGCGCACTCATTGCAGACCAAGGCTTGTATAGTGCTTTACTCAAACAATGCGAGTAATTAAAATATTAATTAGAATAATAATTAAAATAGTAATTTAATTAGCTTACGTTTTGTAGTAGATTATGTATTTTCTGTCGATTTTCCATTCCGCAAACTTTTTGTTGGTAAGCTTGCTTGTATTTTTCTTTTGACTTCGGTGGCAATAAATTTCCAATTACTAATTTCGCTTGCTTTTGAATGTCCGGCGTTGTTAAACACATTAAATCGGAGGATTCGTCACTTAAGACGACGTACGTCTCACAACTAGCGCCGCCAATGGAAAAAAAATCATATCTTTTTTTTGGATGCGTTTTTAGCAAAAAACGCTCCTGCGATTCCTCAACGCGAGGCTTAACTATTTTTAGGACCTAAGGTTTGGATTCCAGGATTGGATTTCCTACGAACGCAATCGATTCTCGCCAAAAGTGGCCACTTTTGGCGAGAATCGATTGCATTCTTAAGTTCTAGGATCTGGAATCCAAACCTTAGGTCCTAAAAATAGTTAAGCCTCGCGTTGAGGAATCGCAGGAGCGTTTTTTGTTAAAAACGCATAAAAAAAAAAGATATTATTTTTTTTCCATTGGCGGCGCTAGTTGTGAGACGTATTTCACCTTAAAGTGTTCACTTTTTCAACAAAAACACAGAGAAAATCACTTTGAACAACGCGCGAAACGGCGAAAACTTTTTTTTTTCTGTGCAATTTGTAGACTGCCAGTGCCCATGCAGCCCAAATCTAAATAAATACTTTTTGCGCCTGATGTTTAAGTTCTATTTATGAAACAAAACTCGACATTAATGGATTTTCATACAGTTTTTCTGGCTGCAAAACACGACATTAATGAAATTCCATACAACTTTTCTGGCGCCTAATCAAAGTGGGCTACTTTGCTGAAAGAAGGTAAGTCCGACTTTGCTGAAAGAAGGTTGTCGAATTAATGACCAAGCTTTTTTGAGTAAAGATACAATACCAAACGTTTGCATAGTGGAAAATCGACGGAAAGTAAGAAATGGAATGGATCTACGACAGAAAGTAGTTTGATTTAATCGCATTGTTTGAGTAAAGCGGCGATTTCACTAGGGGACAAGTCGCGAGACATGTGCCAGAACATCTACGGTGCGTGTTCTCGGAACATATTAGCAACATGTCGCGAGACATTTTCCCTGTCCACACCACGAAGATGTCGCCCGAGGAAGTCGTGGCAGTTAGTGCTGCGTACATATACCTATATTTTGTCGATTGAGTGGACCAAGACGTTATAAAAAGAAAAGGTGGTGGGTGCGAAAGTACTTGGCACAAAGAGAAAGCAGAGTGAATATTTTACGTGATCTTCGAATGTTTGATGATCATTTGTAAATTTCACTCGTATGACATCAAGTGATTTTAAAGTGTTATTAGAAATGGTCGGGCCTGCCATAGCTAAACAAGACACAATATTACGGAATGCTGTTGGTCCTGATACCAGACTTCCATTGCTTTCGTAAAGTTCGATAAGTTTAAGCACTGCTTCATTGCTCCACTCTACGGGCATGTTGAAAAACAAATCGCAGACGCGTCTACACTCGGCGACACCTGTCGCCCGACTGATGTCGCAGGAAGTTCTGGCTCGCGAGACAGAACACGGAACACAATCTGCGACACGTAGATGTCGCTGCAATGTCGCGTGCGACGTCGCGGAACACAGCGCGACGTCGCGGCGACACGTAAAAACAGTGTTCCTAGACATGTTCTGCGACAATTTGTCGCCTAGTGAATACATGGCTTAATGAAGCAATAAACAAGCCTTAGTCCGCAATGAGTGTGTTGCCGGCCACGTTATGATGGTCTCGAATTTAGCTTAGCTACGCTCTCGCCTTCATTGCAGTCATTACTGTTCGCGCTATAAAGGCTTCCAGCTTGTCCATCAAGGGCTGCAGTGCTGACCGCGCTGTGATGGCCTGGAGATACGCTACGCTGTGTTCCGTAGGCCATCAAAATCGCGCCAGCATCGCACTCATTACAGTCCGTGGCAGTAATGTACTATTACATTAGCATCTCAGCATCGGTCGAAAGGTATTTCTGTACATTTCCTTTTGTCACAAAGTATTTTAAACTAACTTCTGTCGTCTACTCTTTAATTGAACGAAATTGAATGAGGAGCGACATCTTGCCAGAGTCTGGGTTATGCCAATTTAATTTGCGATACTAAATGTTATGCTGCACAAAGTTTCAGGAGGGTTAATCTGTTTGGCAGAATTAAAGTAACGCCCCGTGTTTCTAATTTTTAACCGGCTTCAAAAAGGAGGAGGTACTTACTTAAATCGATCCGTTTTTTTATGTTTGTTACCTCGGAACTTATTTCTAGGTGGACCGATTTTGATGATACTTTTTTGTTTGAAAGGGTTTACTTCCCATGTGATCCCATAAAAAATCATCTAAAAAGTTATCTGATGAATATAACTTCGGAGATGGAAAGAAGTCTTCCTCAACGTACATCAGCAGATCACCCTGAATCAGTGCAGTAGCTTAATAAGTGACCTTTTCACCAATAAAGTAATTTTGTCAGAGTTTTTAGGCCGCCCAAAGGGCCTCTGACATGGCTTAACGATTGTTATTAATCAACAACAACCGGGACCAACGGTTTAACGTGCCTTCCGAAGCACTTCCTTGTTTTTTTGTTAAATTTGTATTATCTGATCCTGGTATCCGTTTTATTTTTGTGGGTGGTTGACTACGGAATCAACCACGTACATAAAGTGATGTCCTTTGATGTTCGAAACTAATCCACCCTTTTATCCACAGATAGTGGACGGCAATGCAAAAACGGACGTCTCCAACCGAAAGGAGCCCGGCTTGTTCTGTGGTGAAATCGAACAGCCGCAGACCTTCATATCGGAGACCAACTTTGTGAAGATCGTCTTTCACGCGGACAACTTCACAGATCAGACTTATTTCAGCTTCGATTCCAGGTAAGACTCGTGCCGAATCTTGGCGTGACTTCTTTAGTTTAAGGCGCCGTGCATAGTGAATAGCCCGCGCGCAAAGAAAACTGTACAAAATCGATTCCTGTATCAGATACACTAAATGAATCGATCGAATACAGATAGAGAATACAGCTGGTTTTTTCGTTCACTAAATACAGCTAGTTTCACATGAATCATGAACTTTGACATTCATAAACGTTTTGAAGATATTTTCGCTGAAAATAAATAGGCGGCGTGCGTTCTTTCAGTGAAAATATCTTGCAAGCTGTTATGGGTATCAACATGAAACTGGCTGTGTACTTTTTCGATTCGTTAAGAGTAACTGATACAGAAATCGATTTTGTAAGTTTTTCTTTGCGCGCGGGCTAATTCACTATTCACGGCGCCTAACACAAACTTCGCGGGTAGAAAAAACCCTAGGCATGAAGATGTGAAGAAATGATAATATTTATAACTTATCTTTAAAAAACTATAAGTATTTTTCCATAGTAATATTTTACGAAACAGAACCCTACAATCGCTACGCAAACGCTACAATATTTTCGTAGCCAAATCTACTCGATTGTAGGAAGAAGCAACTACCTAAGCTGTTGATCATGACTTCATGACTACAACAACGGTTCATATTCAATTATATTTGGTGTGAGACGTGCAGTTTGTGATGAATAAAATCCAATTTATTTTATTTATTTAATATTTTGATGATGACGATTATGATAAACATTTATAATGAGTTGAAAAAATTCACTTGGGACAGCCCGGGACAGCGGCCGTATTGGAAAAATGCGTCAAGGGTGAGACCCTTGACGCATTTTTCCAATACGGCCGCAATATGGCGCAATTTACAAAATGTAATATTTTACAAATTAAGACGCATTTTGTGTTTTTATTGAATAAAACAGCCATACCTTTGAATAAACATCAGAAAGTATTTAAAATCAAAGCATTACTATGCGAATTCAGAAATTAATTTTAAAACATTTCAATTTGATCGCGATAGCGTCAAGGGTAACCCCCCAGGACTTAAACCCGCAATGTTTAAAATATTCCCTAGCACGGATTAGTGCTTTAGAAAAAACAAAAAGTGATGCTTATGATGTTATCCTTTTATCCCTTCTTAGGGGCATATGAATCTTTTAGTCTAAATAAAGAATAAATAGTATGAATAGACTAACTGCCCCTTTTTCCCTCTTTTGGGCCCAATACCAAGTCGAATGCCTTTCAAAGACATGAATTTATTATAGTTCAGAAGTGTAGCAAGCAAGCAGCTGCCGCGAATACCCCATGAAGTCATGATCAACAGGATCATGACTTCATGACTGCAACAACGGTTCATATTCAATTATATTTGGTGTGAGACGTGCAGTTTCATGAATATTTTGATGATGACGATTATGATAAACATTTATAATGAGTTGAAAAAATTCACTCGGGACAGCCCGGGACAGCGGCCGTATTGGAAAAATGCGTCAAGGGTCTCACCCTTGACGCATTTTTCCAATACGGCCGCAATATGGCGCAATTTACAAAATGTAATATTTTACAAATTAAGACGCATTTTGTGTTTTTATTGAATAAAACAGCCATACCTTTGAATAAACATCAGAAAGTATTTAAAATCAAAGCATTACTATGCGAATTCAGAAATTAATTTTAAAACTTTTTCAATTTGATCGCGATAGCGTCAAGGGTAACCCCCCAGGACTTAAACCCGCAATGTTTAAAATATTCCCTAGCACGGGTTAGTGCTTTAGAAAAAACAAAAAGTGATGCTTATGATGTTATCCTTTTATCCCTTCTTAGGGGCATATGAATCTTTTAGTCTAAATCAGTGGTTCTTAACCTTTTTTGGTCCGCGGACCACTTTGATAATTTTTTTCTTAGTGCGGACCACCAGATCCAAGGTATATCGTGTTTCACATTAAATTGTTTCACCTGACCTAAAGTATAATGTATGTAAGTTGAATACAGGAAATTAATATGAGTCGGTTTTGGAACAAGATAAAGATAAAGATAAAATATTCTTTATTGTACACCAATATAAATACAGGCTAGGAAAAAAACTTAACTAAACAAGGTACAATGGAACATACACGCGAAAATTCACCAATTTTACTAAAATTATTATGGAGATTTATTTGGTAGGCGATAGCAATGCGCGCGCAGCGCGCCCGAAAATTCACCGATTTTACCCTTTTTAAGCCGCTTTATTTAGCTTTATTTAAGATGGCCAGGTAATCTTTCGTCAATATTATCAAGATTTCATTTGTATGTAAAAGCGCGCGCAGCGCACCCGAAAATTTTACGATTTAACTCTTAAAAATCAAGTTTTCTTTAGCACGTGAAGTAGGTGCGCAGCGCGCCCGAAAATTCACTGTTTTTTCCCTTTTTAATTATATGACGCAGATTTGTTTAGCTATTTTTTGCTTATTGAACTGAAGACCGCAACTTTACATCGGAGCTTGCCGCAGGTTACGTATAGGCTATTTTATTGTATTATCCTGTCAAAATGTATGTGTGTAATTCCTTGGCGCAATCTGCAGTCACGCGGATCTTTGGAGGTTAAAAATATTTTTCAATAGGGAGTAAGAGCGCGCGCCAGCGCGCACGAAATTTTCAGTTATTTTATTCATTGGGAACTTATTCAAACATGACTTTCAAAATCAATTTATCGACAACTATCGCTATGTGCGCTGGACTGCAGGACCCTCCCGCGGACCACTAGAGAGGCCCTCGCGGACCACCAGTGGTCCGCGGACCATAGATTAAGAACCACTGGTCTAAATAAAGAATAAATAGTATGAATAGACTAACTGCCCCTTTTTCCCTCTTTTGGGCCCAATACCAAGTCGAATGCCTTTCAAAGACATGAATTTATTATAGTTCAGAAGTGTAGCAAGCAAGCAGCTGCCGCGAATACCCCTTTGCCGTCTCCGAGACACCCTAATTAGTTCAAAACACGTCTAAAGTGCGCTATCTCTTGCAGGGCGGAGCAGCAATTCGAAGTTTATCTGCGATACGGACAGCATCCGGAGTTGTACCCCAACAGGCGTGGGGAGGTGGTTGCCGGGTGAGTAGACCTCCTAATGTTTGGGGTGGTGCGAAAGGATGTTTGATACCTTCGGTATAATATTATGTAGGTAGCTAATGTGCAAAACGATAACAGTTAAGATATATAAAAGAACAAAAACATAAAAGAGGTCTTATACAGTTCAATCCAACCCTGACTGAAATAATTTTATACTACATCAGTTGAATGAAGAATAGCGCTTTGTTAAGACGCAATACGTCTCACAACTAGCGCCGCCAATGGAAAAAAAATCATATATTTTTTCGGATGCGTTTTTAGCAAAAACGCTCCTGCGATTTCTCAACGCGAGGCTTAACTATTTTTAGGACCTAAGGTTTGGATTCCAGGATTTGATTTCCTAGGAATGCAATCGATTCTCGCCAAAAGTGGTTCTTCCTAACATTCTTAAGTTGTAGGATCTGGAATCCAAACCTTAGGTCCTAAAAATCGTTAAGCCTTGCGTTGAGAAATCGCAGAAGCGTTTTTTGCTAAAAACGCCTCCAAAAAAAGATATGATATTTTTTTTCATTGGCGGCGCTAGTTGTGAGACGTATTTCATCTTAACCGAAAAAGAAATTCGTCAATCCATAGCCCCTCAAGACAAGAGCTGTAACCATCCGCCGATACGCTGATCGAACCGGGAACTCAATTTACAAATCAATCACTCCGCCTAGCTAGTGGAGGCAACTCAAAAAGTTCCTTCAAATACTACGTAACAAACGATTCCCTTTGGATATTGCGGGCACGTCCGCAAGGGCACGGCTTTGATGTCCGCTCCAGGCGGATAGTGAGAGAACAGTGGGTTTGTTTCATACAACAAATTGTAAGTAATGTATTCTAGGCTTAGGCCCGGTTTCCGAATTGGGAATTTCACTAAGCAAATACTAAAGTATCGTTCTGTCACGCTCTTTCGTGTGAAATCTGCAGAGACAGGACGATACTTACCCGTTTGCTTACCGACCTAACTGCCGGGCCGGGCCTAACTGCCGGTTTCTGAATTGAGAATTTTGCTAAGCAAATACTTAACCATCGTTCCGTCACGCTCTTTTGTGAGAAATCTGCAGAGGCAAAACTATATTTATGTACTTGCTTAGCGAATTTCTCAAATCAGACACCGGCAGTTAGTCCCGGTTTCCGAATTGAGAATTTCACTAAGCAAATACTAAAGTATCGTTCTGTCATGCTCTCTTGCGTGAAATCTGCAGAGACGGAACGATACTTAGGCATTTGCTTAGTGAATTTCTCAATTCAGAAATCGGCAGTTACTTGACCCTTAATTGATTTCCCGATAAATCTGCAAGATTGTACGACCTAAAACTTTCGTAAACACTACAATTTTTTATATTGATTTAACGGTTCCACTTACTTTTCTTATTTGTCGGTATATAGCCGACATGTTTCGACCTCGTCCGGAAGTCTTAGTCATGGAGGAGGGACGACGCATTCGTCGCGGCGTTGACTAATACGAGGTCGAAATAATAAAAGTAAGTAAAACCGTTAAATCTAAGATATAAGTATTTTCAGCAAAAAAATATACCAAAAATGTAATATTGATTTGATTTACCGCGTGCTATTGCCTAGGTTTTAGGTTTTGCGAATTGAATATCAAAATCAATGTCGGAACCTAGATTATATACAAATGAACAAACTGCTCGTTCACTACACAGTCCGAAGCTATAGGTAACGATTTAGGGAGATAATTTGAATAGATAGAGGGAAAAGAGTAAAAGAATCCGGACCCTTTCGTACACGGAAACATTTTCTTGTCCCTAAATGCAATGCATGGGAGTATCAATGGAAATTTTTGTTTGCCTTACAAGATAAGCTGAACCCTTTGTGGAAGTAAGAGGGTATTAAGTATTGCTGTCGGACGAGTTTGTAAGATTGTGGATTGGGTTTCTATAGAGCTTTAACACATGCGTTATAAAAATATAAAAAAAAACGTTTATTTCCAAAATAATACAAAAAAATATACAAACCATTCCTTGTATAGGGACCCCATTTTTTGTCGTTCTTTTAATTCCGTTAACTTGGAAGCTTGATTTTTAGGCTCCTCGGGACTGCAGCCTTGAGTATTTTGATATAAATTTCCACCTGATACCTCCACGCGCTCTTGACAAAAAGGTCAGATGGACAATTGGACAACAAAGTTATCCTATAATGGTTCAATCTAAAATATGAAAATTTGGGCTCCACGTTAGGTACTTTACTTTCGTTGAACCTTAAGTTAGATAATTGTGTGACCTTTGGATAAATAGGCTGACCTATTTGGCAAATATTGCAGCAAATTCTGGGTCATAAAATCTTTGTAAATATTTGGCAACATTTTCTATCCGATGTATTTTTCTTACAATCATTTTAGCGAGCCAGAATTAATTTAAACATTCTCGGTAAAAGCAGATAGGGATTTTGTTAAAATTGTTTCCCCTTCGTGGAAAAAAATAAATTTAATAAGCAATTAAGATTCAGCTTTTCCGTACCCAGAAAGATACGCGTGATACCTATTTAATATTTTCTGTTTTCAATCTACAGGGTGCAACGCAATTCTTTAGCGGAACTTTAAGTAGGCTGTCTACTGATCAATACAAACAACTTGTGCTAGGTGGCGAAAAAAATATCAGCTAAAAAAATATATAAGGCATAGCGCTTAACTCAGTTGGTTCCTGCGATAGTGGAGGGGTGCGGGAGGGGGACATGTGATGTTTTGCTAAACATACAAGTGACAGCGATGCTGACGTAACGACTAAAGTCACGTGTCACGAAAACACACCCCCCCGCACCGCCGCTCTCCACTACCGCAGGAACCTGGGGCCTGGGTCTGCAACGCAATGGTGCCAAAATGGGCTCCCAGTTGACGGCTTCAATGACGATTTATTAATGCTGACGGTCCTTTTAATGTTTTAGTAGTACAGCAAAGAATATTCAGATTCTAATTCTAGAGGATTAGTTCGCTGGTTAAAGGAGAACTAGCTTTTCGCCCGCGACTTAATACGCGGTGACTAAGATAAAAGTTTTCCCGTAGGAATGAAGCATTTTTCCGCGGTAAAAAGTAGCCTATGTTCATCAGAGATAATGTCTGCTTCTAATGGTAAAAGAATTTTTCAAATCGGTCCGGTAGTTTCGAAGCCTATTCAATACAAACAAACAATCAAATATTTCCTCCTTATAATCTGTGTAGAAAAACGAACCCCGGTTTTGTCCGTCTACTGGGGCGCCATCGACACGCCCCATTGCGTTACAGACATAAGCCCCAGGTCAGCTAAGCCTGTATAACCCGTGTCATTAAAGAAAACATTTAGGATGAACTTCAAAACACTCGCCCTCTCGCTCTAATTAATACAGTCAAAGCGAGACAACGCTAGGTTTTTAACTCCGTCCTAAATGTTTTCTTTAATGAAACGGGTTATAGTACCGAATAATTTCGATGCAAAATTCATAAGTCGCAAGTTCAACCTAAGTATCGGGTTATAGTTGGAATAATTTCGATGCAAAATTCATAAGTCGCAAGTTCAACCTAAGTATCTAGTCTGCGACATTGGCGCAGCAGAATCGTCTCAGCGCCTGCCTCTAAATGGGGACTACTTTGGCCCGAGACGTGACCAAAATTGCGAATAAATCTAGTGAATGGTTGGCCGTCCCGCCTCTCACCTATTATTGCTCGCGCGCTGATTTACGACCTGTAATCAAGTTGGGAATTAAAGTGGGCTGCGCCAATTTTTGCTTTAGGTTTTCGGCGACTTATTGGGACCTTTGTGATGCAAATAAAAGGTGGCGGATTGATTGGACATCCGCGGATGTAAAGTACTCAAACATTTAAAATTTTGGAAGGTAAATATTGCTTAGGGCCAAGACGATTACAGTCAAACATTATGTATTTATCCAGACTCTTGTCATTAAAATCTCTCTCTGGCTACAAACTCTGTTCACAAGAAAACTCTTTAGTTAAAGTACCACTGAACTACATTGAACTACCAAATCACTGTTTTGTGTCGGGTAGAGCTGCATATTATTATTATTATTCTATATTCTATATATATATATAAAAATGAATCGCCGTGCATTAGTCTCGCTAAAACTAAGAAACGGCTTGACCGATTTGCATATTTACTGTTTTGTTTAGTTCACCATACTTCAGGGTAGGTTTATAAGCTAAGAAATATGGGAAAAGTTAAAGGATTAGCTGAAAAACGGAAGAAATAAAAATTGGTCATTTTGTATTGGAATCGCCATTTTTAACGCGGAGAGTCAAACTATTTCAGGTGATACGAAGTTCACCGGGTCAGCTAGTGTAGTATAAATATAAACAATGCCATAAAAACTACATCTTACGGTGATTCTATCCCCATGCTTATATCCCTTTCTATTGCAGGTCATACTGCGAGCGGGTATTCCGAGACTGCCGCCTGCAGACCTGCTATGTTCAATCCGCAGCCTACCCCGGGGTGTACCCTCGGAATTTGCACTGCCGGTACCATCTAAATACGAGACTGCCTTACATCAAGCTATACATTGAAAACGAAGAGTTCAACATCGACGGACAGCGCTGCGAGAATATCATGACGTGCCCCATGAGGCCTATTACTTCTGGTAAGTTTTGTTAATATCTCGATGTGCAAAAAAACAAGGCAAAATAAAGACACTACCTATCTACCCTCCGAACCTGCACTGTTGGTACCATGTCAACAAGAGGCCTTATCAAGCTGTATTTTTAGAACGAAGAGTTCATCATCGACGGACTACCCTTGGAACCTGCACTTATAAGTTCCATTAGGCCTATTACTTCTGGTTAGTCTTATAAACATCTCCATGCACCAATAAACAATGTATTATCGAGACAATCACCAAGAAGATAAATACCCTGACCTCGAAAACTGCATTTTTGGTATCATTTCAACGCAAGACTGCCTTACATCAAGCTCTTTAATGGGGACATGTTTCGTTGGAGACAGATTACGCTTGCCCAGCACCTATAGGTACCAGTGCATGCCAGCTTAGTCGGCCTAGCCCACTGGAAAGACAATAATTATTGACGTTCGTCTTGTCGATAGATAGGAACGATAAGGAAAAGCTCTCTCGTACATGTTACTGTAATAATATTGGAAACACGTCACCTCGAAGCAAAAATGATAGGGTCCATCCGATTTTACAAGCAATATCCTGGAGCGAAATGGATCATATTTTTCGCCTAAAACACTTACCGCTATTCAGTACAGCCGACCAGCCTGTTCCTAGTATAAGAGGGCAGGATGCGGTACATTAAGGCTCTTTGGAGGCCCAACAACCCACAAAATATGGAGAATTAAAACACAGAAGGACATAATATGGATGGGGAGTTATCCTAAATGTGACTTTTTACAATGTTGTCTTCGCAGAATCTCAAAATAATGCGACGTTCCCGTGAATTAGAACCATGGTTAGTTGTTATGAATACAGGGTGCACTCTAATTCAATAGCGGAACTTTAAGTAGGTTGTCTACTGGTCAATACAAACAACTTGTACTAGGTGGCAAATAAAATGGGGCGAAAAAAATTTCAGCTGTTTCATACATTTGGCACAGTACTGAGTCGAACTTTTGTATGGAACAGCTGATATTTTTTTCGCTCCATTTTTTAGCTACCTAGTACAAGTTGTTTGTATTGATCAGTAGACAACCTAGTTAAAGTTCCGCTATCGACTAAGAGTGCACCCTGTAGATATGTTTAATTAATTAATTCTGGTTGGCTCACTGACCCAACGTGAACGCTTGGTCTCCGCAACCAAATGACACCAGCTCTCCCTGTCCTGCCCCAACTCCCTCCAATCCTCCACCTGGAGCTCACGCATGTCCTTTTTTACCGGGTCTTCCCAACGATATTTGGGTTGTCCGCTCTCTTCTGAGCCCGAAATAGATATTCGTAGATATATATGTCTGGTACCACAAATTAATTGGGGATTATCATTGTTTCGAAAGAGAGGCCAGGCCGCGCAAAAGTGAAGTTTAAGACACTTAGCCTGAAGGAAAACCTCGTGAGGAAACCCGCGGATTAGTTGGCTCCACACGTGTTGACTTGCCTTTCCTGTGGGCTAGGCCTACTAAGCTGTCAGGATGGTATAGGTGCTGGGCAAGCCCACTCCATCTAAAAGTCCCAGGCACTGCAGCGCAGAGTAGTCTCTTTACCCATTTGGTGTCAGTGAAGGTGCCACTGGACGCTCTATATAAATCATCTCATTACGTGGATGCAAGGCACATGAGAGATTCTTCCGCGCTTCTTCAGTTTGGGGGCCTAACCACTCTTCCCCAGCCGCAAATTTCCTTTCTATTATTCCATAAACTAAGCTAAGGTGAATTTATGTGGCCGTAAATAACGAGCTCCCAATAATGGAGGGCAGAGACCTGTCTGATCGCGGCGCTTTGGCCGCCAATCAGGTTGATGGTAGTCTGCAATAGGTCCCCGACCTTTCCTCGTGTTTGATAAATGGCCTTATTCGTACCAATTAGTCACAAAGCTTTAATGGGTACAAGGCTTGCACATACTGCTAGATTTCTAAATTCGAGATTAGATGATTGTAATTTATGTATTTACTTGAGGAAAGGCTCAATTAGGGTCCCAAGTTACTGAGTCAGCTTTTCTTATCTTCGTCAAGGGTAATCGCCTAGCGAAAGTCGGGTATTATTATTACCGAAGCTCAAGATGGTTTGAAATCCGTCTTCAGTTTTTCTTCTTCAACCCTACTCTAATGCTGATTTGGTCGATTCCAAGGCACTCTATTCTTTTCGGTCTTGGGCGTCCGACAACAGTACTCTTATGCCCCATCTGTGATTTTGTCTACGACAAAAGTAATTAGCAAATATATGTGATGCAAGGTATTTTATACTCTTTCGAAGGTTAACCTCGTCTTTTTCTTCACAGGGTCCGAGAACTGCCCCTACGACTATATCCGTATCTATGACGGCAAGGACGAGTCGGCGGCCGCCATCGGTACCTTCTGTGGCATGGGGAAGTTTCCCTACAGCATCATAGGGACCTCGCAGGATCTGTTTGTGGAGTTCGTCAGCTCGCCTGCTGGTAAGTAACCTTTGGGCTTGATCGAATCTCCATTTTAGCGAACAAATTCAGCCCTAATAGCTAAAGAATCCTCTATGAGTCGCCTTATGCTAATATTGTAACCAGATAAGTTAAAGATAAAAATATGTATTTAAAAACCACATAGATTTTACAGAAATTTACAGTGATTATAATACATAGTGCAGTACAGTAATGGATATCCAATGGTCTTCATGCTAGATTTACGTTACAAACCAGAGATCAATATTTGAATTCAGTCGTGCAATAAAGGCCTTCTATGCCTCTTTACTAGATAAGATACCGTTATTACCACAGAATCAAAGATAATATCCGGTTCTCCCACATTCTAACACCTACAAGTACCGTAACAATAAAATTGTAGAAAATGGAGACATGTCAATATAGGTAAATTAGAGATTACGAAAAAACTACTTTTGACGATGACCATCTTCCCCTAAGAGTATGAAATCTGGTTGAAATCGATAGTAACACCATTGAACTTCAACCAAATCAAACCAAACCTCCTCCATAGGTCCTTTGCTCAACACTGGCTTCCACTTCAACGTGGGAAACTGGCCGGGCCACGTGGAGGCGCCGGGCTCCCGCGTCGGCAACTGCGACTGGGTGCTTACTGCGGACTCGCTGAAGAAATCCGGAGATACGGAGGGCATATTCCTCTCCGTGGCACATTGGTACCCGCCGCATACCTCCTGCACTTACCTGATGCAGGGCGCGCCCGGGCAGGTTGTGAGGCTGTACTTTCCAAGGTAAGGATCTTAATACTGATTCATTTGAAGTCATAATCATAACCATAACGTTTATTGCTTCATGTGTTACATAGTTTTGCAATATTTTAAAGATGTTACAATAAATAGAGTCCCATGACATGAGCCCTGTAAGGGTACTGCAATTCAAATGCGTTATTACCTACATACATAATATAGGCTGGTAACTTAATAGCTAGGTACTTAATATCTAGTGTTATTCTTTTTTATTGAGATCTATTGCTTAATTTTACATTATAAAAACTAACTTGAAATAACGTAATATAACATCAAATTGTAATTTAGGTGAAGACATAGCTGGATACGCCGAACTGGTTTCTTGATTGGCAAAATTATCATCATGCAAAGTTGGAAATCGATATGGCCATGTCATCTTTGGCGGTGTTTTCAAGTGTCAATGCTCAAGGCCCTGTCGTGCTCTGAGATGCGCTTCACGCAAGATTATCAAAATCTGGAAACACTAATATAGATAGACAGATAGATATAGAACACTTTATAGTACACCAGAAAAAATATTTACAAGAATTTTCTTTACCTAAAAGTACAGAGGGCGGTCTTATCGCTAAAAGCGATTTATTCCAGACAACCTTTCTATGGACTGGATAATTAAGGTAGTAGATGTACATAAACAACAATAATTAGATTAGACAGGATATAAATTAATATAATACTTAGAAATCAGTGCATACAAAGTAGGAATAAGTAAAATAAAATACACAAGTAAGTACCTAGTACCTAAGGGTACCTATAGTGTCCAAGACAACTACAACTGGGCTCTCACTGCGGACTAGCTGAAAAGTTATGAAACGATGAGGGCATCTTCCTTTCTGTTGTGGCGATTTAAAAATTGCCCTGTATACAAGGTGTTACAAAAGATGCTAACTCTTTTTACAGGGTAATAGCACCCGGTGATAGGGATCACAACCTAAATATTTTTTTTGCTGTATGACGTTCCGTTGATTTTTAAATAAATAAAATGTGAACTCTGTGGCAGGAGAAAAGTATTTTTTAAATATTGTTTTCATTGACTTTCACAATGTTTTAACAACTCAAAGCTATGTAAATGCACTTACACGCACAAACATATTTTTAAATTTGAGCTAATACCAAAAACAATAAAGTTATGAAAAATTTTCAATTTTGAGGTTATAAAATAAAACTTCAACTTTTTTTACAGAATTGACATACTGTTGACCAGTAGGTTACACCCTGTAAAAAGAGTTAGGATTTTTTGTAACACGTTGTATATTTCAAAATCACTTACTATATTCCGTTGTCCACAGCTTCCGGATCAACCGTATAGAGTCTCCTATTGTCCCCTGGACGGGGGATTGCGGCGAGTCCCTGACGCTCTACGACGCTGCCAGGCCAGACGATGCCAGGATTATCAAGACCTTCTGCGACACTTTCAGCAGACCAATGGAGAAGCACGATTTTGTCTCTACGGGCAACGCTATGTTCGTGCGGTTTGAGAGCAAGACTGGCAGCTATAGCGGGTGAGTCCGACTCGAAGGAACAAATGGGCAGTGCTGGTACACACGACAGCACGCTGACCCTTACACGCTAGCACTTTACTCGGTTACATTACGGGCGACTTTACAACAAAATGTACAGACTGACGTGCTGTCGTGTGAACATTCGAGTCAGCTCCAAAATCTCTATTAAATATCAGCACCTCATACCTTTGGTTCAGATTGACTTTTACAAAAACAAGCGTGCTTCAAAGATCTTCAGAGCTCTTTTATAAAACGCTTTTGGTATGACGTCATCAACTACTTTGTGCAGATACGTTGAGATTGTCTTCATATTATAAAGCCGACACATATTTGAGGCCGAGAAAAAACATTTGTGGAAAAACCCATTTTAGTACTCAGCTTAAAGAGATTGCTTCGCAAACTCTCGCACAAAACTTGAACATTCCATTATACATATTATTTCAAAACTCCGCGTCGGTTTCATCATGTTAGGAGAGCGTTTTACAGAGATTCACGCAAAATAAGTGAAAACAGAAGTTTAATTCCATACTAAGGGATAATCATCTCGAGAAACTGTAGTAGAGAGAGATACAAACAAAATGTGTACTAGTCTTTACATGTCACTAAAAGCCTATTTAAATATTTAATGTTCCCTAAAGTTTTATATGATTAGTCCAAGGTCCATAGGACCTCGCGTATTTAACAATATCAATAAACTGTGCCGGGATAAAATAAACTGATAAAATAAACCAAAATTTTACCTGTTGTGGATGATTAGAAACGCAAGTTTCTTTAGGATGTTTTCCCATCACAGTGTTCAATGGATAAACAAACCTAAAGCTGCTACTTATTTGATCTGTATTTTGTCTGTGGATATAGGTTGAAGAAAATTTAATAACATTCCTTGGGGCCTGTGTTTTTGGATTATGTAAACATTGCGGGAATCTGAACCACAAAGTAATTTCTCACAGAAGAACAGTTGACTAGTTCATTTTAGTCTGAGATAATTTTAACCCCCGACGCAAAAGAGGGCTGTTATGATTTTGACCGCATTGTGTGTCTGTCTATGTGTGGCACCGTAGCTCTTAAACGGGTGAACCGATTTGGATACGGTTTTTTTTTTATTTGAAAGCTGGGTTTCTAGCGATGGTACATAGACATATTTTAACAAAGTCGGTTGAGCCGTTTATAGATATTCTAATATAAAATAAAAATTTCGGGTATTAAAAAAACTTTTAGTTATGTGACCGTTTATCTTTAAAAAAATATGTAGGGCGTGTACTGTACAGCTGTACAAAACAGGGTTCGGTTGTCTGATACTGATGAAAAACTGCAGCCCAATGGGTGCATAAGGTTACATCTTGCACTCATTTTACGTTTCTTTCGCAAAAAAATTAATATCGATTTAAAAAATGTTAAAAAAAATAAGATACTGTTATTTTTTACTGTGTTAGACCGGTCTTTTCTAAATCATACCTATCGCAGGATTCGCAGGGCACTTATTACCGTTGGTGCTTACCTACTTTATTTTGAAGAAAAAAAACTAAATTGAAATCACTTTTTGTGTTTTTCTAAAGCACTAACCCGTGCTAGGGAATAATTTAAACATTTAGATTTAGGTGGTGTAGATTAGTGCAAACAAATCACACCAGGTGGCGCCCCCCGTCCAGTTGACGGAGACTAATTGAAGAAATTCGCATCGAAAGTTACTTGACTCGGTAGCTCAATTGGTAGAGCGCTTGCACGGTATGCGAGAGGTTGCGGGTTCAAATCCTGTCCCGAGTGAATTTTTTCAACTTATTATAAATGTTTAAATTGAAATCCTCAATAATATACAACAACTAAGGCCTTTGCATCTACGTAATGAGATGATTTATACAGCGTCCAGTGGCACCTTCACTCACACTAGATGGGTGAAGAGACCACTCGGCGCTGCAGTGAATACAATATTATACAATACAATAGATTATTATGTGATCTGCATTAAGAGGAAACGCGGGTAGCCGCTGCTCCATACAAAATGGGAGACCTGTTTCCTCCCTGGATAATGATTTTAGAAAAAATATGTTAATGCCATTCAATTCATATGTACCTCTGCCATGTCCCTATGTTTTCCTTTTTTTATTATTTTAATTTTAAAAGGAAAACATAGGGACATGACAGAGGTACATATAAATTGAATGGCATAAACATATTTCCAGGGAGGAAACAGGTCTCCCTTTTTGTATTTTTTGTATGGAGCAGCAGCTACCCGCGTTTCGTCTTATCGTAATTATGTTCGGCATAGTTATTTTTGTACTTGTCATGCCCTTAATAGCGCAGTTTTTTTTTGTTTTGGACACTATTTCCAAGCAAAAGACCTTTCTTTCCCATTTCACGATCAAGGAAGTTATTCTTCTGTCAGTACGTGTTTTGTGATCCAAGCCGCAATACTTATGTAAATGTCTCGGCAAGAACACTTTCTAACTTGACGATAAAGCGTTGTATTCTCACTTTGGGCTACACATTTTTTTTTTCCTCTTGTATACTTATTGGTTATTCAAAGCGGCTTGACGAGGAAAATGTTGGCAGACATGAAGAAAAAACACAAAAGTTTACGACGTTATTCGGGTAGCTGAGTATCGTCATATCTCGAGATAGCGACGGCTTGTAAAAGTCTGATCTAAACAGGGTAAGTTACTAACTCCAAATTCGAGACAAGCCAGTGCTGACCCGATACTGTAAGAAGTAAGGTGTAGCCTGCACAAGAGTGTACGAGTACGTACATGTTCCATAAATTATTATCTAGCCCGTAACATACATGTCCCACTGCTGGGAAAAGGCCTTCTCTCAGAGAGTGATGGCTCAATCACCACGCGTGCCCATTGCGGATTGGCGATTTTTGTGCCCACTGCGGAGAGTACTTATGCCTCAGATACTCCAGGTTTCGTCACGATATTTTCCTTGACAGTTAGCGAGTGGTATTGCTACTACAGAATCGCCGATTCTGAGGCTCTACCACGAGTCACGTCCGGCAGACCTGTGGCAGCGGCGAAGCAAGTGTCACTACGGCAAACTGCCGGATGTAACTTGTGGTAGAGCATCTGATCAGGTGTAAATTTATTTAATTGAAGAGCGCCGCCACAGAACTTTAAAAAAAAGTAAGATGTAGGCCGTACAGGTGTAAATGTCCCGATAGCTGGGCAAAGCCTACTCTCAGAGAGAGTGTTCGAGCTAAATCACCACGCTTGCTCAATGCGGATTAGCCATTTTCGCGTTTGAGGGTATAATGCCCCATACGCACAGGTTTCCTCACGATGTTTTTCCTTCACCATTAGCGAGACAGGACTGTACTGAATGTAAATCAATTTAAATAGGGTCAGAATCTCGTCAGCACTGACTTGCGTCGAATTTGGAGCCAGTAACGTATTAAATGCAAAGCAGCATTTTGTCAAGTTAAAAATCGTTTCATAACCCTTTTTGTTGCTTTGTTGCCTCTGTTTGTATTTATATGCGACAACAACTTAATTCCCTTGATGATGATGATTAATGAGCTTTGGTGGTGTCTACCAATGCTCTGGGGGACTATAAAGTTCATTACGGAATGATGGACACAATATGCGGCCATTATTTGAACCCTTTATTTCTGAAAATTCAGCAATTATAGGTACGGTCAGGGACATGATAAAATACCTTGTAGCAGTGGTTTTCAACCTTTTTCATGATGCGACCCCCTTACAGTTAAAAAAGTTAGATTTGAAACTTTGAATGTGAAAATGTAGTTATGGAATAAGTTTTTTTTTTGTACAAGGCTGGGAGTTTCGCTGCACAAAATGGTCGCCAACTAACTTCTCGAATTTTGTCGCCAGGTCTTCCCTCTACTACTGGGCGCATTACGATTTCTTCAACAACACCCGGTTTGGAGAACCAGTGGCTGGCACCGCTTGCGATGAGGTTAGTGAGGTTTCTCTTTGGTAATGGACCTTGTTTTAAAACCCCAGAGATGTTATTTACAGAGGCCAATGGCAACTCCACTCACTCTAGATGGGCGATGATATTTTAGAAGCAGCATACAAATAGTAACTGGGACCATAGGACATAAATTGGAACGGATTGCTTGCCCATGTGCCACAAATGTAGAGAAACCGTATAAATAAAATAAAAATTATATATTTCAGAAACCAAACTTTACACAGTTTTTTATCGTCTATTAAGTATACCTATATCAGAAGACCTCGCTCTTACAATTAAATAATGTCTGACAATTCGTTTTTTTTAATCTGAATTCGATGATATAATGAAGTTTAGTCAAAGGGCGTTTGTGCATAGCGCCGTTAATGTCGAGAACGAGAACGACACAGTTCAGATTTTTTTATACGAAGTTATGTGGCGTTGACGGAATCCACATTTCTAAAACAGGCACTGAGCCAACTTGTGATAATGTCTTCTTCGTTCTCAGGTTATAGCCTCATGGAAGCAACGGGCCGGTCGTCTGAGGTCACCACTCAACACCCTGGTGTACAAACAAGCCCCGCCAGGCGAAGACGTCCACTGCCTGTACAGATTTGTGACGGACAAGAGAATCTATGCGAGGGTCATATTGACCATTCTGAACGTGAATTTCAAGGTGATTATAATGGACTTTCAGAATAATATCTTGGAACATCACGAAACCACTTTTCTGTTACCGAAGTAAGTGGAGAACAGCGATTCCACTCGTTTTGAACAATGATATTAAATATTATTTACATTGGTTTTAAACCCAAACACATCACAAGTTATATTTCCATTTTTTTTTACTATTTTACTAGTTAAAGCTAGGTTCTTCATATTGGGACACCCGACTAGTTTTGGTTTTTATGGAGGGGAGACGAAACTCACTTTCTTTTTTCTAACCCATATATTTTTCCTTTAGGAACATCCCTACACGCCGGTATCCTGCCAAAACTGCTACGAAGACCGGGCCGACAAGCTTATCGTCTGGGAGCCTTCGCCTGTCTCGAAACACTTCAACGCAACCCTCGGCAGCAGCACCACACCGCTACCTCTGCACTTGGCGGTCCAGCGATCCATTGGCTCTTGCCTCTGTGCGAAACACGCCAACACAGTATCTAGACAGAGACCTTACAGAGTAGTTTCCTCTGGAGAATCTTTGAATTTGCAGCTGATCGTAGACAATGCTCACGCGGCAGCGTCATACTTCAAGAATCCATCACCACTGTTCGAAGCCAGGTATGAATTTGTTCACGGGCCCTTATGTGGTCCTGCAGTCTTAGCTGCCGCTGCAGATGGAGAAATTGTTTATCCCCATATGGAAGCTTTAGGATATACAGAACCTCCTAAGAGGATACAGTGTATTTGGGACTTAGAAATTGAGGAAAAGAGAGACATTTGGCTGCATTTTGACAGGATCAAGTTCGCTTCGAGACACTGTGACGATGGCAACATACAGATTTATTTACCTGGTAGGGTTGAACCGTATCTTTCAGTCTGTGGCGAAAACGTCTCCCTTGCAAGAGAGCTACCGATCTTATCGGCTGGTGAGTTGGGTTTCGAATCCCTTGACGATCCTTTGGTTATCGAAAAAGAAAAGACTAGGTCTATTCGAATAGTATTCATAGGCAGCGCGTCGCCCGCTCGGGCCACATTCAAAATCGCGTGGACCGGCCTGTACCACTTGCCCAAAAACTCTGACGGCTCTCTCATGACGTCACGACTTACCGACGCGGGTAACATCAGGAATTCCGAGTCCAGAGAGGGCTGCGACTTCATATGTCCTGGTGAAGAAGGCCTTTGCATACCAGCCAGGCTGATTTGCAATGGCGTCGTCAACTGTCCCAATGTCACTGTGAAGTCGGAGCGCAAGTTCTGGACGGCGGAAGAGAAGCGTGCCAGAGAGGCGTATTCGGAGGATAGCCTTCGACGTTTAGGTTACCTGGACGCTCTTGGGGGTGTGCCGATAGGGACGTTAGATGATGAAGCGGCAGAGCTGTGTGCTGGGGTTATGAGTCTCAACGGTGGGGATTGGATGGCTCCAATCTTGGGAGCTAGTCTTGCAGTTGCTTTGGCTGCTCTGGCTTTGGCTGGAGCTTGGAGGTTGTGCTGCCGCAAGCGGTCTCCAGACGAAGAGTCTTTGGATTACTGACATGCGGCCCGCGGCGCCTCCTTGCCGCCGCCGTCGCTTCACTCAAGGTCTACCTCGTCTAGGGATCTGCCTTTGGATTGGAGTCTGCATTGACAGCCGTTGTATTGAGCGCCTTAGGAGTCCTCTGGTGTTTGGCAGCAGGTGTTGACATAGTTTGTAGAAGAGAATTGGTTGTCATGCTTTTGTTACCATGCTGGAAAAGTGAGTTAGGTTAGGCGAAGAGTTTCTTTCAAACTTCAATCTCGTACATCGTAAGACCAACCTCTCTTAGTAGAAACTTGCTCATAAACATCTTCGTCAGTGGAATGATCAAAGTAAAGTTATCAAATACAACTCTCGGAGGGTACAACGAATTCGGCGCTCAAAAATGAATGTTGATTTGTAATAAGTGTAAATAGTTCTCATTTACGAACAAAATACCTTGTATTACTGCTTCAAGGCGAAACGATCGATCATAGTTGTTAGAAAGACGTGATAGCAGCCAAAATAGTTGCACTCAAAGAAGTCTGTGTAAAAATATGTACCTACAGGTTGTCTCCTTATGGAAACTTTATCGTCTAAAGAGGTAGACAAACACAAAAATTTGCTCATTAGGAAAACAAACTGCTACTCTACCAACTAACTTATACACAGAATCAAAAGCAATATTTTCTTTCCTGATCAGCAGTTCATATACTTTGAAATTTATTTTGAAACATACTTACTTTCTCGTGAAATTTTCACTAAACTTTATAATTTTGACTATATTTCTAAATTATTTAAAATACCTGTAAAAGCTATAATTTCAAATCCTCTTGTCAGATATCTACTCTGGCATACTTAGTTTAGTAAAGGTACTGGCGGTTTGATTGACCTGACCTATTCTTGTATTATTCTTCTATATTTCTGATAATATTTAACTCTATCTAATGTGATTTCATAAGAAAAACAGCTCATGGTATGTGATCTTGAAATACTCACGTTATCTGTGAAAAAAACATTGTAAATAATTAATTATGTTCTAAGATCGTTGTAGTTATAAGCATTATGTATAAAATTTGATAAGACTTTCAAAAATATCTTATTGATCTTCTAAAGATATTTTTGAAACGTTGTTCAGAAAATAATTTTAACGATAAGATTAGAACGCACGATAATTTAGCAGAAAGTAGATTCAGAATTTGCAATAATTTTATTATATTCTTAGTACCTTCCCTTAATTTAGCTCATATTTTATTCGATAATGTTCCTTAAAATGCTCTTAGCAAAGGTCAAAACCCTGTAACTTTTAAAACTATCCCATAGCACTGAATATAATATTATTCTTAACATTATTAATGCACACTTAGTTACTTTTTCATCAAATTAAATGCAATAGAAAACTTTTGAATGAGTTGTTTTGGTTAGGTTCAGCGACGAAAAATGTATTTTAGACTATAAGTTGACCGGAAATGTTGAAAATAAATATATTTTGTACCAAAAATAAATCTTTGTTTACTTTATTTAAAATAACCTTGAAAACAATAATTTGCTGTTTTTCAATAAAATTAAACTAACGTAAGTGACATAAATATTTTGTCATTGTGCGAAAATGCGAAGTCGCTGTTGTAGTTCCAAGTCTGAACCACACTAACAAAAAACAACAAAGAGACACTATTTTTAAATGCACCAATCTCACTGAGAGTGGTCTAAAGTTCAGCTGTCAGAGTGCGCAGATCTGCATCCACATTAATTATTCATGTGACCGTCGCAGTCTGACCGCTTCATGAGTGAACGGATGAAATGTGCCCCATAGATTACAGTAAACGCGGAACGCAGAACTGTACAGGGTGTTAAAAGACCGCTAACAAAGCTGGAAACCACGTATTCTCCTCATCATAATGAGAATTTTTACCCAATGAACTTTTGTGAGGTTCAAAGTCACCCGTTTAATTTTTTTTTATTTGCAGAAATGTGTTCAGTATCTAGTACATAAGATTTATTTTCAGTAACTCATATCATTTGTTTTTTACTTTTCTTACAAAAAAACGACGCTAGAATTGCAACCCGCAATGTATCTAAACATCTGCACCTTGAGCGCAAGTAGCATAAGTTGATGTCAAGGTTTGAGCACTATTCTCTGCGTTACACTACCAAAATAATTTCCCAGCAATCATTTGTTTTGGGGTCTAGTATGCGTACCTTTCGGGTCTGCTAGAGGTCTTTTAACACCCTGTATAGCTAGACCGCTCACTGTTTGATCAGCGTCTTACTTCCCAATATTTCCCAACATTTCCCTTCAAGTAGTCAGCAAACACCATTCCGACGTCCACCTAGTCCGCCGCATGCAGTCCACCTAATTGCCATCCGCCCCGCCACACCATATTTTTGTCGCCACCCTTTGCCTGATATATGCTCCTAAGGGGGCTTTTATATGGCAGTGAATATGACTCTCCCCACTCACAAATCATTGCGAGCAGCCCTCGCAGCCATCCAGACCGAAACATAAAAAACTCAACCATCCCAATACTCAAATAAAACGAATAAAGTATAAATCCACGACGCGAGCAGGTGCGCAAATATTTACAATACGTCCATAAACAAAGATCGTGCCATTGTGCACCCGTTGAACCCACCAGTCTGATCCCTGACGCTTTGCAATGTGTTTTATTTTAATTTTATCTGCAAAAATACGTTCGTTTTGCTACCCCTTTATATTATCAGATTTCGTAGGTTTTAATGTCAATCATTTTTGTAGATTTTTATCTATGTCTAAGCTTTTTTCTTTTTTATTGAAATTCTAAATTTAAAAAAAAATCCTTGTCAGCTAAGTATAACGAATTTCAGAAAAAGGAAAAGCTTAGACATAGTACAAAAAGAACTGAGGTTGCAAATCCTGCCCCGAGCGAATTTTTTAAACCTCCTTCTTTTCTTTAGCATGGGTTAGTGCTTTAGAAAATACAAAAACGATTGACACCAAAATCAACGAAATGGGATTTAGGGGTAGCAAAACGACTAACTTCTTCGTTTGTATGCGAGTGAGCGCGGTATACACTAGTCCTAACCTAAGGTCGAAGCTTGTGGAAGAGTGGGTTCACTGTCATACAGGAATATTCCAAAATATGTTACGTGTGTGCATACCGCTTTATGTAGATGCTTACCTAAGCGCGTGGAGGCAATGCATTATCGATTCTAAGCTGTCAGTTTTATGGTTCGAGTTTGCTTAGCAAATATGTTAGACGGTGCGCTGGGTGAAATATTTAGGGATGAGGCATCTATGGATTTTACTAATATTTTATATGCAGGTTTTTACAGTTTATATTTCACCCTTTATAGGGCAGAATATTGTTGTTGTTGAATTAGAATTTTTGGTATCGTGATAGGTTAAGGGGTACCACATAAGGACTGGAATTAGTGTGTTATTCACTAGTTAATTTATTTGGGTTTACCTGTAGGGGCCACCCCCTACAGGTAAACCCAAATAACCATGTTATTATACTGTATAACCAAGACCATTTAGGGAAAATCTTGGTGGTTTCATTTGAAGGCACTTATGACCGTTTAGGGAAAAAATACAATAAAACCAAATTATAACTAAATTATCTTGAAACACGTAAATATTACATTTTACCACAAAATTATTTAATAATAATAACGAGACACAATCACTTCTCCAGCGCCTCTACTATCTAAAAATTCCACTCAACCTCCGAGCGTCAAAACACTCGAAAATAGCCCTTATTGACATAAACAATATTTTTTTTTACATTTAAAAACGGTTATTTTTAGGGTGTATATTTTTAGATAATACAGGGGAGTGTATTGTGTCTGCACTCTGAAATAGGCAAGATGTCGTCGCCAACAATTTCGTATCCCTTCGATGCACATCGTCGTAGCACTATTCGCAGATCATCTACGATCAAATCTCGTAACGTCTCTAAAGTCATTTGAAGTCAGTGGGTTCTAACCCAACCATAGCAAATCTGTCATCAGACGCTCTACAAAATCGCAAGTCGTCCAAAGAGCAAACATCACGTTGTTTTAAAATCGATTCTATGGGGCGATGGTAGAGTACCTTATTCCGTGCTTAGTATGATTTAATGAGCTGCTACACCAACAAATTACTATACACCCGCCAAATTCTTGTTAAATTAATTCATTCAAGAATCCCAATGAATAAATTCCCACAAAGCCAGCCCTGAATGAGATAAAATATCAGGAAATTCTATAGTCCAACCTTTCCTTTGATGTTAATTCGTGTTCATTACATTATAAAATGTTTCACGAGCTGCTTCATAGTACGGTCTTGAAGATCAGGTTTTCTCTTTCAGGTATTACCCCGTCCACTAGCGCCGCCAATGAAAAATAAACAGTCTTCTTTGTGCATGAATTTTTTGCTAAAAACGAGCCGTCAAATGAGAATATTCGACGGCCCGTTCTATTTTTAGGACCTAAAGCCTAGATTCCAGATCCTACGAATAAATCCCGCTCAACAGTTTTGTCTTGTGCAAGATTTATTCGTAGGTAGTATTGGTCGTAGGATCTGGATCCGTGAGGTTATTAAGATGTTTAATAGAATATACGTCACTTAAAAGCGACAAATGCTAGACTTAAGGCTCCGTATAAGGCTAACTAGCGCCACAAATGTTGAAAAAATCATATCTCCCTTCAGAAGAAGTTTCTGAGAAAACCCTAAGATGAGCCCATGCGCCATGCTTTTCTAGATTTTTATGTGTAGACACCCACTTCGATATTTACATTTAAGCTAAAAAATTATAAAAAAAAAATTTTTTTACCTTAATACTCGAAATTGAGTTGGGTATCTACACCAAAAAATCTAAAAAAAGCATGGCGCATGAGCTCATCTTAGGGTTTTATCAGCCACTTCTTCTGAAGGAAGATATGATTTTTTCAACATTGGTGGCGCTAGTTAGGGTTATACGGAGCCTTAACTTCTAGTAATTATGATGCATTTTTAGACACTAAGGCCCGGTTTCTGAGTTGAGAATTTTGCTAAGCGAATGGGTAAGTATCGTCCTGTCTCTGCAGATTTTTCACAAAAGAGCGTGACAGAGCGATACGTAAGTATGTGCTTAGCAAAATTCTCAACTCAGAAACCGGGCCTAGATAAGGTCGTCTTGCACCACTTCTTAAATGCCACTTAAGTCGCCATTTAAATCGACTTTTGTATGAAGATTGTAGTTAAATGCTGTTTAAACCACATTAATTAAGAAAGTGCACGACGGCCTAAATGACTTCTTAAAATGAACGTTAAGTATCCCTTTTGTGTCCTTAAACATTCATTTAAATCGGTTCCGCCGTCATGAGATATGATCCGAGATGGTCCTTCAAAGATTAAAAAGGCTCCTCCATATAATTTCATATAATAAGAAATAAAAAAAACGAAATATACAAGGTGTTACAAAAGTACATAACTCTTTTTACAAGGTGTAACCTACTGGTCAACAGGATGTCAAATCTGTAAAAAAATTTTGAAAGAAACTTATTTTATTTTATAATCACAAAATTTAAAAATTTTCATTACTTTTTTGTTTTTGTTATTAGCTCAAATTTAAAAATATGTTTGTGCGTGTAAGTGCATTTACATAGTTTTGAGTTGTTAAAACATTGTGAAAGTCAATGAAAACAATATTAAAAAAATACTTTTTTCCCGCCACATCGTTCACATTTTATTAATTTAAAAATTAACGGGACGTCATAGAGCAAAAAAAGTATTTAGGTTGTGATATCTATCACTGGGTGCTATTAACCTATAAAAAGAGTTAGGTACTTTTGTAACACCTTGTATAAATAAATAAATAAATCTTTCCTTCTTTTGATAAGGAAAACGATCTCGTAAGTGTCATACAAGTGTGACTGTGGTAACAAATAAATGATTTTACTACTACTACTACTTGCCCGTGAACACATTGCCGTGTCTTTCGTTCCACCTAATATCCACTTGACGTGAACGTCAATGGCAATCCAGACGGAAGAGATTTCATTAGGTCCGAATCACTGGAGGCCTTTGTCATAGGAAAAGGACCTCGACTAAACAGAAGGATAACTCACCACAGGTGGACCGCCTAACTCGCGTATCGCCTGCGCGGTGAGAGGGGAGCGGGCCGTATACCGAGCGTGACATTTGCTCCCTGCCCCGTTGCCCCGCGCCACACCCCCGGTGACACCCGTAATTCTCTCCTCCCGCGAACCTCTGTTTCTCACCTGTTTTTCCTATTCTAAATTTAAATCCATCTTCTTTCACCCTCTCGCCCACACTTCATTTCACGCATTTCATTTCACGCATTCATTTCACGCATCCAACTCGAAAGAGCCCAACGCGCTACTCTAAAAGTACTCCACAACAAGCCATTCCGATACCCTACAAAACAGCTTTATTCTGACTGTGGTGTACCAACCATACGACAGCTCTTCATAATTAAGTCTGTTCTTACAGCATATAAAACACTCCTATCATTACCCAACCTAAATGATATTCTTAGCAAACGCACTGTCCGCCTACCCAAACCATTGATGACCACTGTCTTTGGTAAGCGCTTTTCGGCATTCCTACAACCATATTTATTCAATAAAATAACAAAAGAATGCAAAATTACCGAATGCTCTATCAAGGAGGCGAAGCTTAATCTTAAAAAGTATTTAGCGACGTTAGATTACAACTCAACTGAAGCTTTAATCGATACTATTAAATAAGCTATAATTTGCGTATCATAAAAATCACATACATAGTCCTCAGAAGTATCCTAAAAATAAAAAAATAAAAATCTAGCAAACACGCTCACATCACACCCATACACACGCCCTCACATACACATTACACATACACACCCTCACACCCACACACACACACACACATCATCATCATCATCATACTAATGCGACCAAAAATTAAGTATATCTTAATAAAATTATTTTACGTTAGTTTAAACTCTGTCCATATTATTATATTTTAAATTTTTCATTTACCCCTGCTTTGAAAAGTCATAGATTATGTTTAAGTTAAATTAAGTTCAAAACAACCTGTTTGCATGCGCCACGTAAAACAACTGTTAATCCTTTTCGGCCGCCACTATACAGGTTACTCGCCTAGTGTGGAGACCACTGTAAATCTTGTATGAACCTTCTTGTGAATAAATAATATTTGATTTGATTTGATATTTGATATTCCGTGATCGTTCCTTTAACATTTCTATCATTCATAGTTAACTCATTTCTTCCATTCCCACACTCGGCGGCCATGCATTCAGGCTGTCCTCAGCCTGTCCACAGTCTTACTGCATCCTCAGATCCTTCCTCCTGCTTAAATGATTAGAAAATAAGATTATGTTATAGTGGCGCTGTTTTGACCTATAGTAGGCTTACTTTACTTCTTTACTTCCTTTGACGCTACAACCCTTTGTGGGTCTTGGCCTCCTCCACAGCAGATTTCCACTTGTCTCTGGCTTTTGCCTCTTTTCGCCAGTTGGTGTATTTGCCCATCTTTCTTAGGTCTTCTTCGATGCAGCCAATCCCACGCTTTTTGGGCCTGCCTCTTGGTCTCTTCTGTTGAGGTTTCCATTTGGACATCTAAGCTATTATTGGATATAGGCGATGGTAGGCTACTGGATAGATTTTTTTTCCAAGCTGATTCCAAGCCAAGCTTTTCCAAGCTGAAGCTGAACAGCATATTTTTATCCTGATTTTATTCCCTTAGAAAAGTGTTCCCAAATAGTTCCACGTTCTAGTTCGTAGCTAAATAGGCAGTCAGTCCTCTGTCTAGAAAGGTATGTGCCGCCTTTGTTCGACTCGAGCCCACACAACCTCAGAGTTTGCAGAGTTTAGTCGCGTTTTCTGCATCAATTGTTTTATTGGTTTCTTACTTGTTGCTAAGTAGAATTCACAGTTAGGTACAAAGCGCAGTGGGTAAACTGGTGTGTCCTCTGTATCGGGAAGTCCCAGTTTGATTCCCAGTTTAGTGACGTATCAACTTCGATGGCTCGTTAACAAATCGCCCTTCTACATGACGTCACCAATGTATTACTGCCCAGCTACCCATTTTTTTAAATAAGGCCGAATTAAAAAAAAAAAACACGAATTAAGACTCATTATAAATTGTTATTATACAAAATAGCATTACTGTTGAATAAACATTACAAAGTATATAAAATCAAAGGATGACTAAGCGATGTAAAAGAGAAATAAATTGTAAAACTTTGTAAATATTAACGCAATGGCGTCAAGGGTAACCCCCCTGGAAAGTACAAAACCTAAGTAAATTTTTGGAATAAAATTACATTATTGTAGACATTACAGACTGGTCATTTAGCAATGAGGACGAAAACGCAAAAGATTTAAGTCCCTAGTAGGTTCTTAGTTAGGAGTTAAGTCACATCGGTATCTAAACGTCCTTCATTTTAAAGTTATCTATCTATATATCTAATGGAGAGAAGCATGTTAGGAGTGAAACTGGCAGATAGAATAAAGAACCACGAAATAAGGAAAAGAACAAAGATCACTGACGTAGTAGAAAGAGTCCGATCACTAAAATGGAACTGGGCGGGCCACATCAGTAGAATGGAAAACCATAGGTGGACCAAGAAGGTGACAGAGTGGATACCGCGCGACAAGAAGAGAAACAGGGGAAGACCTAGAAGGAGATGGGTAGACATCTTTCTACAAAAACATGGCCCATGCTGGATGACAAAAGCCAGGAAAAGGAAAGAATGGAGAAAACTGGGGGAGGCCTACGCCAAAGAGGCGACTTCTAACTTTTAATTTGAAAATAATAATTTAAAATATAATAATATAGATATATTTACATAAGATACTTTTTAAAAATCAATGCATGTTACATATTTAAGTTAGTAGAATAAAGGCTTTTTTATTTTATTTTTTTTTATTTTTTATTTTTTTTTATTTTATCTATATATATAAAAATGAATCGCCGTGCATTAGTCTCGCTAAAACTAAGAAACGGCTTGACCGATTTGCATATTTACTGTTTTGTTTAGTCCACCATAGTTCAGGGTAGGTTTAAAAGCAAAGAAATATGGGAAAAGTTAAAGGATTAGCTGAAAAACGAAAAAAATAAAAATTTGTCATTTTGTATTGGAATCGCCATTTTTGACGCGGAGAGTCAAACTATTTCAGGTGATACGGGTGACACCGGGTCAGCTAGTTTATTATAGAATCTAAAATAATGAGCTCCATAAGCGGCCATAACACAATTTTATTGGGCTCGTGCCTACTCGTTTTCGAGCAAAACTGTGTATCTAGGCCCCTAGCCAGCTGTGAAATTACTTCTAACTCAAACTTGGCAACGAAACTAAAAATATTGTCAACTACACTTTCAACATGTAAATCATACGAATATTGGAACACACATATCATTCCGGAGATCATTTCCTACTTTACAACTTATATCTTTCAGAAATAGAATCCATTTTGGCCTGACTGTCGTCACTGTAGCTGTCAACGTTGAATCTAATGCTCAGAAGCATAAGGCTCACACTGGCTTGGCATACAAGGTGTGAAACTACTTAAAGTTCAACATATTGTCGGTTGCAAAGTTATTGTAAAGTATGAAAACTCAAGAGAGGAGGAATATTTTACGGTGAAGAAAGTGAGGCAGCTTTTCCAGCGTTAAAATGTTTTGTCACTCAACTTGCCATATTTATTGTCCGTGGCACCCCAACAGTAACTTAGGGTGGTATTAATAGTCGTCTGAGATCACCTACTTGAGCTCGATCTCAGGTACCTAGGTGAACTCAGAAAAGGCAAATGCTAATGTCAAGCCTTGGCTAATGTCAAACTTGAGTAGATGTCAGCATATTAATAGACACTATCTTGAGATTGACATTGACATTTAGCCAAGCCTTCACATTAGCATTTGACTTTTCTGAGATAGGTAACCTACTTGAGTTCCATCTTGAGTCGACGACTATTACTGCCACCCTTACATTGGATATTTGTATTCCCAGTTTGCACCGTAATAGTGACGTCTTTTTAATGAGCCACGCAAGAGAATACCCTGTTTTATTCCGCCATGGATACTTTATGCCAATGGGACTGCATCGATCTCAAAAGTGCATGTTACTGTTGTCTCAAGTTTCTGTAGAAAAGCTTTTACGTAGCGCTTGGTCGAGGAAGAACTTCTTGATGTGTTGAAAGGCTTGGTGTATGGGGAGTATCGATGGATAATGCGGGTTGATGTTAAAGGTCAAAGAAAATAGCGCAGCGGTAAAGCCCAAATTTTCAATTTTGTAGCTAAACTGAGATAGTTATTTTTCTACAGCGATTTTTGTTTCACGACAGTAAATTTTATTATTTAACACAACATGTCTTGTAGACATAGACTATCTGCAGAAACGATTGACACCGATTTGTATAGACGTGAGCGCGGTAGCCAGCCCTCTAAGGGCTAACTAGCGCCACCAATGATTAAAAAATCACGGCTTTTTTTATAAACCCTGTTTTTGAAAAAGTTAAACAAAAGAGTTTTCTATATTACTAATAGCAATTTTTAGAACCTACAACCTGCAATCTAGGGAACAACTTATGCTATAATTTCGTTTATGCCAAAAACGGACGTTTCTGCCAAAAGTTAAATTGTAGCCTAGATTCCTGGGTCTCGGCTCTGGGCTGATGGTTCTAAAAATTGCTATTAGTAATATAGAAAACTCTGATGTTTAATTTTTTTAAAAAGGGGTTATAAAAAAAGCCATGTTTTTTTTATTATTGGTGGCGCTAGTTAGCCCTTATTAAAGCCTTAAGTGAAAAGTGTTTTTTGGCACTAACACCTGCCTGGCAGAATATTTTAGACATCTCGTTCCTTCAATACTTACTGTAAAGAGCTCACAGTTGTCGAACGCTGCCCCGGCTCTAAGCTACTTCAAACGAGTTGAAACAATAAATTATTCAGTACTTATAATCGCGCGACTTACCCCGAATCACAGTTGAAGGAAGAGAGCAGTGTTCTCTCTCCATTCAAACGGCATACAAAAGTTTTCCGAGTTGGCCCCATATTTGAGGTTCTTAAGACAATGGTCAAGGCACTAGCGCCACCAATGTAAAAAAGAATAGATTCCAGATCCTAGAACCTACGAATAAATCCTGCAAAAGAAAAAAAAGGCCACTTTTGACGTGTGCGAGTGGAGGAACCCTCAGCCAACAGCCCTCAGTCCTTGTAACTCAGATTTGAGGTGCGTCTTATTGTAGTGAGGTTGCAACTAAAGGGTGGATTAATTGAATCACGTGTCATCACTTCTAGCTTCTCTGCCCCTTATTTTAAATTTATTTATAAGACACATTTTATATAGACTACTCTGCATGTAACCGGGCGGGCCCGAGTGTGCGTAGGTAATTATGTCCACGACACGGCTGAGTTAGGTTACTGCTCTTTCCCCTTCTGTGCCCACAGTGTCGTCGCAAAGTCGGCGAGAACATTTTGTAGAGACTCGTTCTTAAAGTCCATAATCTTTAAACTCCCAATTCTAAAGTGGCTAAGTTTTTGAAGTAATAATCTGGAGTCTATGCTGAAAATGTAAGGGCCTACGCACAATGTATCACCGAAATTATGATTATCATGTCAAATTAATTATATTCATATGTTTTCTACAATTTATTGCTTTTAGTTTTACGCCATCTCCTCAATTTTAATTTCGTTTCGTTCAATTTACTTAACTTTTGGAACGTAAAAACTTGTAATATCATTCGTAGAAATGAATATTTGCTGACGATTATCATCAATTGCAGTACTTTGAGTACCTACGTGGTACACACGACAGCACGTCGACCTTTATACGCTAGCACTCTACTCGTTTACGTTACGGGCGATTTTACAACACTTTACAGTCTGACGTCGACTTGCTGTCGTGTGTATCTACCAAAGATTCAGAATATAGACGCCTAGAACCTTAAATCGGATTTCAAACATAATTGGGTGTATTTAGCTTCTCTGTCAACCAATCAATTAATCATTGTTTATTAATTACATACCTCATTACATTCCACAAACTGCATACTTACAGCATTGGCTCGCATAGCGTTAGCCGCCATTTAAACGTATTTCGGAACACTCTAGTGGCATAACAATAGACTCGGAAGCGAGAGACCCAGGTTCGATTCCCGGTGCAGGCATGTATCTTTGACTTAATTTCTGATTTTGTAGTAGCAATACCACTCGCTAACTGTGAAGGAAAACATCGTGAGGAAACCTGAGCGTCTGAGGAATAATACTCTCAACGCGAAAATCGCCAATCCGCAGATTATGCCCGAACTCTCTCTCTCTCTCTCTCTGTGAGAAGGCCTTTGCCCAGCTAGTGGGACAGGTACAATTCGGAACCCAAAGTTTTTTGTTCGAAAGTCGGTTATTGGCTTATTCAAAACTTTTGGCTATTATAAGAAACTAATTTCAATATTTTTTATTTTGGTTCAGTAGTCTGGATTTTACAACGTTTCAAAGATACAGTTTTATGACGTCACGCGACGGTCTGCATGCTGTTGGCGGTCATATGAACAAAACATTTTAGCGCATAGAAACAAAACTACTGGACCAAAATAAAAAATATTTAAATATTGTTCTCAATATTGTCTAAAGATAAGATTAAGCCAATAACGGACTTTCGAACAAAAAACTTGGCTACATCTTACTTTTTATTCAAAATAGCGATACGCGATTGGCTGAAATAGTTTGGCATGGAATATTAACATGTCTGTAACATTAGATTGCTCTTTAAAAAAATCGGGCGTAGGCTGTCACTACAAGTCACTGTCGTCAATAGAAAAAACCAATTCGTGTGACGCAGCGAGCGGAAGATACAGTTCGCTGGTGTGACGGCTCTAAAGAAGCAATGTGAAGAGGACCTTATTTAATAATACTATAAAGTCCATGTTAAAATCGTAAGGAGCTATAACTAAAGGAACAACCGACGGGAATTAACTCTGGATGTGCAAAGTCCGGCAATAATGAATTCTCGCCGTCTTCGCGGACATGGAGTTAGGAAAGATACTAGGTATACTCTTTTTATTAACCTCCAACACAAAAAGAGGGGTGTCATAAGTTTGACTGCTATGTGTATGTGTGTGTGCCTATGTGTCTGTCTGTGGCACCGTAGCTCTTAAACGGGTCAACCAATTTTGATACGGTTTTTTAATATTTGAATTATTTCTAGCGAGTGTCTTAGATATGTTTTATCAAAATCGGTTCAGCCGTTAATAAGATATGCTCATTTGAAGCTAAAATATCGAGTGTATTTAACCATTTTTCTGTTCTTCTGTTCGAAAATAACTCACGAGTACGTTATGCTATCCCCCGTCCAAGCGTATTTTTTTTTTCTCCTAGCTCAATATCGCGAGCTAACTTTCATATAAAACTAGAAGAATTTACATTTTCCGCCAGAGGGCAGTCAAGTTTCTTTGTTGTTTACTGGAACGCTCTGCTTCAAAATATTTCATTTATTGAAAAATAAAGTCACTGAACACTTAATTTAAATTGCTGCAATTAAGACAGAGATTATTAAATTTGAATAAGTACCTCGTAGGTTCGTACATTTCTCATACACAAAATAAATACGACCACACGACTACATGACCTCTACTTATTTTTTACTCCATACTAACCTATTTCAGTGATGTTTTCTCGAAAACAACATTTTTGGCCTTTGGATCTAAATTGCGTTATCTTTTAAAAGTCCATAGCTGATCATATTTTTTTTGGTGATTGATAAGTTATCTGAGACCCTTAAGAATAAAAAATATCTTTGAGAAGTCAAAAGAAAAAAAAGTTAAAAATAAAATCCAATGCTAGGTAAAATTTTCCAAAAAAAACTTTAAAAGCCTCATAACTTCGTAAATGGCTGAAGGTACATGGGGGTTATTCAGGTAGCCCTTTGTGTCAGCTATCTATATTTTTGGGCTTGACGTCTATGTTTGGGCCACCCTGTTATACAGGGCGTCCCACGGCTATGCCACATGGAGGGAAAGTACCTTAAATATTGTAGATGGAACATTTTACTGAAAGAAGACATTATTTTAATTTTAAAAGCAATTTAAACTGCATTCATAGATATCTAAATAATTACATGGTTGAACCGGGAACCGAACACGTTACATGAGAAAAATAATTACCCTGTAGTTTTATCATACCGATCGAAAGGCTTCATCATAAGGATTATTTTTTGCTAAATAACATAGTGTCAGAAATAAGAGGAAGACCATGAATTTTAACATTTACCTGGTAGTATGAAACAAATCGAGCCGTATTCTGAGCCGAAAGACGCGTAAAATTTGATCCATCGCAATATTCGCAATGCGGCTGGCTGAAGAAATAATTCAAAAATGTGTTTCATTTTCATACTTTTATTCTTTTGTTACTGTGATTTTCATTGATAAATTGATTAATGTTGTATTAAAAATGTTAAAATTCATGGTCTTCCTTTTATTTCTGACACTATGTTATTCAGCAAAAAAATATCCTTATGATGAAGCCTTTCGATCGGTATGATAAAACTACAGGGTAATTATTTTCCCCATGTAACGGGTTCGATTCCCGGTTCAACCATGTAATTATTTAGATATCTATGAATGCAGTTGAAATTGTTTTTAAAATTAAAATAATGTCTTCTTTCAGTAAAATGTTCCATCTACAATATTCAAGGTACTTTCCCTCCATGTGGCATAGCCGTGGGACGCCCTGTATAATAAGTATTATAATTATGTATAGTTTAAGTAAAACCGCTAGCTGTTCGCTGAATTTCTCATCCTCAAAGTAGACGGCTTCAATTACGATTTAATACTGCTGTCGGTCCTTTTAATGTTTTTGCAGTAGGTACAGCAAAGGATTTCTGATTCTAATTCTAGAGGATTAGTTCGTTGGTTGTAGGAGAATATAGGACACCACGCTTTTGTCTTTCTACTGGGACGCGATCGACACGCCATTGCGTTACAGACTTAATAAGCCCCAGTCGTAGCCCGCCTGTTCGCGGATGTCATTCGCCTTTCTTTATTATCAAAGATCCTTGCTTGGACTAAAAAAACAAGAACCGGGCAAGCTGGCATCGCTAAGCTAGAGTAACAAATTGTTAGGTGACAGGGTAAGAGGCGGCGACCTCTCTGTATCCCACTATAATCTGTGGACATTACTCTTGCGTCACCCACGCCGTGGTACCGGGAGTTAGGGGCATTATCTTCCCGCCTTGGCAATATAATTTTCATCATCATCATCATCATCATCAGCCTGTTAACACCCACTGCTGAGTAAAGGCCTCTTCATGCTCACGCCACCTCTCATGATCCTGCACCAGGCGCAACCACTGTTTTCCGGCTACTTTGGCTATGTCGTCGGACCATCTGGCTGGATATGATTTTTATTATAAAAATTATGTTAAGGAATTAACATTCACTTGAGACTACTGCTTTTAACCGAAGTTCAGTGATATTTTTTCTACATTTTATCGTCCAAAATTGAACCATTCTCTTACAATCAATTAAAATATTGAGCTGCAGTTATCCAGGGGCCTCTTAAGTATTTTAATTTTTAGACCGACGTTTAAACCGTAGACTTTTTGTATGTAGACTTTTTGAAATTCGGCCTTTAAGGCCCAAACCTAGGCACAACTAGTGCCGCCAATGGAAAAAAAATCATAATTATCTTCTTTTGGATACGCGAGGTGTTCGGTAATGCGACCTCACTGCATTGCCGGGTACTGGCCACTTTTCTTTTTACTTCAAAATTTCCGAACGTTCTTCTTTTGTTTTTTTATGCCCCGCGCTCTTTTCGAATATTTTGACAGATGCATTTTTCTCGCCCCATTTTTCGCCCACTAATATTTTCGCTCTATTATTTTAATTTGTAATTCACTCCATCCCTCTGTATTTATTGATATTTTGACCCACTATCACCCATTTCGTATTGTTATTATTGTAATCTGTGTATTTGTGTTAATTTCCCCGCCCAATCTCACTCACTACCATCATTGTCGTTCAACCCTGTGCCTCACTGTTTTGATCCCGCATACAACTATTTTCTACGCGCTCGCCGTGCCTGCTTTTCGGTGAGTGTTGCATTGCTGAACATATTAGCTAGTCCCCTCGTTACTTTGCATTCGCCGGAAGAAGCCGCAGGGCCCATACAGAAGGAGCAAACCATATTTCGCCCGCCTTCAATCGCAGCCGCTCGGTCACCCCGATCGAGTGGCTGCGCACCCTCTTGTGTTCGAGGGTGGACACAATAGCGAACATATTTTGGTCCTTCGAGCCGGATTTGCTCCTTTTGGAAGGCTTTGTGGCTTAATTTTGGTGAGTGTGAGGCCACTTATTCAGCACTTTTTCCCGTAAATTGTCCCTGCCCTCTTTGTCTCTCTGTTGTTATATTTTTGTCTCGATTCCCTCTCACGTCGTAATGAACTCGCATACGAACGTTATTTTTGATCCCGTCTTTCCCAGTAATTTTAACTTTTGTTTGACGCAAAGGCGTAAGTGAAAGCAATGGCTCCAACTCTATCACGCTCGGTGATAAAGTTCACACATTTGTCCAAGACGCTTGTGACATTGGACACAATTTTGACTCCCACGCTTCCCGAAGTATTACGGATTCAACACGAATTGGGTCGTTTCACCGAAGCGCTCACAGCCTAGTTGTACTAGCCGTTCTTAATCGATTGGCAAAGTTAAGCAACAACGGCCGCGGTCAGTCCATGGATGGGTGACCGCTAGTGGCAATAATATCTGAGCGCTTCCGTGCTTCGGAAAGCACGTTAAACCGTTGGTCCCGGTTGTTGTTGATTAATAACAATCGTTAAGCCATGTCAGAGACCCTTTGGGTGGCCTAAAAACTCTGAAACCAGGGGTGGCCACTACCTCATACGATTACCTACCCCTACCGAAGTTGAGAATTTGTATGATGAGATCTACGCTCAAGTCAGGCAGCCCGCAACTGACAAAGTCCACCCCATCTGCGCTGAAGACTTATGCGCAATGTTTGAGACGTACGTGTCCAACTTTTGCTCCCTGCAAGCAAAGTATGGCATCGACTCCACACGACCTTTATATTGTGCTCTAGAAAACATTCGCCAATGTGATGATGACGATCAAGAGCGCCTTCGAGCTCCCCTCCCGATCGAAGTAGCTCTGTCTTCGGCTGGTGCACCCCGCATGCCGTCTCCCTCTCTTCCGCGCAACGAAACTTGTCCACAGCCGCTTGCGCCCTCTCACCAGCCCCTTCTGCACTCCAGCAAACGGGATGGTGATGAACTTCACCCGCCACATTTTTCAACGCCCACGCCTCTCTCGTGTACAATTCCTGTGCACACGGAACAGACCCCTTTGACAGCTAACAAGCCCGAGCTAACTGAAGCAAATGACAGCTCTATGTCCGCCCATATCAACAATATGCCTCCTGTGTTGTTGACCACTGATTCACTAAAAGATAATGGCTGTCAAGGTGTGCTGCTTGAAACTCTCACTCCTTTTGACATTGACGGACGGTTAGGTTCTGACCCTCAACAGTTTGCTGCCGGTATATCCCGCACTCCGGCTCCCTCTCTTCTGCCCATGGAAGGTTGTTCTCAGCCGCTCGTGCCTGCTCACCAGCCCCTTCTGCACTGCAGCGGTGTGAATGGTGTCGAAGATCTCCCGCCATCTCTTTCACCGGTTGCTCCTACCTCGTATGCAATGCCTGCGTTTCTTGTTAAGGCCCATCTGACCACTCACAAGCCGAAACAAGCTGTGTCAAATGACAGCTCTGTCGGCGCCTATTTCAACAACAAGCCCTCTGAGTTGCCCTCTGTTTTGTTGAAGACTTGTGTCAGTCAAGGTCTGCCACGTGAAACTCCCGCCTCTTTTGACCTTGACATGCAAGTTGATTTTGACACTGAAGACCTTGCTGATTTGCTACCCCATCACGAGATTGACGCTGTCGTTTTACCCCAATGTGGTCTTGTTCACTATACCCCTACTGACCCCTCTGGTAGAGATGCCATCAGCTCTCGATCACAGTGCATTCCCAATGTCAGGGGCAATTTTCCTGCCCGACGTCCTCCAGTTCTGGTCTGGCCTCACGTTGGTAATCTACAACTTGCAGATCCGACCAATCACTTTACCTCTGAGGTTTGGTTTTGGTTTCGATTTCCAGGCCCTCCTGGCCCTCCGTACACTCTCTTCGCTGGTCTCTTTTGCCAGACCCACTGTTGACCTGTCGTCACTTATGTGCCCATCCAATATGCCCCGTTGTCCCAGGCATTTTAATAGTTGCCGAATTGTAATGTATTATGTCCCATTGGCACATTTGTGTCACTTGTATATTGATTGGTTCATTGGACTCTCAACCCGCAGAGCTCCTTGTCCTTGAATACTGCTCTTCTCTGTTTTGTGTATTAAGATTTATTTTGTGTCTTTGTTTTTGACCCAACTACTGGGCTCTCGTCCGCCCCCAGGACAACCCAGTCTAGTCTCGTGTGTAGTTGTTTCCTCGTTTTTCATTGTTTGTTGCTGCCCTTGCTCTGTCCACTGGGATCCCGTCCGCTCCCAGGACAACCCAGATGTATTAAATGTTTTTTGATGACCTGTGGCCGTCACACCCCGCTGACGTCACACTCTACTGATTACTCTCGATTTCTGTGTAATTTTGTAAATTGATGTTTGTGTATAGTTTTCTGCCCGCTGTATGTATTGGTATTATATTGTTTGTGTTTGTTGTGACCCGATGACTGGGCTTTCGTCCGCCCCCAGGACAACCCAGTCTTGGGACTTGTGTAGTTTTTTTCCCGTTTGTTATTGTTTGGTTTAATTCGACTACTGGGCTCTCGTCCGCCCCCAGGACAGCCCAGATGTCCAGGTTTTTGGATGAGCTGTGGCCGTCACACCCCGCTGACGGCACACTCTCTCTCTCTCACTCTCTTATCTCATTCTTTCTCTAATTTTGTAAATTGTTGTCTATGTTATCTTTTCCACTCCCTGTGATTATTTTAATTATTTGTAGTGTTTAGTTTTCCTGACTGCTGGGCTCTCGTCCGCCCCCAAGACAACCCAGATGTCACTCGAATAAATTTTCTCACTGCCCTTTGTATGAATTTATATAGTTATTTTGTAAATAGGTCTACTTACTTTGTCACAGGCTCTGCAACTCGCAATTGTGAAAGTAGTAACCTACCTCTGTGAATCTCTGCTCATTAATTAATTTCACCTTTCGTGTCTCGTTCGCCCCCCGGACAACCACATTTTTTATTGTATATTGTATCTTTGAATTTGATCGTATTGTTTCCATCGTACGTCACAACCCGCGGACGTATCTTTATTTGCCTTGAATTAAATTATCCCTCTTGGTTGTTGTATTTTTGTCAATTTGTAAATATTACTATCGATTGTTGGTCTCACGTCCGATCCCAGGACTACCCAGCTGTCAAGCCCGTACCCTCGCCCGAATTGTCGTCACAATCCGTTGGCGCTTGTTTTAACTTTGATCTCCTTTGTATAAAGTTGTATTTTATTGTTTTGTTTAACTTGACGAATTACTCTGCTTTCGGTCAAGCGTCCCAATTCTGATCGTTGTACTGTATGACTGATTACTTTTTGAATAGAAGTGTGATGTTTCCCTATAGCGCCTCCCGCCCATAGCTTTTGCTTTTACTTTGCGTTTGCCCTTATTCCACGATTCCTCCCACTTTTAATTCCCCTTTTCTCTTTATTTTATTTTATGCTGAATACGTGGTTTCAGGGGCGGCGGTATGTTCGGTAATGCGACCTCACTGCATTGCCGGGTACTGGCCACTTTTCTTTTTACTTCAAAATTTCCGAACGTTCTTCTTTTGTTTTTTTATGCCCCGCGCTCTTTTCGAATATTTTGACAGATGCATTTTTCTCGCCCCATTTTTCGCCCACTAATATTTTCGCTCTATTATTTTAATTTGTAATTCGCTCCATCCCTCTGTATTTATTGATATTTTGACCCACTATCACCCATTTCGTATTGTTATTATTGTAATCTGTGTATTTGTGTTAATTTCCCCGCCCAATCTCACTCACTACCATCATTGTCGTTCAACCCTGTGCCTCACTGTTTTGATCCCGCATACAACTATTTTCTACGCGCTCGCCGTGCCTGCTTTTCGGTGAGTGTTGCATTGCTGAACATATTAGCTAGTCCCCTCGTTACTTTGCATTCGCCGGAAGAAGCCGCAGGGCCCATACAGAAGGAGCAAACCATATTTCGCCCGCCTTCAATCGCAGCCGCTCGGTCACCCCGATCGAGTGGCTGCGCACCCTCTTGTGTTCGAGGGTGGACACAATAGCGAACACGAGGCTTAACTATTTTTATGACCTAAGGTTTAGATTCCACATTCTAGAACCTACGAATAGGTCCTAAAAATAGTACCTTAAATTCGTCCCTATCTTTTTACGGTTTTTTTTATTCAGATTATGTAATAAGTGTCACTCCCACAAGAGAAGACCCTGTGTCCTAACACAATGACCCGGCTATCTTGATGCGGAGCGTTGGTCTGTTGAGTTACTGCGTTTGTGTTAATCTTCTACTCATTATTGTTATGGTTATGGCTAATCCCACTACGGCACAGACTTTCTTCAATGTCTCTGGCACACGCAGTTGCTGGGTCACCACTCTAAGGCGCCGGACACACTGCCCCGGAATTCCGCGTTCCTAGTTCAGAGTTGTCAGATTTGCTTCACGAGAACTCCGCGTTCTGGCCGTTTCAGTGTGAACGGTTCCAAGCATTAGGAAGAACGCGGAACGCAGAACTCTGAACGCGGAACTTATAACTCCGGGCGGTGTGTGCGGCACCTTAATCAGAATGACGTTATGAAATGCTGCATGTTAAAAGACCTTTAACTTTGTAATAAAAGGCTTTTGCATCTACGTTATGAGATTATTTATACGTGATGAGATGGTCCAGTGGCACCTTCACTCATACTACAGGGTGCACCCGAATTCGATAGCGGCACTTCAAGTAGGCTGTCTGCTCATCAATACAAACAGCTTGTACCAGGTGGACAAAGAAATGGAACGAAAAAAATATCAGCTGTTTCATACATTTGACGCAGTACTGATTCTACCTTTTTTATGGAACCCATGCGAATCCGGGGCGGATTACTAGTATTAAAAAGAAAATAAGTTTGTGTAAAACCGGCAATGTATTTGTCAAAGAAATAATAGGTACATTGTTACCGACTTCAGAGATAAGATAAAAGATAAAGAGAGCCTGAAAACCTAACTTGTCGTCGGATAGATAAAGCAATATTATCGCACTTACAGCGAAATATGTATACCTGTAGGAAACTCTTGTTAACCCTGAAAACGCAGTGGGGTCCAAAGCGATCCAATGTCAATATTGGCTCCAGCCATTCAAGTGCACACTTCAAGATAAACAACGCGCAAGTCAAAATTTAACAGATTCATTGCAATTTTGAAAAAGGACCTTTTTTTAAAGATTGGTAAATGCTACGCATCAAGTACTTAAGTGGTGCCTTTGCAAAGCTTTTTGAGTATTTTTTTTTATCGTTGCGGCGGGTTACGTAAATACGACTTAGGTTCTTACATCCAGAATTAAGAAATTCATTTATAAGTGGAAAGAAAAGGGTGTAACCTTCTGAGTAATTTTAAGGGGAAACGGTAACCTTTTTTTGTAATTTCATACTAAACTTACTTATCATAATTCAGAAGGCAAAGTTTTTTGTTCGAAAGTCCGTTATTGGCTTAATCTTATCTTTAGACAATATTGAGAAACTAATTTAAATATTTTTTATTTTGGTCCAGTAGTTTTGATTTTATGCGCTAAAATGTTTTGTTTCTATGACCGCCAACAGTATGCAGACCGTCGCGTGACGTCATAAAACCGTATCTTTGAAACGTTGTAAAATCCAAACTACTGAACCAAAATAAAAAATTAAGCTAATAACGGACTTTCGAACAAAAAACTTTGCCTTCCGAATTATCATATGCAATGCCTCACTCAGTTTAATCAAAACCAAGCAGCAAATTCGTTTGTATTTTAGATTCGACGGGACTAAGCCAACCCTGTCGAACGAGCTTGGCCCCTGCGGCGGTATTCTGTACCGCTTTGCGATGTACAAAATACGCCAAACAACCCGTGAGCCGCGGGGCTCTCGAAGAGCAATTAAACTTATCAACGGAATTGAGACGTGGAACCCTTTGTTTGATCAATATGTGAGCAAAGCTTGAGGCTGTTTGTTGCTTTCAAAGACAGGTGGGAGAGAAAAGTTTGAAGGGTTAAAGGTAAATTTATTTTTAAAGCTTTCAATACTTCAGTTACGTATATTTGTATTTTCATTACAATAATAATTTAGGGATCTATCTTTTGGGCCGTATGTACTCGTACACTTTACAGGGTGCAATCAAATTCGATAGTGGAACTAAGTAGGCTGTCTACGGATTACTACAAACAACTTGCTGCAACCAGTTCGAAAGAACACGTCTAAATACCAATACCGACCAAAATCGAACGTATTTTTAGCCTCGCACATGAATTATGAAAATTGACTTTCACCCTTTACACAATGGTTAACAAATATGTAAAGCAGAAACAAAATACCACACAAAAAGCCTCCCGCCACACAGACAACGGAAACGAAGCCATAAAAACATTTAAGCAAGACGAGCTATAAAATCGAAATCAGCATTTAAACTCACATCGAAGCAGCGATTGAGCGATTGCCACCACTAGCGAAGGGGGCATGTCAGACCCCACTCCATCGATTACGTCACACTTTTACAACGCCCGCATTGAAGGGTTACAGGATTACTATTTAAGGCGTATTATCACCAAATAAAGACTTGTAGAAGGCTCTGTAAGCAATATTACGAATAGGAATTATTCTTTCTTTTCACGCTCATGATACATTTTTATACTAAGTTTATTTACTTTGAAGAACGCTTGCATGCATTCAGCAACGCTGCTTTAAACACTGCTATACAAGGCAATGTCTAAATAGATTAATTCCTGAAACTTCCTGAAAGTCGCAGAACAAACCCTGTTGGAAATCATATTTAGGGTGGCATTAATACCTAGCTTGAGTTTGACATTGATATTAGTCGAATTGAGACCTTGGCTAATGTCAATGTCAAGTTCAAGCTACTAGTGTCTAATAATATGCTGACAGCTACTCAAGCTCGATTGATTTTGTTTTCTCATATCACCTACTTGAGCTCGAGCTTGGGCTGACGACTATTAATGCCAACCTTAGAAGTGTTTCAGGAATAAAGCTAATTTAATCATCTGTTAAGACTAAAGGCCTAGGGTTTTTGTTGTGAACTATGTTTATACAGTTTTTGAACTTAGCAAAAACACTGCACATTTTGACTACCCAACATACAATATAAAAAGTGTAAGTAAAACTGATTACAAAATACAAGACTTTACCTAGAGTTGACTATCTGCTGCGCTCATATTTAGTGGCACAATTTTACAACAGCCCCGTTTATTCGTCCGTTTACGACGGAGTTTTGCCTTTATAGCCTTTTTTTACGACCACCCTGTATTACTCTTACAGTGATATTGTAAGCTATAATGCTGAAAGTGTCTAAGTTTTATTGCTCACTTTTAAGCGTTGTACGTGATGATTTGTTTAGCTCAACGACTCCCAAGCACCTGCGACTGGCGAATGTATGGTCGGCCACAGACACAGATACCCCATGGCAGCTCTTACCACGCAGCAAAGTGCGCCAATCGAACCAAAAGGGGTATCCTAGCGTGTGGACGACTGTACCTACGCAGAAGTAAAGCTAAAAATAAATGATCGTTTAGCAGTCTCCAATAGTCTCCATCCAATTTAAATGGTTACTTAAGAGGAGGTTACACCGTCCACTAGCACGGCCAATGAAAAAAAAACACATTATTTTAGGAAGCGTTTTTTGCTCAAAACGGCATTCGACGGAACGCGTTGAATAGGAATCCCTAGGCTTAACTATTTAGGACCTTAGGCAACGAGGCGACAAATGAACCTAGGCTTTACTTTTTTAAGGACTTAACGTCTAGATCCCAGATCCTAGAACCTACGAATAAATCCTGCACAAGAAAATAACGGCCACTTTTGACTTGTGCAAATTTTATTCATAGCTTTTATTTATCTGGGATCTAGATGTTAGGTCCTAAAAATAGTTAAGCTTAGGGATTCTCATTTGACGGCTCGTTTTTAGAAAAAAAGTACAGTAGCCTGTACTGTGCCTTCCCCGTCGCCTTAACTCAATGATAAACAATTAAATAATTACTTTCTTTTAAATGAAAAAAAAACGATGCCTTTTCGCCACAGTCGGTTAAAAGAAATACACACTTACAATAGGAGCAGTTATAGTGATAGCAGTATGACCAACAAAAACACAATCCAAAGCAGAAAATATGTGTTACGTAAAATTTATGTTATATTCTTTGTCGAATATTTTTTGTACAACACTCACTGTAGACTTGGTAGAGTATCGAATGTAAAAGGATTTAATCCACGTGTCAGTGACTGAACCTGTACAGTGTAAGCCTTGTAAATCTAGACAGGAAAATATGACTGTCAGGCAGGCTTAGTCGGCGTATAGACTGTAATACCTACGCAGTGCTTTTTGTATGCAATTGAGCAGCGAGCACCTGATTTTTTTTACAACCATAATATTAATTATCTTTTTTCTTGCAATTTGGGTTTAACTTAATATTTTTAAAATATTTGTTTAAGTTGATCCAAACTGAAAGGTCCTTGTAATTCCAAAATACATAGATAAAAAAACTTCAAATGGACGGAGTTCCGTAACCCGTACGTGTATTTCTGTCACTGTTCTGTGCTTCTCAATATATTTTGAGATTTTGAGATCAATATATTATTTTGAGCGCGTCTCGTGACTGTGAATCCTGTGCTTGTGAACCTTCTGATCAAATACTCGCCGGAAAAAAAAAAACCTTGTATAACGCCAAGTCTACTCCAAAATCACACCGCAAAGGAACATTAAAAAAAAACTTAGGTATTTCACGCAATTCGGAAGGCAAAGTTTTTCGTTCGAAAGTCCGTTATTGGCTTAATCTTATCTTTAGACAATTTTGAGAAACTAATTTCAATATTTTTTATTTTGCTTCAGTAGTTTTGTTTTTATGCGCTAAAATGTTTTGTTCCTATGACCGCTAAACAGCGCCAACAGTATGCAGACCGTCGCGTGAAGGTCATAAAACCGTATCTTTGAAACGTTGTAAAATCCAAACTACTGAACCAAAATAAAAAATATTGAAATTAGTTTCTCAATATTGTCTAAATATAAGATTAAGCCAATAACGGACTTTCGAACAAAAAACTTTGCCTTCCGAATTAGATCATACAGTGTCCGGTGGCACTTGGGTAAAGTGAACCCTCCGACGCTGCAGAGCCTGAGACATTTTTAGACCGATTAGGCTTGCCCTAGACCTACTTTAGCTGAAAACACGCACTCGTATCAACGTATCGTTCTTCGGACACATAGCCTGTAGAGTCGTTGAGGACCTGATAGCCTGGAAAAATAAATTATGACGGGAAAGGTGGAGGGAAAGAAAGCTCGAGGCAGAACACCCGCCAGATGGACGGATATTATAACCAAAGTCATGCAAAAACAGCTGCACGAACTGATCCACATCGCGAGTGATAGAGCGCGATGAAGAACTCTACTCTCCGCCACCTTCAATGATGGTCACGATCCTCAGCATTGAGGGAACGACTGAATGGAGACCTACTAGTTGGAGAGCTGGTGACCAATCGAGATATTTTTTCGTACAAGGCTGGGAGTTAGTAGGCTGATAGAGTAGACTTCGCTGAGTCTGGGAAAAATATTTTTTTGGTCCGGTCGCGGTTGAAAGTTAGATTTTTTCGACTTTGAAAGTTTAAATGTATGGGTTGAGTCATTTCTTTTTTCTCTACAAGGCTGAGAGTTTTTAGGCTGCCTTTTTAGTCTCCGCTGATCACGAAATCACTATTTATTACTAGCCAAATGCGGTAGAAATATTGTTTTTTATAACCTAGAAAGTGTGAATTTTTGGGTTATAAAACTCAAACTTTCAACCACGCTCGGCCAAAAAAACAAATATTTTCTTGTTCAACGGAGTCTCAACAACTAAACTAGAAGTTTCTAGCCTTGTACGACAAAAAAAATATACTGAACCCATACATTTAAACTTTCAAAGTCGAAAAAATCTAACTTTCAACCGCGGCCGTGCCAAAAAAATATTTTTCCCAGACTCAGCGAAGTCTACTCTATCAGCCTACCAACTCCTAGCCTTGTACGAAAAAATATCTCGATTGGTCACCAGCTCTCTAACTATACGTTATCAACCTCCAAATAAATCCACGATGTTATTTTTGACGACACATCTCCGGCGCAATATTCGGCCGGTGTCCCATTTATATTTATGGGTCGGACGGACAGCGAGCCTGCGCATAAATCACACATCGAGTGCCACTACTGCCGGCTAATTCATTGGAGGATATGAGTTATTATTGCGAAGCACCGTCCTATCTAATAATGGTGGATTGTTACTCGTGTGCGACCCCCTGCGGGGAAGGGGAGCGAGGAAGCTCGGGCGAAAGGACGGTGGGGGATTTTGTATGCCATTTGAGAAAGATTATTTAAGGGAAGTGTGATTTAAGGGTTAATAGTGAGGCAGGCCCTATGCTATGTCACCTGGCCCTAATTGGAATTGAGATCAATGCAACGACACCTCATTTGTTGAAATCGGACGAGCAGTTTAGGCTCTGCGAGGGAACAGATAAACACACAAACATACATACATACAAGGTGTTGTTTTGTAAAGTGACACCCGACTCAAGGGTGATTATTTACACGAAACTAAAACAAAAAATAATAAATATAAAAAAAAAAATATTCAATTGTGGCGTCCCTTACTAACGCTTAAGGCCGCACTCGCAATATCGGGCGCCACATCGCGCGCCCGCTTTGAGAAGGCCGGCGGTGTCCGCACACGTCGTTGCTGTTATCATATAACAAATTGAACAAAGTAATTAGTATATAAATACTAACACTATATGGGCTTGTTATTTTAGATCTGTAACAACTTATTGCCTGAAATAAACCATTATTATTATTATTATAAATAAAAAATATAAATATAAAAAAATACCTTATTTTTAACTTCTAGCGTTACTAAAACTATCTTCCCTGAGTCGGGTGTTACTGACCAAAACAACACCCTGGGATCTACCGGCTAAGACGAAGCTGATTACTTTCTTCTTATTCTTGTAGTGCCGTCTCCTATCGGAGGTTGGCAATCATCTTGGCTATTTCTTCCTCCTTTGAGGCTGCCAAACGGAACAAGGAGCTCGTGGATTGTTGGTACCAATGGCGTAAGTTCTCCAGCCATGGTATCTTGGGTCTTCCAGGTCTCCTCCTGCCTGGTATCTTCCCTTGGATGATTAGTTGAAGGAGTCCATATTGGGTATTGCGGATTATATGGCCAAAATACTCAAGTTACCATTGGCGAAAATCGAAGTTCGATTTTTGAAAAATGTACTGCCACCCAGTTCATTTTACTGCCACACAGTTAATTTTTCATCAATCGAATTCGATTTTCGCCAGTGGTAATCGGCTTCGTTTTAGCCGGTAGACACCCTGTATTTCGAATGATTCTTGCGCGCTCGCCCGTTCCCTACCCTCCACCGCTTACGCTAATCCGCGCGCTGGCTCGAAAATAACAGTAACAACATGTGAATAAGCAAACACACTGTTAGAGGGATTAAGCGAGTGCTGCTGGAATTTGTTTTAATTAACGCGGCGACGCGCAAATGCGCTGTTTCGTGCGCGCGGGTACGGTTCGGATGGTTACAGCCTTTGTCTTTTGCAAAAGCAACCTCCATAAATGGGGCTATACAGGGCAATTTTTAAATAGCTTTTAACCTCAGACACGTCAACTTCTTAATGCGATTTCCAACAACTTTTGTTCTACGACTTTTCGAAAAGCTTGATACTTTTTATTTTGTTAAAGTTTCTTATCCTTTAAAAGTGTGCATTTCTACCATTCCAGCGCTGCTTGCGCGGAGCGCTTTCATGCCCTTCCACTATCAACCACCTTTCTAGCCTCTGCTAATTCTATTTGATAATCTGACATTCTGACATTTCATTTCAAATTTCACATAAAAACAAAAACGACACAAACTTATCAGCGCGTCTATTGTCTAAAAAATTACTCACGCGTCGACCATCAAAAGAAAATAGCCGATAGAAATGAAAAAGCTTTTTTTGACATTTAAAAACGGGAATATTGACGGTGATTATTTTAGACAAAAACATCCGAAAGTCTGAACCATCAACACTGATTTATTTAGGTAGGTACTGGAAAATAGCTCTTATGGAAATATTTACGATGTTTATGTTTTAGTTTAGAGTGTATAGGGCCTGAGAATCATTAGGTATTATTGTCAGTAGAAAGAATAGTTATTTGTTATGCAAGAATGCAAAATTATTGTTTGCGGCGAGTGCTTGTATTGAAAACCGAGCTAGCGAACGTTTCTAAAATTGAGCCACGAGCGTAGCGAGTGGTTCAAAAAAAGAAACCTGAGCGTAGCGAGGTATTCAGAAGCACGAGACGCAAATAATATTGCATTCGTGCGAAACACAAAACTTTTCATCTCACAGAAGCGAGGAAATGACTTTGTTAGCCAAGCGGAAAAAACTCTATAGACAACTACTTACAGGCAAAACAGGTGAGTCAAATAAGTTCCTTTTAAAATCATATGTAACTGTAGTTACGGCTGCCGCACTAAAGTTTTGAGCTTCATTGGTATTAAAACCATTCGTTTTATTAATAATTTCCTGAAGTTTATTTATCCAGACACAAAAATAATGTAAATAAAAGAATGTTTTTTTTTTCCGGGTGCATTCTGAACTTTAACCATATAAATTAACAATTTCTAGGAGATAAAAAATGAAATTAGTAATATCGTTTGAAAAAATGTATTTAACAAACCAAAACATAATTATCTATTTGATAAAACAGAAGCGAAGCATTTTTTTTATTTACTGGTATTATAAAATAAATATGTGTACAAAATATTGAAAAGACTATAAGAAGAAACCGCGTTTCTGAATGTTCTATTCCGTGACTTTACCTTTTTTAAAGTTGCTTATGCACCATTTAAATTCACAGTTTTGTATAGAGAATGGGCACGAACAATCGCTTTCGCTGAAATACGCGTGTAAACGAACTATGAATGAGGTTTTATTTTCCGTCGGGATCTGGCATCTACTTAAACGGCCAGTGTTTTTTTCTTTTTCAACACCATAGGGCGCAGGAAAGACTGTCCCGGCGTCGCGTTCAAATTTCGAAGCGCATAAAAATTCAGATAGTTTAAATCCGGCCTTTACACGATCGTAAGTTTCTAATAACAGCAAACTTTCCGAGCGTGGGAGATGAAATAGTTATTTGTTATGCAAGAATGCAAAATTATTGTTTGCGGCGAGTGCTTGTATTGAATACCGAGCTAGCGAAGGTTTCTAAAATTGAGCCACGAGCGTAGCGAGTGGTTCAAAAAAAGAAACCTGAGCGTAGCGAGGTATTCAGAAGCACGAAACGCAAATAATATTGCATTCGTGCGAAACACAAAACTTTTCATCTCACAGAAGCGAGGAAATGACTTTGTTAGCCAAGCGGGAAAAACTCTATAGACAACTACTTACAGGCAAAACAGGTGAGTCAAATAAGTTCCTTTTAAAAGCATATTTTACTGTAGTTACGGCTGCCGCACTAAAGTTTTGAGCTTCGTTGGTATTAAAACCATTCGTTTTAATAATAATTTCCTGAAGTTTATTTATCCAGACACAAAAATAATGTAAATAAAAGAATGTTTTTTTTTCCGGGTACATTCTGAACTCTTACCATATAAATTAAAAATTTCTAGAAGATAAAAAATTAAATTAGTAATATCGTTTGAAAAAATGTATTTAACCAACCAAAACATAATTATCTATTTGATAAAACAGAAGCGAAGCATTTTTTTTTATTTACTGGTATTATAAAATAAATATGTGTACAAAATATTGAAAAGACTATAAGAAGAAACCGCGTTTCTGAATGTTCTATTTCGTGACTTTACCTTTTTAAAAGATGCTTATGCACCATTTACATTCACAGTTTTGTATAGAGAATGGGCACAAACAATCACTTTCGCTGAAGTACGCGTGTAAACGAACTATGAATGAGGATCTTTTTTCCGTCGGGATCTGCCATCTACTTAAACGGCCAGTGTTTTTGCCTTTTTCAACACCATAGGGCGCGGGAAAGACTTTCCCGGCGCCGCGTTCAAATTTCGAAGCGCACTAAAATGCAGATAGTTTAAATCCGGCCTTTACACGATCGTAAGTTACTAGTAACAGCAAACTTTCCGAGCGTGGGAGATGAAAAAGTTATTTGTTTACATTACATTAATTTCTCGGAACATAATAATTCAAAGGAGGTACAGTCTGTTCTATCTATCTATCTAACTATCCCGTGTTGCGCAGCCTTTGCTATGCGTAGCTGTTCAATTCTAAGCTAATATAAGCCTTTTGCAGCAAACATTCGGCTTATGGGGTTTATTTATGCGATATGGCGGCACCCTTATCAAATATATTGTTTCTGGGCTTCGAATCGCGCACTTTGAGCTCAAACCGATAGCAGAGACTGTAATGTAAAGGGCTTACGAATTTGCTGCGCTTGTAGTTTTAATAAGGCTCGGTCTAATGGTGTAATTCAGAGCACGTAGGTAGATATGGTTTGGTATCTACCTACTCACACACAACACACATGCTGGAGTTCCTTCATACTCGTAGTTTAACAACAAAATAATAAAAATCGGCTTAGTGCGAGTCGGATTTGGCCGATAGTTATTCGTCGCCGCCTAAAATGAACGCCGAGTGCATGGGTCCTAAGAGCCCTCACCCACGGCGACTGTAGCGATGCGGTCGCGCTCCTACCGCGCTACAACATCTCGACTGTATCGATACGAACGCGCGACAGCATCGCTACTGCATCGCTACAAAAAGTCGCCCTGGGCGAGGGCTCTAAGGATACCATTACATAAGCGTTATTCAAACACTTCTTTTTAGCTGCCATGTGCTTTAGAAATCACTTATGGGGCGACGCTTAAAAGAAAATTAGAAAAAACAAAAAAGTCGACTACGTAAAAAAAACAGAAATCACTTGCGTGGGGTGACGCTCAAAATAAAATTTAAATAAACCAAAAACTCGACTTTTATATAATTTTCAATTTGATTTAATATAATATGGCGCCGAAAATCGTCCATTTTCATTATTTTATTTACCTAGTGTCACTCTTACAATCAAGCGGAATCTAACGACTAAATTCCACCAAGTGTGCCAAAGAAATATACATACATACCCTCGAAAAACATAACCCTCCTTCTGGAGCAGTCGGGTAATTAAGGCATCATCAAATATAGATTACAATTTCAGCCACAGCAGCGGCAACTTTCGCCACTCGACGCCTCCTAATTATAAAATCCTCTTGCAGTTTTAATCCGGTCTGATTGAGTTTCATCCAGTTTCATCCGGTCAGGGGTCGACCGGTAATTAGTCATCAAAGTTCCGGAAAACTCCGCCTCTCGAAGGGATATTCATTCTGCTGAAAATTCCCGTGTCTGATAAAGTGGGGAAGATTTTGGAGGAGTTCTTGAGGTAGGCTACTTAAGATCGCTGTTTCTTGCTTTTAGTAATAAGCAAAACGTGTTGTTAGGGCCTTTTATTTAATGTGTTTTCAAAAAATTCTTGTTACACAGTGTTCAATTGGTGGGTAGACAAGACAGTGTCTCAAGCTAGAGGTAGCGGGTTTAGCTATTCCGAGTGATCTGCTGCTGTCCGTTGAGGAGTTCCGTTCTCCTTCTCCGAAGTTCTTCATCAGATCTTCATCATTTTTACGGGAAAATACCCTTTCCAACAAAAAAAGAATCATCAATATCGGTCCACCTAGAAAAAGCTCTGAGGTAACACACATAAAAAATATATAGATTGAGTAACTACGACTTCCTTTTTGAAGTCGGTTCAATAATAGAAATTGTGCCAAACTACACAGGACAGCACTGCACTATCATGCTAAAGAGTTTTAAGGTAGATACCTTAAAATTATCACAAATACTGTAGCGTAGCTTATAAACATATCTTATATTATTTACTATTTAATTTTTTGTGTCTACTGTGATTGTATTTTTTGTGATATGGAACCGTGTTTTCCGAAATAAAAGCATTTATTTATTTATTATTATATATCAGCCATAATGATGAGAAGTAAATGAGTTCATTGTGAGTAGAGCCATATGAAGAGCGAAGGAGGATTTGTGAAAGTTTCCGGAGCGGAGTTTTGGGTCTACCGGCGGAGGCTCAGAGAAAATGGATAAATATTTTGCTGGAAATTAAGATATTTTAACTAATATTAACTTAGTTGAAAAATGATAATGTGTATCATTCCAAACAGTAAGGCGTACTTGAGTCAGTCAGGGTTAGCCAACTAACTCTGAGTTAATTTGACATTTCTATACAATTAATGACGTTAACTCAAAGTTAACTGGCTAACCCTGGTCGACGATAGAGGACCTAAGAGAAAAAAATATAACCTGTTCCCATCCATTGAGAGCTTTGTGATACAGGTTTTTCCGCTACCCAAAGCTGAAACTTACTGAAAATCTGTACAGCTGTCACCTTTCTACTATTCTGGTCAAAACCTCATTATGATTAAATAAATAAATACCACTATCGAAGCGTAAATCCACTCCCTCTTTGCATATAAAAGCAACCGAAACCTGCACCGAACTCAAAATGCTATACTCTACTCTACAGAATGCGCCAAATCTCCACACGCCCAATTAGCGGGGCTTAGCTAAAGCCGCGCGGGACAAAACCGAAGGCAGTGCGGGTAAAACGAACATCCTGTATACATCCATGTTTTTAAGCGTTTACCTAGAGTATAAGCCGTGCCAATAGAGAAACGATATGAAAATAGCGGCGGGTACCTATGGTAAGGTCTGTAAAAGAGGTTACGAAAATACGATTTCGGTTCATACCTAAAACTTTCTTACATTTTTAGTTAGGAAATATTGTTTTACGATGCTTTCTTTATTGATTAGGTAATTGTTCTACGTTGGGTTTGTGATTAAACAAAAATCTTTATGAAAATAAGATCAAAAATATTATAACGTAGTAAAATATACATACCTCAACAAATAACAACACTTAACGTAAACTACAATATTGAAATAACTCGACAAACATAAATAAATCAATAAGAGGCGAACGTATTTTGGCGTGTTTTATTAGCCAAGCGTAGGCTGCGTAGGCGACTCATCAGGACTGCCTAAAATGACTTTGCTAACGTTACGTGTGAGTATAGACGGAGATATGATTAAAGCGAGAGCGCGCGAGAGTGTCCGCCATTTATATATCGTTTCTTTAATGGCACGGGTTATATGTGTGTAAGCACAATAGGTAATCTGTTATATCGGTGGTAATCTGTGGAAACGTGGTAATGGTAATCCGAGGCGAATTCGCAACGAGTTTGCCAAGAGTTCGCCACGAGGTCGCCGCGAGTTCGCAAAGAGTTCGCAAAGAGTTCGCTGCGAATGCCCAGCGTCGACACCATGAGAGAATTGAAAGCGAAGCGAATCCGCGGCGAACACGTTGCGAACTCGCGGCGAAATTCGAAAAAGGATCTAATGAATCACTACTTAGGTAATGGGTATTGTAATGTACAAACGACAGCACGTTCACACTTACACGCTAGCACTTTACTCGGTTACGTTACGGGCGACTTTACAATAAAAGTGTACACTCTGACGAGCTGAGCAAAAGACGTCCGGTAAACCTCATAAAAACAAAACAGTCCGACATCAAATAGTTTCTTGTAAAATCAGTGGAAAAAAAATATTGGACCAGATTTCAGAGAAGAAAGTGGGGAATACGAAACCTCGATTTTGTAAATTTTCTTCAGATCGTCCCTTTCGCTCAGTATTTGCGAGACAGCAACAGATTTTTTAACAGATTTGTTTGTACTGCTACACGCTCTTAATTGGGCGTGAGGGTGAATAAAGATCGGCATTCACTCACGCGCAGGAGTTAATTTACTGACTTCACTTATCTATCCGCTTCACATCGCTCCGTTTCGTCACGTCAGGTCACGTGACGTCACGCCGTGACGAACGACGCAACAATGAAGCCTCGCGTCCATTAGGCGGATCGGGGCGGATTTTTGCCGGCGGCAAAAATCCGCCTGCCTATATTTTGTATGGAAGTGCGTCCACTAGAGCGCATCGGGGCGGGGCGGGCCGCGACGCAATATTTTTGCCGGCGGATTTTTGCCGGCGGCATTACCCGCCCCGATGCGCCTAGTGGACGCAGGGGCAACAGCATGCTCGCGCATGCGAATGCGCGCGAGTGTTGCCATTTGTCGACCAGAATACATAATCGGCTGAATTATTGTTGTTCTTGTTTATAATAATGTAAAGAATTCTATGCTATTGGCGTGAACGAAAAATCGCTGAACAAACGCTTAGTACGAATAGCTCAGTAAAGTTAAGCTTCAAAAAAATAAAACTGTAAAAAAATTGAATTACCCTCCACGCTGCTATCGTCCAACCTTAAGGGTGGACGATAGCAACGTGGCGGGAGATTCAAAATTTTCACAGTTTTTTACATTTTGTAGCTAAACTGAGCTATTTTTGTTCAGCGATTTTACGTTAGACAAAAATAGCTCAGTTTAGCTACAAAATGTAAAAATCTGTGAAAATTTTGAATTTTCCGCCACGTTGCTATCGTCCACCCTTAACCGATCATGATGATGAAGAAATACCAGCAGAAGTATTAGAAGTTGATTTTTGGTTTTGTTAAGTTTATGGTTTTCACAAACGCCGTATTGTTCCAGTAGACTCGGGGAACTTCGCTCGCTTCTCTCGCTCGTTCAATTATTCCGTTTCGGATCCAGATTGAACGCAGGTTGGACGTAACTCAACGCGGGATTTTTTTGTAATTAAATATTGAAATGAAAAAATATTACGTATACTGCGTGTTATTCACTAGGTAAGTAAAAAAAAAAAATGTCATCGAGTATTTATCATCAATTTTATTAGTTTAAAGTGCATGAAATCCCTAATATAAAATAGTCTGTAATTTTGGCATGAATGAATAGGGCTTGGCAATTTTTTTTGCAGCCAAGGGCCACATAGAGCCAAAATGGCATAAAAGCGGACCGTACCTGAAACTATAGGTAGGTACTTACCATACCCTATAATTATTTTACCCATAGTATATTCAGAGTGAGATGAGCGCGCGTCAGAAAATTTCAGTCTCAATCATACAAAATAATTTCAATCTGTTCAAAATTTCTCAATCGACTAGGCATCAAAAAGTTACAATTTAGGCAATGTCACAAAAAGTCACAACGAGGGCTCAAAAGTTACAATATTTGTGATTAGACAAAGTGGCAACACCAAAAAATCCGCCGAGCCGATGCGCCGATCCGCCCCGATGCGCTTAGATGGACGCACCCCAACGTTGCGTTGCGTTGCGGCCCGGCCCGGCCCGCCCCGATCCGCCTCATATGGACGCTAGGCTTGAGGGTTCATTAGCGTTCAGACGCGACTATTAATTGTACGTCTGCTCGGTGTGCGAGTACCTTTAAAGACGTGTGCGTGAACCTTTGGAGGGGTACTATGGTTATTTATTTAATTTTGTTCGGTTGGGATAAAATATGTGAAAAAGGTCGGAAAAAGATACAAAATATCGAGTTAAACGGCTGCAAACTGTATTAATTGGTTGTATATTAATTTGTTTTTTTTTTTCTATCGGGTGAGGACTAGAACCCAAAACGTGGAATGCTCCGTACTCTATTAAATGTCATATTATTTTAAGCATACAAACCTGGTAGAAAATAAGATTTGGTTGAAACTGGTGTATATCGCTGTTATTTTCGTGGTAAAAATCGTTCGTTTGTTCGTCTTTTTTTTTGTTAGTTAACGCGATCATTTGTTCGTTGATCGTTTGTCGTATCTTATCGTATCTTCAGTCTTCAGTAAAAATAGCTAAAGACAATAAAGTGGTTCGCCCCGAACTATGAACTCGCGACCCCATATCTTAGCAACCCCTCGACCGATTTAGCTCATGTTCGAACTTTAAAATTCTCTTGGCCTCATTTACCTGCCTACTAAATTTCATGACGACCCGACTAAATTTACTCAAGTTATCGTCGAACGAACATTCATACATACATACACACATACATACATACAAACATACAAACGCCGGATTGTTCAAGTAGACTCGGAAAACTTCGCTCGCTTCGCTCGCTCGTTCAATTAATTTGGTTCAAACTAGTCGAAATGCTATAAATTTTATTGGTTCTAAAGCGGATTATTTATCCCGACGTGAATGTATTGTGACTTGTGAGGAAATCATAAAAATCTAAAATCTTAATATATAAAACAAAGACGTGTTAGTTACACCATTTATAACTCGAGAACGGGTAGACCGTTTTTTTATGTTTTTTGGTTTGTTGGATTTCTCTCCGCCCCGATTAGCAGAATAACCATTAAAACAACGGAAAAACTCACGAGAAAAAAATAAGTCTTTGCGGACGAAGTCGCGAGCAAAAGCTAGATTATAATAAAAATCCATAATATTTTTTTTATTCATTATTCGCTCATTGGATAGTACATACATTAATTCTTCCGTCTGTACATTCTTTGGTTATTTCGTTCGTTCGTCCCTGCTTTCATTTGTTCGTACATTCATTCGTTGCTTCGTTCGCATTGTCGTTGGTACCCCTGCCAACCCCGTTATGAGCTCAAAGGAGTGATGCTTCCGTGGTGGTGTGATAAATGATGTTTGCACTGCCGGCGCGAGTGAGCTGATATAGGATCCAGGATGCGAGGTGTAAGGTTTGCTGTGTCTAAAGGCTGTTTACACTTCAATAAGTATAGTAACGAGTTAACTTGCCACTTGGCGACTACAACGATTAAGCTGTGGTACTAGGCAAGCCTATATACTCATCTAAACAATGCCCCAGGCACTGCAGCGCCGAGTGGTCTCTTTAGCCATCTAGTGTGAGTGAAGGTGCCACTGGTCGCTGTATAAGTCATCTCATTACGTAGATGCAAAGCCTTTAGTTTAATACAGTCAGTCGTTCCCAAGTTATGAAGGATAAAAAACTGTGATTCCTTAGGAAAGCGTGATTGAGAAAGTTATAACAACCCTGCAAGGCAACAAGCTTAATACACCGTGTAAATCATCTAATTAATAGCCTGAATAGTGATAAATTATTGACATTACCAGTGGCCTACTCAAGATGTTTATCCAATATCGCTAGTTGAGTTAATTTATGGTTTAACGTGGAATTATTTTATGTGCTTTTTACCATGTCCAATCAAATGGCATATCCACTTCTACTAAATGGATAAATTATGTCTAGTAAACTATGTCAATCATGTTTCCTAAGGCTAAAATAACTCAGCTTTCCATTCAAACTTCTCAAAATTGGGCCGTTAAAGTGACTTAAAATTCAGCAAAAGATGTCGAGTAGACACTTTGATAATTAGCTCGCATAGATTATGAATAATTGCCCATCGCTTAACTGGCGTAATGTTAAGTGAAGGTTACCTCCATTACCCTATTAAGACGCAATAGGACCTAAGGTCTAAGGTTTGGATTCCAGATCCGAATGCAATCGATTCACACCAAAAGTGGCCACTTTTGGCGTGAATCGATTGCATTCATAGGTTCTAGGATCTGGAATCCAAACTTTAGGTCCTAAAAATAGTTAAACCTTGCGTTGAGGGATCGCAGGAGCGTTTTTTGCTAAAAACGCATCCAAAAAGAAGAAATATTTTTTTTCATTGGCGGCGCTAGTTGTGCGTCGTATTTCATCTTAATACAAACTTTTGTTTTAAACCGACTTCGCTGGTATCCTACTGTTATTAAGCTATTGCTGCTATTCGTTGGGGAGTTCTGTTCTCCATATCAGCAGTTTCTCATCAGATATTCACAATTTTTGGGATTATATGGGAAGTATACCTACCCTTTCAAACAAAAAAAGAATCATCAAAATCGGTTCACCTAGAAATAAGTTCTGAGTAGGTAACACACATAAAAAATAAAATAAAAACATAAGGGTCGAATTAAGTAAAGGCCTTTGCATCTATGTAATAAGATGGTTTATATAGGCCCGGTTTCTGAATTGAGAATTTCACTAACCAAATGATTAAGTACCGTTCCGTCACATTCTCTTGTGTGACATCTGCAGAGACAGAACGATAGTTAAGCATTTGGTTAGTGAAAAGAACTTTACTAAGTAAATACTTAACTATCGTCACGTTATTTTGTGAGAAATCCGCAGAGTCAGAACGATATTTAAGTGCTTGCTTAGTGAAATTCTCAAATCAGAAACCGGCAGATAGGGTCCAGTGGTAGCTTCAATCACACTAGCCAAGCGGTGTAGGTATTCAAATGTCTGACAAAAATTTAATGATTGTACTGTAGAACTAAGACCTTTGCATCTACGTAATGTGATGATTTATACAGTCCACTGGCACCTTCACTCACATACATACAAATACATGACTAAGCTGCCAGGATGGTATAGGTGCAAGGCAAGCCTACTCCATCTAAAAAAATTCCCCAGGCACTGCAGGTCCGAGTGGTCTCTTCACCCACCTAGTGTGAGTGAAGGTGCCAGTGGACGCTGTATAAATTATCACATTACGTAGATGCAATGGCTTTATACAGTACAATTCATATATTTTTGTCAGACATTTGAATACTTACACCGCTTGGCTATTTTCAGCTCAGGGGTTCCACTCTATCCTCCAGCTCCGCTTTATTTTATTTATTTATTTTTATTTTATTTTATTTTCAGAGGATAACTTACGGCTAAGATACATACAAGATAGCAAATACATAGTTAATAAAAAGCCAATTAAAAGTTTTCACAGATAGAAGAAACAATAGTAAGAAATGGTACAGAATTAAATAGTTAAAGAAATAGAAGATTTTATGTACCGAAGTAGGAAGGTACATCATAGTTCTTGATCTCGTATAGGAATGTTAAATATACAGCGTGCACTGTAGGTCGATAGCGAAACTTTAAGTAGGCTGTCTACTGATCAATACAAACACCTTGTACAAGGTGGCGAAAAAAATGGACCGAAAAAAATATTAGCTGCTTCATACATTTGGCGCAGTACTGAGTCGACCTTTTGTATGGAACAGCAGATATTTTTTTCGCTCAATCTTTTTAGCGACCTTGTGGAACTTGTTTGTATTGATCAGTAGATAGCCTATTTAAAGTTCCGCTATCGACTTAGAGTGCACCCTGTAGATGCTCTGCCTATTAGAAAAGAGCTTTCTTATTTTAAATTTAATAAACGCTGCCAGCAAAGCCTGTTAGGTTATAGCGAGTGAATGAAGGATTACTCCGGGACGGATTTATGCTATTTTACTACCTACCAGCCTGTTAATGTTGGTAGGCCAGATCGCACATGAATAGTCAGAGGGTATTATCTCGGAAAATGCAATTTTTTTTTTACGACGGATTCGAGTTCGCAAAATTTTTCTCTACAATCTGGCAAGACAGCCATATCTGTAGGTTAGTTTAAAGCCGAGAAACGGAGCTTTACGACTGTCTTCCAATTTGGTTTGCGATATATTCGAGCAGGCAAGACTGTCACATTTTAGTTAGCCACTAAGCGCCATCCGAAATTGACGGGTCACTCGTGTTATTTCAAGTTATGACAGGTGCTCTGTCAATAATTACTATAAAAAGTTAAAATGTGAGCAGTCTAGAGCGTATTATCTCTTAGTTAATACTCTTTAGCCCGTTTTGAATAATTCATCATTTGTATTATTTTGACTTAATACTCTATAGTCCGATTTTTTTTCACAACTTTCTAAATACCATTGGTTTTATATTGACTTAATACCATATTGCCATCGGTTTCTTGTAGATACTACTCTCTGTCCAGTTTTTTTTTGTAATATTTTTTTGTTGTAAACCGAATAATACCCTTTTGACCGATAATAAATTCTAAATTCTTGTGCAAGGAAGGTGGTTTTTGCTGCCAATCCCGCTATCAAAGTAGATAATAGTGTTGAAGACCTGGAAATAGCGTAAGAAGACTGTGATGATGAATAAGCCGACCCCACTTATCGTCCATCTGGAGAATTTCTGCCTCTAAGTTCCCCGGATATTATGCCAGATCACCAACTTTTGCATTGCTAACTTAAGAATAACCTAACATAGGTAAAATATTTGAGCCAGATCGCCAACGTCGCTCGGTAGGGTAGGCTGGCGGCGTTGCCCCACTGGATGGCGAGGCTCAGCCTTTGCCCTTGGTAAGCACCAGCCCTCTGTACACTCGCGGCGTCAACCAGGCACAACGAAATCTCTTGAGAGAGTTTTCGCGCACCTGGTCCCTGAGGGTCTCTACGCCGAAGGGCGCAAATATGTAGCCCTGTACCAGGACTGCATATTTGTGCCTCTTGTACCCCGCTGTAGCCGAACCAACGCCGCCGGAGCGGCAGGAGGCCACTTTTATAAGAGACTGTGCTACTATGTCGACTTACGTAGTGTCCCAAAGCAGCGACCGCCACAGTGAGCGTCACCCCATCAGGCCTATTGCCATTGTCTCTGGCTATGCCATGCTAGGTTAGGCTAAGCAGGGACCCGGGACAGATTCAGCCGCAGATCCTGGCTTGGGCCTGCCATGTCTGGCCAAGCGGTCCTGGCCGATTAGGTCGATCGTGCTGTCGACCGAGGATAGGAACGCTGGCAGCGCGATGCTTGAAGGCATTCTTATGCCCAAGCAACCGTGACGGATCGACAATTTGGTCTGGGTCTATCCTCTAAAGGGCAATTTAGGACTGCTTATAAGGTTTATCTTATAATTTTGCCTCAATGTTGAATAGCGTAATACGTACAATAATTTATGAGTAAGAAAAAAAGTAAGATGTAGCCTGTACAATTGTACATGTCTCACTAGCTGGGCAAAGGCCTTCTCTCTACGCGTGCTATACAATGCGGATTGGCTATTTTTGGTATAATGCCTCATACGCTCAGGTTTCCTCACGATGTTTCCCTTCACAGTCAGCGAGAGGTAATTGCTACTACAAATTCACAAACATAATTCTGTCATATTTGGCAAATTCATCGAATTTGATGAATTTAATCTTTCGTAGGAATCGTCCTGCACTGGGGATCTTAGGAGGCACAGTGATGAGTGAGTAAAAATATGAGGCCAAGTCATGTTTTTCTTCGTCAAGGAGGTTCTCTCTAAGCTCGCACTTCGATAAATTGAGTTCGAAACCAATTGACTAACAATTTTGTGTCAGCTATTCCTGCCCCCTTAGCACGCTACCATTTTGCCTACTCTCAACTGTCACCTTAGCCACTGTTAACTGTCACCTCAGTAGTGTTAAGCGGCTAAGGTGACAGTTGAGAGTAGGCAAAATGGTAGCGGGCTAAGGGGGCAGGTCTAAAATTACTGATTGTGTGTCGCCTCCATGTTTCCTCGCTAGAAATATTGATTGTTCCTAGATTTTTAATTACAAACGACTACCTTTAATAACTTTTTCTTAAAGTAAATAGCACAGAGGAAGTAGTTTATTTGAAATGAATTAATTTAATTAAATTATAAGCGACCTAAAACTAAATTAGATTGTATTAGTTTTATTACTTTATTGAAGACTGAAATACCCAATTATTTATACCAATTTTTGTTTGTTGGGAAATATGTGACTTATTTTGTTATTTACTTCATGATTACTTAAGAAAACTAATGACAATGATAACAAAAGTCTGCTTTCATGATTTTAAATTAATTTTAATACACTTTAAAAGATATAATTTTCAAATTCAGGTAAAAAGACCTGTATTATTTTGAAATAATACATTAGAATTGCAAAAAAAAACTGGCTATAGAGTCATAAATACAAATTTATTCAATTTTGTCGGACTATACAGTATTATCTTGATAGAGAGTCAGGAAAAACAGTATAACTATTAATCTACTTCTTTTCAACTCTATTTTTTTCATGAATCATGCAGAGAAAGAATCAACCTACAACGCAAATACAAAAAGTTATCAATATGTGGCCTGCATCAAATGTTATGAATTTTCAAATATTCAAAACGCTTTTTCTCGAAACTCACTTTTTTGAGATAATACCCTCTGACTATTCATGTGCGAGATGCTGGGGCAATGGAGTTATAATATGAGAGGAGTTTTGTGATGTACCTATGACTTTAATTTATTTCAACCAACACAAAAATAGCCAATCCGAATTGAGCTCACGTGGTGATAAAGCTCGAACTCCCTCTCTATGAGAGAAGGCCTTTGTCCAGCTGCTAGTGGGACATGTACAATTGTACAGGCTACATCTTACTTTGTGATGCAATGTTAATAATAATAATATTATATACATACATACATGACATAGATACATACACACACAAATACACATACACGTCATGATGCGGGCAATAAGTGGTTAACTGCTCCGTTAGTGGTCTTTTAACACCCTGTATAATTAGATATGTTTTATCATGTTTATAAATGGGTTATAATCATAGAAAAGTTCTAATCATTAAACTACCCTCGATCTCATATCGTATCCGTCTTTCCCCACATTTGACCTTGGCATTTTTACCCATTCGGCGTAACGTGCTTCGGCGTTGAGTTCATTCGGCATAGCGATATTCTGCGTAGCGAACTTTCAGCGTAGCGTGATTCAGTTTAATGTTTTTCGGCATAGCATGGCAGACTCAACCGTAACCGCAAGATGTTACCAAATTCAATCAAACCAAAATATTATGTCGGTCTGTATACCCACTAACTCCTCCTAACGAAACGAAACGGAACGTATTTTGATAATTATCTTCTCTTTCCACATTGCACCCGTGCAAAGCAGTGGCGGGTCACTAGTATTTTATAACATGCATAGCGTGAAAGTATTGTGAGTGCATTTGGTGTGATGTACTCGCAATTTGGACTTGAGAAGTACAATTTGTTTGGTTGCATCACGTTAAATATACGCAGCTATTGAACCTAATGGATGTGTCTTTTGGTGTTTTGTTGGACATGTGTGTTGGCGTTTTACTATTTGCACCTTTTGTGGCTTCGTTTCCGTCGTACCATTTTTTGCCACCAGCTCCTGGACTATCATAAGAAGCTTATTATTACTTAGGCATAATTCCCTCCCCAGACGCTACATGCTATGCTCGTAGTTTATGAAGGCGGTGCAAACTGTACTTACCTTGTACAAAATACTACACCGATACTTTAATAAGTCTTAACGATTTATAGGTGCCTAGCTTTGTTTCAAACCGCAACTGCGTGGTAATATGCAAAATTGCATGAAGAAAATAAGGGTTTTAACTTGAATTTGTTTAATGTAAATGTCAAGCTGACTGTGATGTTGCAATCTGGGATACTTTTTGAACAGATTGTAAAATTTGTTTGATATTTCTTTTAATCACCGTGTGTGTCTTTTCAGTTTCTCATAAACGAGACATTTATATATGTAGACAATTTTAACTAATCTGACTAATAGTAATAACTAGTTTTTGCCTGGGACTTCGTCCGCGCAGACTTTTTTTTCTCGTGAGTTTTTCCATTGTTTTAATATTTATTCTGCTATTCGGGGCGGAGAGAAATCCAACAAATCAAAAATCATAAAAATCGGTCCACCCGTTCTCGAGTTATAAATAGTGTAACTAACTCGACTTTGTTTTATACAAGGTGGTCCAAGTAAGGACATCAAGATTTTTTTAGATTCCTCGCGCCTAGGTCCATCCAAAAATATCCCATGTATGTTCAGCGATTTTTCGTGGTTTTGAAGTTATGGTTTCTACGAATTACCTTCCGGAACGTCTAAAGATAGTCATATCTTTTTCCCAGTATGATTTTTTGGACTTTTTTTCTTTTGTGGCATGATTATCTTGACCATCTCTTTCATACGTAAAATAATCAACTACACTACACAACATGACCCCTACTGTTTTACAAAGCATTGAATTCACCGAAAACAAAAACCAGCGACATGGGACGTCCAAAAAGTATACCCAGGTGCTCAATGGTTGTCATAATTCGATACAAAGAATACATAATACCCGGACAGCGCATGATTGATGCGAGGTCCAGTTTGGACAGTTTCCGGATAAAGCGACTAGATAGGTAGGTACAGAATAAGCGATCAACATTGTCAGGATACCTACATGTCTTGTAGTTTGTAATATACCAGTATTGTTCTTAGATACAGAAATTGTGCCGGACCACTGAATCAGTGATTCAGATACAGACTCTTCAGAAAACCGGTCAGAAATGTATTCTCTGCCCAAAAAAAGTGTGGATGGTACACCGAAAGAAGTCTAAACTTTCGATAAGCTTTAAAAAACACGGTTATCAACGTATCGCTGTTGGTACCAGTTGATGTTGATTAATAACAATTATTAAGCCACGTTACTCCGTTAGAAGCCCTTTGAGCGGTCTAAATACTCTGACAGCAAGGGTTGCCACTACCTCATACGATTTTACCTGCCTGAAATATCCAATTTATTACCGTTTCAAAAATTGCACCTCCTGCCTGCCCCTGTATTTTCTAAAATATCCATCGTGAAATAGTTTTTATATTTCAAATAAGAAAAAGATTGTTCATTTCAATAAGGGCTATTTTCGAGTGTTTTGACGCTAAAAGGTTGAGTGGATTTCTTAGAAAATAGAGGCGCTGATTATTTTTTTCACAAACCTAGTTTGACCAAAGCTGGCCCTTTATTTGTTCCTGTTTCTACCCTCACCGGTAGGCTGAGGGAGTGACAAATCGCTTTTTAGGGCTTACGGGGGGCCAGGAAATTTCAAGTGACAGGTAGGGACAAAAAATGTGATGTATTAGCGAATGTTGGTCCGTTTTTCTTCGGATCTCCGCTCGTAAGTATAGGCTTTGGGAATTGTTTTCGTGCTTGTTTTTGACCTGCCAAAGTTATACTGGATATTAGTGAATGTTTTTTTTTATCCGTGAAATGAATACGGTTGCTACAATGTAAGGAGCTACGATCAATCACAACATGCTGAAAAGGGCAATATTTTGAGGAAGGCAATACGATATTACTCACTAGTTTCTTATCAAAATATGTTGGGTAAATAACATTTTGACTTTTTAAAAACATTTTACTATTTTTCGCGCATGGTTCCTCCAGACGGCCAGCCGCGGTACTATTTCGACCAGTTTTTATGTTAAGTTTATGTCAAAAAATACATCAATATTTTCACAAAGGCACCCATTACCAAGTACAAAATAAAAACGTTAAACGTCGTCGTAGCACTCCCCATCTATTGAGCTACAAGTGCTACGCCGTAGGAAGCTCGTAGACTCAGCTACGAGAATGGCGTAGACTTTGTTGCAAGTAGTTTTATCGTCTTATTTACATCGCAATAACGTTCAAAGTGGCGCTTGTGGTAGTTTTAAAGTACGCAAACAACAACCCCATGGTTTGTCTGGTTGCTAGTACAGTATTAGGTAGTAAGGTGGTCACGGTAATGGATTCATATTTTGAAGTTTTTTTTTAAATGTCTTTCAGTGGAAAAATGTATGGTTTCCCACTCTCTCTCACACGAGACAGCTGAAGAGCCCACTCAGCGCTGCAGTGCCTAGGACATTGTTTTTTAGATGGAGCAAGTTTGTCCAGCACCTCTACCATCCTGACAGCTTAGTCGGCCTAGCCCACAGGAAAGACAAGTCAGCACGTGTGGAGCCAACTAAGCCGCGGGTTTCCTAGCGATGTTTTCAAGTGGTTTTGCTACTACGAATTCACAAATGTAATGTACGTAACTTTGAAAAGAAACTAAGTCAAAGGTACATGCCTACGCCGGGAATCGAAACTTGGTCTCTCGCTTCAGAGCCCATTGAGCTACCACTAGGCCACCACCGCCGCAACAAGATATTCTGTTATTCTGGTAAGATAGCTTACACACCAGAATAACACATAACTTTTTAACGCGACTTCACCCACAATAAGTATCTGCGCGGATGAACTCGCGGCCAATAGCTAGTTAACTGATAACATACTAATATTATGTTACCTTAAAAATGCCCACTTTTGTATGTCAGTCTACACAGGACACATGTCAGTCCGACTCACACCTCCTCTAGTGTTGCCCCACGTTTCTGTTGTCGGACCCTCGTCATATTTTGGTATAAATAAAATTAATATACAAAAGAAACAGTAGACGCATTACGAGTATATACGTACAGAGCAATTTTTAAATAGCTATTTTCCTCAGACACCCTTCGCCCTTCATATTCACGGACATTCGCACGTGGTCTATTCTCTCTTCTTTGATCATTTTTAGCTAAAGGAAATAGAAACAGAAAAACGTTTATTATCATTGAACAAAGTGTACAATATGATTATTCAGATAAAATTAGAAAGATGTTGATACAATTTTAAAACTTAAACTTTCGTAAGCACTGCACTTCCGTTAAATCGATATAAAAATGTTGATACAATGATAAAGGGTGAAAAAATCAATGCTTCGCACATGTGATTAAAAAGACTGAAAAGACAGAGTATCGATGAGAGTGTAGGGATTTTCATTTAACGGTTCGTTTTTAGCAAAAATTTGATTGGCAAAGCTAGTTGTGCCTTCCTCTTAGCCTAATTTAGGAAACAATCTTTTTTTTTTTGTTTTTGTTGTATAAGTACTATCTTTACTGTAATTACTATAACCTCAATCATAATCATACGTTACCTTAAAAATGGATCATGACAGATGAAGCCCCAAAAAATCTGTCAACACCTAGACACACAGTTCAAACTTATTTCTTTCGTCGCACGCCTCATAACTTATTGTCTATGGCTCTATCCGCGTGTAAGTGCGCCCGGATATGCGGGTAACGTTAAAACAGGTTGCGAAGTCGACAGTTATTGGATACTTATTATTTACGAGCCCATAAATCTGTATCCGAAGGTGTTACGCCGCTGTGTGCGAGCATCCCTGCTGGCTGCTAACCATCTTTAGGGAGGAGTTTATACATTGCACTTGTAGTTATTGTGAGAAATATTTATTCTTGAGGACAGACATTTGTGGAAGACAATAGGGCCAGCAGACCAAATCAAGACCGCTGTGGGAAAAACACTGTCTGAATGCACTCGAGAAGCCTCTGACCGAGAGAAATGGCGTGGCATAGTAAGGCGCGCAACATCAGCCACTGATGATGATACTAAATGTGGACCACCACCGCTCTGACAAGAGTGCAACGACGAAGAAAAAGAAAATATGCCCGGCAAAGCAGGCAAAAATTAAAAAAGAAAATTACTGGCTTATCAATTTTTTTGCTAGCCGTCTACTTCGATTAGTTTGGCTTTCTTGGCCATCAAAGTTGTTAGACAATCCAATGAACCGGTAGGTATTTTTCTGAACCCACGGTCGCAGGTTTTGTAGAGTAGCGATATTGTTTTAGGTGAGCGCTAGATATTTTAGCACCTTTGCAGGAAAATTTATCTTCAAGTAAAATAGTGTATGAATTGGACTCTAAGCGACTGTAATTTATATTCGTTTGTCTAGCTAGAGCTAACTTGTGTCTAAATAGGAATTGATGTTCCGGTTTTAAGTTCTACCTCCACATTTCACTACCTAGGTATTTAATGGACCGTCTGGTAAAATAGTAGCAACTCGCTTACCTATTTAATACCCGGATTTGTATTCAGAGTAGCTACCACGAGTGCGAAAAAGCTGTGCCGGACGGCTGCCGGACGTCTGTCATGTATCCTAATACTATAGTAGTAAGGTTGGTTATCCAACTTATCACTTTCAGTGATAGTAAGCACTCGTGGTAGCTGCTCTGTATTAACAGAGCCGAGGGTAATTCAAATAACAAATGACATTCAAGACAAAATCATAAATGTCACTTCAGTAAACCGTGGCCTCCGTCGGCGTACGGCAGAATCGAATCGGTAAGAAAAGTGATTGAGCTAGCGCAACTTTAGTAGCAGACAGACAGACGGACGGACTGACGGATGGACGGACAGACAGACAGGCAGGCAGACGGAACCATATCAATACTATTTTATTTTCGTGAAACAAAAATCGTTCAATATAAATGGCTCATAAATTAAAAAAAAATACTACACGCTACTTTCATCGACTTTTAAATTGAAACGGCTTTTTTGTCCCAACTATGAAACCTATAGAAAAACTACTGCCTTACATACTCCAGCCTGGGCTCTCTTATTGACTACAAAGCAAACACAGTATAATGGCTGGAAAATTCATTCCACTTTTATTACCCCGTCCCACGTAAATGGTAAACTTTTGATTTAAAAAGCTACAATGTTACTAACACAGTAAAGGTAACTTTTAAATTGTGTATACGGATTTCAACCTTATTTCGAGCACTATAATAGCTAATTTAGCTTATTTGCAACGGGGCATCGTATTATAAGCAAACAATGACTGTTTAAGGCTGGTATTAATAGTCCTCTGAGATCACCTACTTGAGATCGGTCTCAAGTAGGTGAACTCAGAAAACAAAAATCACCGACTTGAGACATTGGCTTATTAATAAACCTATCTTAGGCGCGAACTTGAGTCCTCGATTTGAGTAAAGAATGAACTATTTGAACGAATGATACCATTTAAAGTTCAAAATGTGGTCAAAAAGCATAAACCCAACTCAAAAGTACTAGGCGCCCATACATTATAAAGAGACTATTCGAAAAGGCACAACCTGAGTTTGGCCTCCTTTTGGTCCATAAAATTGTCCATGGTCCGGTGTTATTCAGTTGTCAACTTATCATTTCTATAATAGTCCAGGATTCCACAAACATAAAAGTGATGTTACAAGATATAACACGAACTCTACTCCAAATAGGTACTCGATTATAATAACTAGTGGTTCACCCCGAACTGTGAACTCAGGATGACTAACTTTTTGCTAACCCCATATCCACTCTTCGTCCGATTTGGATTTGGATGTTAGAATTTTAAAATTCTTTTAATTCCATTAAGCCGCCTTTATATTTTTATGAAAACACAATAAGTCATACATACAAACATACTTCGATCGCTCGTTCAATATGACGACACAATTTTGTAGCGGCACCCTGGTCTAGACAAAAAGGAACAGATCTGACTCGCTTCAGCCATTTTTATTCAGCATTATTATTCGTTACTTTGGCAACAGAGAGCTTGATCTTGAGTGAGTAACTCAGCATATTAATAAAGCAGCGCTTACTTGAGACCGATCTCAAGTCCTTGACTTGAGTCAAGAATGAACTATTTCAACGACTTGAGTAAAGAATGTACTAGGCTACCATACATTAGAAAGAGGCTAGCCACAACCTCAGTTTGACCTTCAAAGAGGTTCGTAAGGTGAACAACTTTTTTCACGGTTTTCAGAACTGTCGAATAAAATAAAAAACTTTTTCTACTGTCAAACATCAGTCAAAGTACGAAAATAATTATTATAAAAATGTCTCGTAAATTCTTGTGATTTTCAGTATATTGAACGTTTTAGTCGGTTATGGATAATAAGTGGCGCCAGAGAGGTTATTTTCAATATTTTGGCCGAAAAATATCATGCCGGAAAATTCCAACAGAGAGCTTCAGTTCATTCGAGCTTCCGTTATTCGAGCTTCCGTTTTTCGAGCTTCAGTACCTAGCGGACCCAGTTAGATGACCTCTACAAACGAGTTGCTGACAAGACAGGTATTTATTCACTATAATTGTATAAAATATACATAGTTCACGATACAAGTTACAGATATCGTCTAGTTCACGATACAAGTTACAGATATCGTCAGCAAGGTCTTTAAAATACCCCATCATCAACGTTTTTTGCGCATTTAATGTAACTTTAGAGGTTATGTTTACGTAGAGAAAGTAGTAATTTGCCAAGCGAATTTATAATAAATTATAGAGCGACTGCAAACCTAACGTTTTATCGTTGCGCACATCATTCTACTACATTAATGTTTTATTTTGATTACAGGAAAATCAGAAAGTACCTACTGTCCGACGCATAATCGACGAAGTTAGGGCGTTATGATAGGAGGGATAAAAACCAAGGCAATTTTAAAACACCAGCGTTGGTCCCGAAACCTGGAATAATGTGTGGAGAATGAACACATAAAATGAAGGGAAGAATACTCGACTCAGTGCAAATTCATGTCAGGTTTAGAAATTTTAGATGATGATTAGGAAACAATATTGTATTAATAAATATGTTACTACTCTCCCAGGCTTGTTTATTTTCCAATTAGAAAAAAATATTAGATAATTATGTAACATTAATGAAGGTCTTTCCTATTCAGATTTATCTTCAAGTATCAACTTAATTTACTGAATACCTACTACTCGTATGAATGATACCACACCCTCAAGTTTTCCCTACTATATCCGCTTTATATTTTATGCATGCCTAGTAACCTCTATGGTCCAACTGGGCTTTGAAGGCCGACAAATTGTCTTAAAAAAACTAGGTACGAGTAAAGAGGTTTGAATTGTATGTTGTGCTGCCATCTACATGATATGTATCATACTACATGAAACTTTCTGTCACCAATCGCCATATAAGAGATTCCGGATGTTTATGCACGCCTAATACCTTCAGACCATTGACATGACGTCATTCACGTTACAGCACTCAAATTATATTGTACACACGACAGCACGTCAAAGTGTACACTTTTGTTGTAAAGTCGCCCGTAACGTAACCGAGTAGAGTGCTAGCGTGTAAAGGTCGACGTGTTGTCGTGTGTACGTGCGTTTCACGAAATAATTCCCTTGGATGTACAAAAATAGTCCCTATTACATCGTAATAAGAGTTTCGTCAAGGGAACTCTTTCGTGAAACGCAATAGTGCCTAGATTTTCAGTAAGGAAAGAGTTGAAATATACTTTCTGCCTTTTTATTAGTGTGTGGTGTAGTTTGTTACAATATTATGGGAGCCTGTAAATAGTAGTTTTTCTTTGAAATTAAAACTTAATTTTGACAACATTTCTGTATTTGGCCAAGTACAAGCTCGTAGCTTCTGATTCTACCATGCCTTTATAGGTAGTATTTGAGTTTTAGACGGTGACGCGGTGGTGCCATAATGGGTAGAACAATGGACTCGGAATCGAGGGATCCTGGTTCGAGTCCCGATGAGGGCATGTACCCTACCCATGACATTAATTTATTTCAAAGTCGCATACATACCACTCCCTGACTGTGAAGGAAAACATCGTGAGGAAACCGGAGTGTCTGAGGCTATATACCAAACTAAACTGAAACTCAGTTCCAGCTTATTTTTTTAAACCTCAGCTCTTCGGAGTTCTTTCTTGGTAATATGACTGTGGGGCACTGAACTGCTGGAGTTTTGCAGCTCGAAGAACTGGGGCTGGTAGAAACACTTTTCTAGCTAGTCATAGCGATGTGGTAGAGGTGCCGGTCGAATGACGACGACAAATTATTTCACACCACAAGGTCCCTTTCCACGTAACTTCCCATGTTGACGATGGTCCTAAGTATATTGTTAAGCTGCAACTTCTTGCGGTAGGTTCGCTTTGGATGCGCGCTGACTAAACATCATTTTTGTATATTAATAATCAAAGAAAATATCTCCCCTTCTTGCTTTGCGTAGTCGGGTAATGAAAAACACGAACTTGAGTCGGCTATCGCCTGCACTTGGAAATGACAGTCGCAAGTCTGGTCTCAAGTAGGTAAACTCACGTAAGATTGTGTCTATTAATATGCCAGCGACTCCGGTCTCAAGTAAGTGATCTTACAGCTTCTTAACATTTTATGCATGCCTAGTACTCTAAACCACGTTGTATTGAAATTGAGACGTCACGGACTGTCAAAAGATGAATGACTCACTCAATTCCGAGCTCAAGTCGGCTCTATTAATATGGCGTCGACTCAAGTAAGTCGACTCACTCAAGCAAGTCGGCTAATGTCAATGTCAATCTCAAGATCGTGTCTATTAATAAGCAAACAGCTACTCAAGTTTGACATTACCCAAGGCTTGACATTTACCTCCTTGAGATCGATCTCAAGTAGGTGAACTCAGACGACTATTAATACCACCCTTAGTTTTGGTAGTGGTTTAGCATGAAGTCGTAGGTCCCCTGAGCATAATAATTATTGTTGCAGATTTGTACAGGGTAGATTTTTTTATGTCACCTGGAAAGAAAGTACTGGAGATAGCAAACACTCAAAAGAAACATTCCTTTAATTTTGAAAAGAAACTGTATTCATAGATTTTGGAAAAAAAATACAGTAAGCGACAAAAATACCAGTTTCTTATAAAATACGAGGAAATAGTTATGTATTTTTCATTTAGTTTTTGTTACATTGACGCACTTATGCAAAGCATATTTTTGCATATTCGCTGATTGTACGAATTGATGTCGCATGAGAGAGTTTGGGCCAATATCACAATATTTTCCTTTACAGTTGCTACTCGCTCAGCACCTCAATAGTTGGATGACATCGTTGTGTCGGTGGAGGGTCCATGGATGCGGATGGCGAGGGACCGAGAGAGGCGACGCGAGGGGGAAAGAGCCCATACCCAACAGTGGGCATAGGTGGGTTGAAGATGATGATTGCTACTACGAGTACGATAAAAGTTAAGGCGAACGTTAGGGACCTAGAAAACTTTAGAAAGTTTCACGAAAGGTGAGTTTCTAGTTTCTTTTCCGCAGGTAAGACAATATTGCTGTCAAATTAAAAGTTCCCAAGTGAAGGGGCAAAGTTCCATAAAAACAGTCCCTTGATGAATGTTTAACGAGGCTATCGCATGGCTTTAATGCTATGTAAAGTTTTAACTGCTCGCTGAAACCGTGGTGGAAATTCAAAATATCACAGTTTTTTTAATTTTGTAGCTTAACTGAGCTATTTTTGTTCAGCGATTTTTCGTTTGCGGCAATAACATCGTATTTTTTTCATTATTGTAAACAACAGAACAACAATAATTCAGCCGATTATGGGAATTTCCCGACACGCTGCTATCTTCCGGCCTTAAGGTCCAACGATAGCAGCGTGGCGGGAAATTATAACGGTTTTTTTATTTATTTTGAAGCTAAACTGAGCTATTTTTGTTCAGCAATTTTTCCGCTCTCCATCCGCATTCATGGACGCTCTGACGCCACAACGATCCGACCATCGAGCTGTTGGTCTTCCCACCGACCGCTCCGTCTTACTCAGGCCTCCACTATGTCACTTTGTCCATAGGCAATCCTTCATAAAAAAAAAAATTCGATAAGAGCTATTTTCCCGCAAATAAACCTGTTTTGAGGACTAGCAAGCAACTGTGCAGATTTATAAGCACACTGATTCCCATTGAATCTTTCAATTGTTTATAGAGTCAATACTTCTGAAATGGACGATCCAAATAAACAGGAGCCGATGCGTGAATGGCCTTTCATTGGATTCAAATTTCGTTTACATAATTGTATTTGCACTTGGCTATTGGACGGGTTTATGCGAGAGTTAGCCAATCGATAATTCTTAGGTCAACTGAATCGAAAGACTTCATTGTTTTCCATCAAAACAAAAAGGAAGAACGGAAAAATATTTTAATATCTGAGCCAGTAGACCAGCTATTCCAAAGCTACATTATGCAAACGAAATATACATACCAACCAACGTTCTACAAATATACTCGTAGTTGTAAAACTTAGTTTCAAGATAAAATGGTGTTTCAAGTTTTGGGGGCTAGCTTTTCACCCACAACAACAATTGTATTATAGTTATTTTGATTGATTAATGGTGTTGGTTATCGTATGAGGTAGTGGCCACTCCTGAGAATTTGTTACTTTATTACACCTTGCTATGCCAGTTTTGAGTCTCACTAGAAAAATATGATTGAATAATATGACAGCACACTGCACCAAAGTGTCAATATTGTATGAGCTTAAGAAAAAAACGCGACTCTCCACCATCTGCTTACGTAGGATCCTCGAATACTTTGGTCACCTTAGAAAAAACTGATATTCACTGGCAAAATCGACGGAAAACGACATAGAGAAAGATGCCCGACACGGTGGACCGACCAAATCCGCTCCGCACTCAACACCACAGTATACGATGCCATACATATAGCCGCAGACAGGAACAACTGGCGACGCATCGTGCGACAAGGATTGCTCCGATCGAATGACTACGATCCTCAGTGATAAGGATACCGATGCAAGGAGGAGTTGAAAAATATGAGAAACATTTAATCGTACACCAAAAAAACTGAATTGCACACTAAAAAACTATGGTTGCATATCAATGATGATGATGATGATGACCTCCTCGTCGTATCCGACGACAGCAACCGTCACTGCTTTCTAGCGTGTGCTCTGATATGGCTGGACAGGCCGAACTGGCTGGATGTGCATATCGATAGTTTAGGGTCACAAAAGTTTCGTCAAAATATAAAACAATAGTCAATAAAATTATAATTAAAAAAAAACATGTGAAAAAAAAGGGCGCAAAAAATTAAAATAATAAAAACAAATTCACAACAGAAACTAAATAAAATAAACAAACACACACACACCCACTCCGGGCCATCTCCGACCCAAAGGTCCCCTTACCGCTTGCTGCATTACCGCGTTGAATTGCTAAGGCAGACTTGCGTCACTCAGGGATAGCAAACTAACTCCGAGTTAACTTGACATTTCCATACAAATTTTGACTTTAACTCAGAGTTAACTGGCTAACCCTGGTTGACGCAAGTGGACCTAAGGAGATCCTTTAGTTTAGGTTGGTTAGGTTAGGTTAGGATTTTTTGCGTGCAATTTTTTTTTTGGTGTGTGATTAAATACAATCCGTTAAATATTTGTGCCATATTTTTTTTCATGTTTTGATATCTATGGCCTTTTCTTAGGTGTGCTGTGGGGCCCTTAAGAGGCTACATAAAAAAAAAATCATGCTCTGGGCCTAGTAATCTTCTTCTTCGTCATTACGCTCTTTTCAGAAAGGTCGTGGTCCACATGTAGTGGCTGATATTGCGCCCCTTACGATGCCACGCCATTTATCTCGGTCAGAGGTTCCCCGGGTGCATTCATACAGTGTTTTCCGCACAGTGGTCTTGATTAGGTTAGTCCATCGCATCGGGCCTAGTAATAGCTGAACGAAATAAGGAATGAACGAACATTGGTTACTTCGTGAATAGCACCCTCCACCTTGCAATTGGCAGGAATGAGCGTTGATTTCACTCACAATGTTTATTGGATACGCTTGGCTTTGGCAATCAATGTCGTCGACAGTGGAAATGGCCGCTTTTTTCAGGCAGCTGTGTTTTTTAACGATTATTTTACCATTATTTCAAGAGCGACTTAACTACAACAAAGTAGATATATACACCATGGAATTTTAGTGGTTTTAAAGCCGAAGGTATTAAGTTGCACTCGTGATTCTGAGCCAAATTCCAAAATTTAACTTCAAAACAAGCGTAAAAAAAAACACTTCCCAATACAAACGGCTATCGCCAATCGACATCATTTGTATGGAGAAATAAATTTTTTTTTCGCGCGTTTTGGAATGAAATTTTGTAATTTGGCTCAGAATAACCGGTGCAACAAAATACCTTCGGCTTTAAAACCACTAAAATTGCACGGAGTATTTTAGGGTAGATATTGCATATTGTTTCAGGGAAGGCGACATTGGGAACACCAAGGAACAAAACGATATTTGTGTATTCATGGCGAAGTCATTCATTTCATGTTACAACGTTCGATTTTCTCGGTACAATTTTTGTATCTTGATGAACGGGTAATTCTCTTCAAATAAAATCTATCGTCAAAACTAATCATCTAGTAGTACCTACACAGAAAAGGGAAAATAAAAACCAGATTAAAGGCTTTACGTACATACGAGTACCTATAAAGCGCGCTGGGGTCTAAAAAGTAAACAGGGACGTTATGCAAAAAGCTTGTTTCGTGCGCATTAAAATAAAACCGCTTGTCTCTGCTCGCTGGATGCTGCGGGATTTTTGGAGATCAAATTGTCCTCGCTTAAGTATGTAAGCATGTTGCTGCGCAACAGTGAAATTGGTTCATTACGTAAATTTCTTTTACACTGGGTAAGATTCAAATTTCGAGACAAGAGTCAGTGCTGACCCAACCCCGCGTAAGTTCATTCGAAGAATGACGCAACAGCACTGGGCACTGAATGAGCCATTTTCAGCACAAATTTACAAATAATTTCATAGATGCATGGCCATAGAAGAACCGGAAAATGGCAGTCAAAATTAATCTGTGCTACGCAAAATTTGACAGCCGTATTCCGGTTCTTCTATGGCCGCGCATGTAGGCGCCATCAATTAAATGCTTTGTAAATGTGTGCTGAAAACGGCTCATTGACAGTATCTTTTTGATTGTACCGGGATTTGTGTTGGCTGCCTGCTGCCAAACGAAACCATGAGCCGGTACTTTGCTGGAACCATCCGCGCAGGTTTTGTAGCCAAGATATCTTGGGTCTTCCGTCTCCTTCAGCTTAAATCTTGTCTTGCATAAAAAGTTGAAGAAGGCCCTACTTCTTTGTACGCATTCTTCTTCTAGAAGTGCCTCTCCATCACTAGAGGTTGGCAGTCAGCTCCGTGCACCGCTGTTTGTTCATGGCTGTCCTGAATAATTTTATTGTTCCACGGCTATGTCATTTTTCTCCTTCCTGGCCTTCTTTTTCCCTCAATTTTGCCCATCACTATTATATAGTGTGTAGCAGTTGGTAACTTAAAACATTCATTTCTTAAAACATTTCGGTCACACAATGGTAGGCATTATGTGGCCGAAATACTGTAGCTTCAGTAACTTTCCTGTACAAAAGAGCCTTCCTAAATCTACTGGCTAGGATTTCCTGAAATTTCATGATTTGCAATGTGCCTGTAACACGATTAAAAGTGTGTGCCCAGTATGCATGCATGCATGGCAGCCAAAACACACATGTATGGGTCCTATGCTGCTTTTAAAAATAACATTACCAAATCTGCATTTGCTTAAAGCAACTCTGAATTATGCTGGGCTATGATTTTCCAAAAGGTTTTGCGGGACTAACTTTGGAACTAAAATGTGAGTGTGAGTGTATTTAAAACAATACTTTGGCCTCATTCTAAACGTGCCAAAACTTTCGAATGACTATACCTTTTAATTTTGCGCCGTGCATAGTGAGTGAAACGCCTGCGTGAGAAGAATTAGCAACGAAATATTTATATTCCTCGATGCCCATGCAAGATACACTAAAAAAATCGAGAAAATAGCCATATTAAACCCTAAAATCCCCAGAAAACCTGATGTAGTTAGCTAGTTAGTAGTCAGTAGTAGTTAGTAGTAGTCAACTAAATAACTTCAAACCTATTATGAACATCAGCACAAATGCTTTATTAGTTATTTTACTAAAACTACCGACTGATCGTTTTAATAAGAAACATTTTTATCGCCGAAAATAAACCTCTCACACCCGTACGAGTCAGTCTTTAACATCAGACGCCCGCACGTAAAGGTACAAACAAAATGATTATCTTCGCACCGCATTCTTCCAGCTTCCCTTCACTGTAGACCACTTCCCTTACGTTTACCATGGAATTGTAGACTCTATTTTTAAAGCAATAAAGACCATATCTTGGATGTTGTTGGTGCGGTGCTATTGTAAAAGAGAATGATAAAGAAAGCCAGCTCACGCCAAACTGCTGCTTTATCACCATACCACTCGCTAGTTGCCAAAGGAAAATATCGTAAGGAAACCTGAGTATCCTGACCTGACAATCGGTAGTGGACGCGCAAAGCCTTTCTCTGATAGAAGACCTGTACCCAGCTAGTGGGACCTGGAAAATGTGATTATGTGACCGAAGCGCCGCACCGACAAGAGTCTCCTTAAAAGTAATCTCAAGCGGAAATCTAGAGATAGACCACCTATAACTTATTCGGTGAGGTTTTCCCTAAAACGACATTTATGAACTTTGGAGCAAAGCTGTGGTATCTTCTAAAATTCCATAGCTGATCATAATTTTTTTGGTGAAAGTCTATCTGAGACCAAAGGAAAAAAAAAGAAAAGTTAAATATGAAGTAATGAGTTAAAAATAAAAACCAATGCTAGGTAAAATTATCCAAAAAAAACTTAAAAGCCTCATAACTTTTAAAATCCATAAATCGCTAGCTGCACATACATGGGGGTGATTTGGGTAGCTCTAAGGATGCTCTTTCTCTGGTATAATGATGGCTCAACGTCAAAAAAAGATTGTTAATTTCGATAAGAGCTAGTTTCCTGCAAATAAACCAGTTTTGACGGTTGACGCGTGAGTGGATTTTTTACAGAACGGACGCGGTAGGCCTTCGACGCTTTACATTTCCTTGCGAGGGCTTAGGGCACGTCCACACACGGCGTTAATCCCGCCATCTGTCTTCTGACTCGACGTTATGTCATAGCCGTTTACGTGTTTCCTTTTTGTCATAGGCCTATTAGGGCTGGGCGTGATGACACGGTTTTATAATGTCGATAAACTACCTTTTTGAACGAGCGAGCGAATGGAGAGAAGTTTTCCGAGTCTACTGGAACAATCCGGCGTTTGTACGTTTGTATGTATGTTTGTATGTATGTATATATGAATGTTCGTTCGACTATAACTAGAGTATAGTCAGATAGGTAGCCAGCGCATTGTATGAGAGATACGGGATTGCAAAGTTTATAATATTATTATGCAATGTGCATATAATGGACATGTGACAGACGGACGGTCAGACAGACACGCTAGTGATCCTATAATGGTTCCGTCTTTTCCTTTTGAGGTACGGAAACCTATAAATATCGATATGAATTTAAATAGCCTTAATATGGTTCCCTGCATTGCAAGGTACCGAAAAAACGCAGGCCGTATATTTGGTTCGGCGCTTTGCGGCTTATTTTGTCATAACACAGCGACACATAAAAAGGGTTTACTCAAAAAAGCTCGTAATGTGGTCATTAATTCGACAACCTTCTTTGAGCAAAGGAGGACTTGCAGGCTACTTTGATTAGGCGCCAGAAAAGTTGTATGAAATTTCATTAATGTCGTGTTTTGCGGCCAGAAAAACTGTATGAAAATCCATTAATGTCGAGTTTTGTTTCATAAATAGAACTCAAACATCAGGCGCAAAAAGTATTTATTTAGAATTGGGCTGTATAGGTACTGGCAGTCTACAAATTGCACAGAAAAAAAAAAAGCGCGGCCATATTGTTTTCGCCATTTCGCGCTTTGTTCGAAGTGATGTTTTCTGTGTTTTTGTTGAAAAAGTGAACTCCGATTTAATGTGTTTAGCACCGCCGGACATTTAAAAGCAATCGAAATCAGTAATTGGAAATGTATTGCCACCGAAGTAAAAAGAAAAATACAAGCAAAATTACCAACAAAAGTTTGCGGAATGGATAATCGACAGACAGTACCTAATCTACGACAAAAGGTAAGCTAATTAAATTACTATTTTAATTACTCGCATTGTTTGAGTAAAGCACTATACAAGCCTTGGTCTGCAATGAGTGCGCTGCTGGCCACGCTATGATTGCCTCGAGCTTAGCTTAGCTACGGTCTCGGCCCTCAAGTTTGGTCATCATTGCAGCCCTTGCTGGCCGCGCTATAAAGGCCTCGACCTTCGGTCTCGGCCTTCATTCCAGCTTGTCCATCAAGGGCTGCAATGCTGACCGTACTGTGAGGGCCTTGAGCTGCGCTACGCTGCGCTCTGTCGGCCATCAAAAGCGCGCCAGAAACGCACTCATTACAGATCGCGGCAGTAATGTACTATTGTTTTTTGTATTTGAATTTGTACGTCATGTACACCTTAAATTGGGGCTTGGGTTCAGGAGAGATTAGGAAGGACAATGAAGATGTTTTGTTTATTGTTGCTTAGGATTGAGCCGCCTTTTATAGAAGCGTATAAAAAAAAAAATATCTTCGTATTCGTCTCAAGTACATTTTCGTACATTATTTCTAGAACAAACGTTAACTAAAGCCGAACCTACGGATACTAAGGTCCGGTTTCTGAATTGACAAATTCACTAAGCAAATACGTAAGTATCGTCCTGTCTCTGCAGATTTCATGCTAAAGAGCGTGACATAATGATACTTAAGTATTTGCTTAGTAAAATTCTCAATTCAGAAATCGGGCCTAAGTCGGCCCTTCTGATGTGAATCAAATGCTATTATACCTACTCATAAAACGGTGAAAAACGTATGAAGAAAAGCGTCATAACTGAATTATCTTTATTATCCCGACGTTTCTGCTGCGTTGCAGCGGCCGTGGTCACGGGCAGACTGGAGCAGCCGGTGCCTCCGCCATAACCGCGATTCGACCCGTTTCGAACCATACGATGTATGAATATAGCTAATTATTCAAAGTTACTAATACTAATTGTATCCTACTGCGGGATACCCACCCAGCCACCGCAGCCACGTGATTTCAATTGTTCCAGTAGCCTAGCCTAGCCTAGCTATTACCATAAACAATTCACTTCATTACCTACGAGTAGCTAGCACAAAACAGCTCTATAACCGGTGCTTCCGCAACGAAATCCCGCAAAATCGCGGTGACAAATTACACGTGTGGTCGAACTGCGCACTGATGAACACCCCAAGGCTGAACTAATGGCCCTGGACCCTACTCCAGATTGCTACCACTCCTTGATATAATCCGCGCGCGGTGACAATGGGATGGAACCTAGTCAAAGTCAATCGAAAATATACTTTATTTTGACAAGGTTATTTTGGTACGACGCGAGTTTGCTTACCGCGCACGTCTCAGTTCCAAAAGGTCGCTTCCTATTCTCATCACGCGTGGATTATATCCAAAGCGGCATTATGGTGTTTACAGAAGTCAAACTAGGCCACCTTATGAAATAAATCATAGCTTCTTTGTACGTTTTTTTTTTTTTAATATAAAGCAATGAAAATCTTAACCCTGTAGCCCATTTCGAAAAAAAGAAAATCAATTTTGTGGTTATAAAATAATAATTGTTTTTTACAACCTTTTTTTACAGAAATGTGATCCGGTTGACTAGTGGGTTACACCCTGCAAAAAGAGTAAGGATCTTTTGTAACACGGCAGGGATAAAAGCCCCAGCAGTAAAGGTGAGCTTTGATGCGGATCGTAACGGGGCCCCAAACCTGCAGTGCACGCTGCTCCGGACCCCCAGCCCTGAAACCTTAAACGATGAACCCGTAAATAGTTCTGCTGTCCTACGGGACTGTCCGTTTTATGAGGAAGAAAGGCAGCATTTCTCGACGGTATCTCTCGCGAGATACCAGGGCTTCTGGCTAGGCGGGAGGACGGACACTGGACTAGGGCAGTCACGGAATGGTGGCCTAGAATGGGCCGACGGTCGGTGGGTAGACCAAAAGCTCGATTGGTCGATGACATTGTCAAAACAGCGGGAGGACAATGGACGAGATTGGCATTAGACCGAGGGGGTTGGCGTGAAAATAAATTATCTAAGAGGCCTGTGCCCAGCAGTGGGCTTTATTTGTGGGCTGGATACATAGAGATAGCTAGATAGATCTCTCGCAAAGCCAAGGATGATGGATGAGGACAAGGCAACCAAGCAATCCGCATTATTTTGACATGTGAGATCCGAATCCCAGGCGTTTAATCTCCAATCACAAAGCGGTGAAATTACTGAATCTCCAGTAGCCCCCAGGTCAGTGTATTAATTAACAGTACGTTTAATGCACTATAAACCGTTACAGGGAACAATATTAATCTGTTATGTCAACGGGATGATTAAAATTTGCGGCCGCGGTTCAAGCGGTGTTGGCCCCGTCGCATGAAATCGATGTGAAGTGGTTTTTGAATCAGTAGATAAAGATAAAGATAAAAAGCGTTTTCATCTCCCACGCTCGGAAAGTTTGCTGTTACTAGTAACATACGATCGTGTAAAGGCCGGATTTAAACTATCTGCATTTTTGTGCGCTTCGAAATTTGAACGCGACGCCGCCGGGACAGTCTTTCCCGCGCCCTATGGTGTTGAAAAAGAAAAAAACACTGGCCGTTTAAGTAGATGCCAGATCCCGACGGAAAATAAAACCTCATTCATAGTTCGTTTACACGCGTACTTCAGCGAAAGTGATTGTTCGTGCCCATTCTCTATACAAAACTGTGAATGTAAATGGTGCATAAGCATCTTTTAAAAAGGTAAAGTCACGGAATAGAACATTCAGAAACGCGGTTTCTTCTTATAGTATTTTCAATATTTTGTACACATATTTATTTTATAATACCAGTAAATAAAAAAAATGCTTCGCTTCTGTTTTCTCAAATAGATAATTATGTTTTGGTTTGTTAAATACATTTTTTCAAACGATATTACTAATTTCATTTTTTATCTCCTAGAATTTTTTTATTTATTGAACGAGCGAGCGAAGCGAGCGAAGTTCTCCGAGTCTACTGGAACAATCCGGCGTTTGTATGTATGTATGTATGTATGTATGTTTGTATGTTTGTATGTTTGTATGTTTGTATGTTTGTATGTATGAATGTTCGTTCGACGATAACTTGAGTATTTTTTGTCGGATCGTTATGAAATTTGGTAGGCAGGTAAATGAAATTAAAAGAATTTTTAAGTTCGAACATGAGCCAAATCGGTCGAGGGATTGCCGAGATATGGGATTGTTAAGTTTATATGGGATGAGAGAGGGCGCCACTGCTGCCTCTCAGTAACATTAAAATAGTGCTAAAAAGTGATTTTAAAAGTAAATCTAATCAGTAAACACTGAAAGCAGTGATAAAAACTAACAAAAGTGAACTATAAATACAAATTCTGTTTGGAAACAATATTGTGGATATCGGACGTAAAACTCAGTGGAAACAATAAAAAATAAACTTTTACGGGTCGCGAAATAATCCGTATGTAACAAGAACTCTATTTTAATCCAATAAATCCAAAAATAACCACAAATTTTGCTAATTACTAAGGTCCAAAGTACACCAGATTAAGAAATACAAAACAGCGCCATCTATTTAAAAAAAATATTGTTATTCTACTTCCTAACAGAGGGCGTGACAATTTTTTTTTTATCAGAGCCTTTTATTGTTCAAAATTATAAACCAAAAAGTCGTTATGCTCAACAATAGAGGTCGCTTTACTTCAAAACTACAAGAGAGTCATATACAAAATTTAAAATGGAAGAAATCCTAGATAAACTACAAAAACTACGTACTATCTAGGAAAAAATGCTAGACAGAAAAAAATGATTTCTTTGGCGTCGAGAATCGTGAAAAATCGTAGTTTGAGTATTTTTATTTTTAATGATTGAACATTCTGCATGTTCATTTGAAACAAAACATGAAACAAAATGAAAAAAATAATGTAATATCACATTAATTGGATTGTAGTACTACGGCGTGCGTGGGGACGTATCCAACACGTAGAGGCCCGTTTGACAACTTTGATCTGATGTAAGGTGGTGCACCTGTTGGGTACCCCAGAGTGCAACTAAACACACAAAAATATAGGTACCGCCACATACCAACAGCTCACCACAAGCTGCCCTGCGGTGGAGGAACCATAATGGTCCCTCCATTCCCTTAGTCGCCTTTTACGACACCCACGGGAAGAAATGGGTTGGTCAAATTCTGTACGTCCCGGGAACCACACGGGGGTTATTGAACGAGCGAGCGAAGCGAGCGAAGTTCTCCGAGTCTACTGGAACAATCCGGCGTTTGTATGTATGTATGTATGTATGTTTGTATGTTTGTATGTTTGTATGTTTGTATGTATGAATGTTCGTTCGACGATAACTTGAGTAAATTTGGTCGGATCGTTATGAAATTTGGTAGGCGGGTAAATGAAATTAAAAGAATTTTTAAGTTCGAACATGAGCCAAATCGGTCGAGGGGTTGCCGAGATATCGGGTCGTTAAGTTTATATGGGGTCGCGAGTTCACAGTTCGGGGCGAACCACTAGTAATTATTGAACGAGCGAGCGAAGCGAGCGACGTTCTCCGAGTCTACTGGAACAATCCGGCATTTGTATGTATGTATGTATGTATGTATGTATGTATGTTTGTATGTTTGTATGTATGAATGTTCGTTCGACGATAACTTGAGTAATTTTTGTCGGATCGTCATGAAATTTGGTAGGCAGGTATATGAAATTAAAAGAATTTTTAAGTTCGAACATGAGCCAAATCGGTCGAGGGGTTGCCGAGATATGGGGTTGTTAAGTTTATATGGGATGAGAGAGGGCGCCACTGCTGCCTCTCAGTAACATTAAAATAGTGCTAAAAAGTGATTTTAGAAGTGATAAAAACGTAAATCTAATCAGTAAACAGTGAAAGCAGTGATAAAAACTAACAAAAGTGAACTATAAATACAAATTCTGTTTGGAAACAATATTGTGGATATTGGACGTAAAACTCAGTGGAAACAATAAAAATAAACTTTTACGGGTCGCGAATTAATCCGTAACAAGAACTCTATTTTAATCCAATAAATCCAAAAATTACCAAAAATTTTGCTAATTGCTAAGGTCCAAAATACACCAGATTAGAAAATTCAAAACAGCGCCATCTATTTAAAAAATATATATTATATTGTTATTCTATTTCCTAACAGAGGGCGTGACAATTTTTTTTTATCAGAGCCATCTAGTGTTCAAAATTATAAACCAAAAAGTCCTTATGCTCAACTATAGAGGTCGCTTTACTTCAAAACTACAAGAGAGTCCAATACAAAACTTAAATGGAAGAAATACTAGATAAACTACAAAAAATCCAAAATGATCTAGAGGCACAAAAACTTGAAATAAGAAAAAGCGGCGAACAAGTTACAGAAAACATTCAAAGAATAATATTTTCTTAGGTTTGCACGAGCACTATACATAATTTAAACACAGATTCAAAGAATGTTTGGCGAAAAACTAAAAATGTTAGAAGAAAAATCTGAAAATCTTGAAAAACGAGTGGAACATCAAGAGCAAAGACTGTACTATCTAGAAAAAAATGCTAGACAGAAAAATTTGGTTTTCTTTGGCGTCGAGAAACGTGAAAAATCGTAGTTTGAGTTGGAAATGATGATTGCAAACTTTGTAAAGGATTTTATGAATATTGAACTGGACCTGAAGGATACAGAAGCACTATAATAAAGATAGGAAAGAAATCAACTCGCGTCTTTATGCATCTTTCACTTCCATCCTGCGAGCATATAGCTCTTGGTAGTTGTAAGAAAATTCTATGTAAATACCTGATTTTCTTGATGTACAATAAAGTGTATTCTATCTATCTATCTATCTCTTGCGCTCCACTCTGGACGGCCGGTAAAGGCAACCAGAGGTGAGGGTCCCGGTCCTCTTGGATTCCAATCGACTCTTGTGCAAAGACGTGGATGCGAGGACCAGTTTTCGACCTTCGGAAGACTCGGATCCGTGGTACCGCCACATACCAACAGCTCGCCACAAGCTGCCCTGCGGTGGAGGAACCGTAATGGTCCCTTAGTCGCCTTTTACGACACCCACGGAAAGAAATGGGTTGGTCCAATTCTGTACCTCCCGGGAACCACACGGGGGTTATTATTATTATTAAGTTTATATGGGGTCGTGAGTTCATAGTTCGGGGCGGACCACTAGTTATTAAGTTTATATGGGGTCGCGAGTTCATAGTTCGGGGCGAACCACTAGTATGGTAAAAGTTCAGAATGCACCCGGAAAAAATAACATTCTTTTATTTACATTATTTTTGTGTCTGGATAAATAAACTTCAGGAAATTATTAATAAAACGAATGGTTTTAATACCAACGAAGCTCAAAACTTTAGTGCGGCAGCAGTAACTACAGTAAAATATGCTTTTAAAAGGAACTTATTTGACTCACCTGTTTTGCCTGTAAGTAGTTGTCTATAGAGTTTTTCCCGCTTGGCTAACAAAATCATTTCCTCGCTTCTGTGAGATGAAAAGTTTTGTTTCGCACGAATGCAATATTATTTGCGTCTCGTGCTTCTGAATACCTCGCTACGCTCAGGTTTCTTTTTTTGAACCACTCGCTACGCTCGTGGCTCAATTTTAGAAACCTTCGCTAGCTTGGTTTTCAATACAAGCACTCGCCGCAAACAATAATTTTGCATTCTTGCATAACAAATAACTATTATTTCCAAAAGAATATCAAAAAAGTATACAGTGTGTCTTGCGAATCCCACACTACTTAGGCAAACCTATATCGTGGGATCCATTCATTTAGAATTCACAAAATGTGTTGGACGATTCCAAGACTTAGGCTAAATTGCAAAAATAATAATAAGAGACAATTAAATTAGTGTGACAATGCTGTTAGTATATCGATTCGATCATAGTTAAGACAGTAATTTTAGGGTGGTATTAAAAGTCGTCTGAGATCACCTACTTGAGCTCGATCCCAAGTAGGTGAACTCAGAACAGTCAAATGCTAATGTCAAACCTTGGCACTATACAGGGTGTTAAAATACCGCCAACAGACCCGAAAGCCACGCATACTAGACACCAAAACAAAGTACTTTTTCGATAAATTATTGCCGGGAAATGATTTTGGGTTTTTAGGTTATCATTTTGAAAAATATTTTATCACGCAATAGACGTGTGACGCAATTAGTCATATTGCGCATGCGTAGGTATAAGTTTATGTTACTTTAGCTTTAAGTGCCAATGTTTAGAATACATTGCGGGTTGCAATTTTAACGTCGTTTTTTGTAAGAAATATTTAAAATTTTGATATGGCTTCTTGTGAAGGTATGTTAAGAACTACAGGGTGCACTCTAAGTCGATAGCGAAACTTTAAGTAGGCTGTCTACTGATCACTACAAACAACTTGTACTAGGTGGCGAAAAAAATGGAGCGATAAAAAAATCTGCGTTTTCATACATTTGGTGCAGTACTGAGTCGACCTTTTGTATGGAACAGCTGATATTTTTTTCGCTCCATTTTATTCGCCACCTGGTACAAGTTGTTTGTAGTGATCAGTAGAGAGCCTACATAAAGTTCCGCTATCGACTTAGAGTGCATCCTGTAGATACTGAATACAATTCTGCAAAAATAAAGTTTTGAAAAGTCCGACTTTGAACCTCATTATCTCGGAAACCGTTGATTTCCCAGGCATAGTTCCTTGGGCAAAAATGTTTCTTATGATAAGAACAATACGTGGTTTCCGGCTTTGTTGGCGGTCTTTTAACACCCTGTATGATATCTCTCAAGATTAGCCAAGGCTTGACATAATTATTAGCATTTGACTTTTCTGAGATCACCTACTTGAGTTCGATCTTTAGTCAACGACTATTGACGCCATCCTTAATTTAGATAAAGTATTGACACCAAAACTGTATTTTTAAATAGGTATCTTTGGTAAAAAAAAAATAAATAGACCACAAAGTTAAGGTTTTTGTAAATAAAAAAATACCGTCAATACAAAAATATTGACCATTGAGTTAGTGCATTTGCATCTACGTAATGAGATTATTTATGCAGCGTCCAGTGGAAACTACCCTCACACTAGATGGGTGAAGAGACCACTCGGCGCTGCAGTGCCTGGGACATTGTTATAGATAGAGTAGGTTTGTCCAGCACCTATACCATCCTGACAGCTTAGTCGGCCTAGCCCACAAGAAAGAAAAGTCAATAGGTGTGGAGCCAACTAAGCCGCGGGTTTTCTCACGATGTTTTCCTTCACAGTTAGCGAGTGGTTTTGCTACTTCAAATTTACAAATGAGGCGCTTTTTACAAGAACAGCCAATGTTCAATTTTAACGAATTTCTGTTTTCAACACTGTTGAACAAGCTGCATTAGCCCCACTAATCAGTTTTAACAAAAACTTCCTATGTCCACAGTTATTCCATCGGAAAGTTTCGGCAATTTTACAAAAATCATTTGCTTGTAGGACAATCGTTTTGGCCAAAAAGCGCCAAATTTACTCTGGGGACAAAGGTTGTTCTTGTAAAAAGCGCCTCAAATGTACGTAACTTTGAAAAGAAACCAAGTCATAGGTAATGGCAGCATCGGGGATCGAACCTGGGTCTCTCGCTTCCGAGTAAAATGTTCTTACCACTCTGCCACCACCGCTTGTGATTGATATGCCACCGCGGCAATATGTAGTCGTAACAAAAACCTGCCGTGGTACCTCGTCAGGCGAACAGCCGAACAGGGTCCTTAGCCTGTAACGCAATGGTGCCAAAATGGGCTCCCGGTTGACTGTTTCAATGGTTTTATAGTACAGCAAAGAATAATGAGTCTAATTCTAGAGGATTAGTTCGCTGGTTGTAGGAGAACAACGAAAAAATCTCAGTTTTGTCCTTCTACCTAGGACGCCATTGATACGCCATTGTGTTACAGGCTAAGGCCCCAGTCCTCAGTTGCAATTGCTGCGTTTGTGAAACTGCGATCGATCGGAGCCACCATAGATACACTGTCGGTTACAGAATAGATAAAGATAAATACAAGGTGTTACAAAAGTACCTAACTCTTTTTACAGGGTAATAGTACCCGGTGATAGGGATCACAACCTAAATATTTATTTTGCTCTAGGACGTTCCGTTAATTTTTAAATTAGTAAAATGTGAACTATGTGGCGGGAGAAAAGTATTTTTTAAATATTGTTTTCATTGACTTTCACAATGTTTTAACAACTCAAAGCTATGTAAATGCACCTACACGCACAAACATATTTTTAAATTTAAGCTTATAACAAAAACAAAAAAGTTATGAAAATTTTTCAATTTTGAGGTTATAAAATAAAAATTGTTTTTTTCAACTTTTTTTTATAGATTTGACATCCTGTTGACCAGTAGGATACACCCTGTAAAAAGAGTTTGGTACTTTTGTAACACCTTGTATAAACATTATTTATTGCCAAAACACTTATTTTTTTAATTTTATTTAAAAACGGAATTAATTAGGGTGGTATTAATAGTCGCTGAGATCACCTACTTGAGATCGATCTCAAGTAGGTGAACTCAGAAAAGTCAAATGCTAATTTCAAACCTTGGCTAATGTCAAACTTCAGTAGTTGTCAGCATATTAATAGACACTATCTTGAGATTTACATTGACATTAGCCAAGACTTACTGCCGATTTCTGCATTGAGAAATTTACTAAGCAAATAGCTAAGTATCGTCCTGACTCTGCAGATTTCTCACAAAAGGGCGTGACAGACCGATAGTTAAGTATTTGCTTAGCAAAATTCTCAATTCAGAAACCGGGCCATAGTGTTTGACTTTTCTGAGTTCACCTACTTGAGTTCGATCTTGAGTCGACGACTATTAATGCCACCCTTATTGTGCCTTATTTAAGAGTATAGAGACACTGGTGAAAATATAATTTACGTGGAAATGGTGCAGATAGGAGGACTTTCCATCCTGAGATTGCCCTCTCTACCTTTGTCTATAGTCTATGTCGGCGTGACAAAAGCCGTATCGAGTTTTGGATGCCAATCTGTCATGCAATCTGTTGTGTAGCTGTTCGGATGACAAATAAAATTGCAATCAAGTGCACACGTCCACTCGTGCCAGGCCAGTTGTTAACTTACAACGTCGAACGATACCTATGTACTAGTTAACTGTGTGCAAATACAACAATTTCGACGAAACAAAGTAGCTTCGGATAAAATTAATGAAATGAAAATCGTGATCGGATATCTTTAACCCCCGACCCAAAAATAGGGGAGTTATAAGTTATGACTGCTGTGTGTGTGTGTGTGTGTGTGTGTGTGTGTGTGTGTGTGTGTGTGAGTGTGTGTGTGTTTGTGTGTGTGTGTGTGTGTCTGTGGCACCGTAGCTGTTATGTCGCTGCTGTCTGGGCCAACTTACATTTCCGTGATAAATATTTCATAAAATACTCGTACCTACATAAAATATTTGAACTGTACACATTATGTTAGTTGATCTAGCTAGGCAACTCTACTCACACAAAATGGGTAAAGAAGCTTATCGGACGCTGCAGTGCCTGGGGACATGTCTGGATGGCGTAGGCTTGCCCAGAACCTATACCAACATCTCAGGTTAGTCAGAAGAAAACTTATTGGTACAATGCCTGTCTGGAAATCAAACTTATAGCCCTACTAGCTTTTGCCCGCGACTTCGTCCGCCTGACGGACTACAGAAAAAGGATATATGCTTTACTTTGCTCCTAAGAGTAAAAGCGTGATAATATGTAGCTTATGTGTTATTCTGATGTCTAAGCTATCTCTATTCCAAATTTCATCTAAATCCGTTCAGCCGTTTCAGCGTGAAAGAGTAACAAACATCCATCCATCCATCCATACTTACAAACTTTCGCGAATATAATATTAGTAGGATAGGATAGTAGGAAGTAGGATATTAGTAGGATAGTAGGAAGTAGGATATTTGAGAGTCCGAGGTCTTCCCAAATCAGCCACTACCATAATTTCTTTTCCTTTTCTTCAAACGCTTAGCCATCCTTCAGCATTTGCCAAGCAACTGGCCACGCACAATTTATTGATACAGCTTACGCTTGGCTAAATGGCCGCTCTACGGGAAAACAAGACATAGCCTAACAAAGCATGTAAAATACAGGCACTAATATTAATATTAATTTAGGTAATATTGCCATGTTTACAACCTGCATATAAAAGAGCACACCAACTCCGCGAAGGGTACAGTACTATAACAATAGCACCACTCAGCGCAAGAAAAACGAGTTCACAGTATTATGTTTATGCCCCGTTTTATTCGATCGGAGCTACCATGGGGTGTCCTAGCATGTCGCTGATGATCATACCTACCAATAGTCGGGTACTTAAGGCACAATAGGACGCACAACTAGCGCCGCCAATGAAAGTGGCCGCTTTTGGGGAGAATCGATTGCATTCGTAGGTTCTAGGATCTGGAATCCAAACCATAGGTCTTAAAAATAGTTAAACCTCGCGTTGAGAAATCGCAAGAGAGTTTTTAGCAAAAAATGCATCCAAATGAAGATATGATTTTTTTTTTCATTGGCAGCTCTAGTTGCGCGGCCTTAATATTGCCTGCCCTTAGAGCAGCGAACTAAGTCCGCGAAGGGTACAGTACTTTATCAATAGCACCGCTCAGCGCAAGACAAACGAGTGCACAGTATTATGTTAATGCCGAGTCATCAAACACAACTGGGAAGCGATGCCTCTCGCCATAACTGTTCCGCACAGAACAAGGTGGACAGATGGAGCAAATGAAGTTACCCTCCGGTCCGTAACGACCGAATGTCAAAATGCCATGATTTCATTGTGACGAAAGATAGCACGTAGACGCTTACATGGAGTGCACCCTATACGCTTACGTTACGGGCGACTTTGCAGAGAAACTTTACACTCTGACGTGCTGTTGTGTGTACATGAAATGGGGAATCTACCCCTTGTCCACTCTCAGTTTATCTCCGAGCTTCTGTCCTCCTCTACGTCCCACCATAACTGTTGGCTGTAAAAGCCTTTCCCTGTTCTTCTCTCCCGGTTTTATTGTTGTACTTACGACAGGATGGATGCCGATTACTTCGTATTGTTTCCCTTTGTGCGGTCTTCGTTTTTATGGTGCGCCCGATTGCTGGAGAGCTGGTGACCAATCGAGATATTTTGTCGTACAAGGCTGCTGCTTATTGAGGGTGGCGGCATTAATAGTCGTCATCTCAAGCTCGAGCTCAAGTAGGTGATTTCAGAAAACCAAAATGCTAATGTCAATCCTTGACTAATGTCAAGCTTGAGTAGCTGTCAGCATATTAATAGACACTAGCTTGAGCTTGACATTGACATTAGCCAAGGTCTCAAGTCGATGATTTTGTTTTCTGAGTTCACCTACTTGAGCTCGAGCTTGAGATGACGACGATTAATGTCACCCTTAGACTGCGCTGATCACGAAATCACTACTATTATTTGGCCGAGGCTGTTGAAAGTTCGTTTTTATAACCTAGAAAAGTGTAAATTTTTGGGTTATGAACTTTTAACCGCGCTCGGCCATTAAAAAAATATTTTCGTTACCAGCGGAGTCTAAACTACCAGCCTAGAAGCTCCCAGCCTTGCACGACAGAAAAAAAAACTCAACCCAAACATTTACACTGTCAAAGTCGAAAAAATTAAACTATCAACCACGCTGGACAAAGAATTAAAAAATTGTGATCTGCGGAGTCTAAAGAACCAGTCTAGAAGCTCCCAGGCTTGTACGACAAAATAAGTCGATTGGTCACCAGCTCTCCAGCTATTATGGTGCGCTGATTGTTTGTTTACGGGTGGAAGTGGCTTTTTGTTGCGCGGCGGATGAATATGCAGAGCTTGGCTCGACAGATACGGGTATGGGGAATTAATCGCGCAAAAATCTGAATTGGGAAACGAGTCCACAAAATCAGTTTATTTCCGCTCTTATCAAAAATCAACAATATTTTTTTCGACAAATAATACGTATTATTTGTCGAAAAAAATTTAATATTTATGTTTATAGGTATTTTCTTTTTTGAAGTTTTGAGGACAAGTCACTGTGCGTTTTTTGTACTGAATAAGCACACTAATATCAAAAAACTTTGCGTATTTAGCATAAGTAGGGCCAGCATGTTTCTAGCCACGTGGCAGGAGAATTTGAACTCAATCGTCAATACTTTATTGCAACCATAAGACAGTGTAAATAAGATTGTAACATGTGAGTAACTCTATGGACCTTGTCGGTCACAGCAAAACTTAAAAGCTAGGTAAAAGAAAACTAGGTAGGTAGGTTATTGGAGATCTTTTAATTATCTTATAGGTTGGTATTTAATACCTAGTTACATTAAGTTTTATATTCTCATCTACTTAATATCATTTTGTAATTCATGTTGTATCTGTTCACGTTATAATGCTACTTAAAATAACTCTGCTACTAATAACGTCACTCCACCACCCGTAAGTTAATTATGCAAAAAAATACTTTTACTCAAGAAAGCTCGTAATGAAGCCGGACTTGCGGGCTAATTGGATTAGGCGCCAGAAAAGTTGTATGAAATTTAATTAATGTCGAGTTTTGCGGCCAGAAAAACTGTATGAAAATCCATTAATGTCGAGTTTTGTTTCATAAATAGAACTCAAACATCAGGTGCAAAAAGTATTTATTTAGAATTGGGCTGTATGGGTACTGGCAGTCGATACATTGCACAGAAAAAAAAAAGCGCGGCCAAATTGTTTTCGGCTTTTCGCGCGTTGTTCGAAGTGATTTTTTCTGTGTTTTTGTTGAAAAAGTGAACTCTCAAAGCGACGAATCCTCCGATTTAATGTGTTTAACACCGCCGGACATTCAAAAGCAAGCGAAATTAGTAATTGGAAATTTATTGCCACCGAAGTCAAAAGAGAAATACAAGCAAGCATACCAACAAAAATTGTACGGAATGGAAAATCGACAGAAAGTACTTAATCTACGACAATAGACACCTAATGGTAAGCTAATTAAATTACTATTTTAATTACTCGCATTGTTTGAGTAAAGCACTATACAAGCCTTGGTCTGCAATGAGTGCGCTGCTGGCCACGCTATGATTGCCTCGAGCTTAGCTTAGCTATGCTCTCGGCCCTCAAGTTTGGTCATCATTGCAGCCCTTGCTGGCCGCGCTATAAAGGCCTCGACCTTCGGTCTCGGCCTTCATTCCAGCTTGTCCATCAAGGGCTGCAATGCTGACCGCACTGTGAGGGCCTTGAGCTGCGCTACGCTGCGCTCTGTCGGCCATCAAAAGCGCGCCAGAAACGCACTCATTACAGATCGCGGCAGTAATGTACTAATTTCCAACTACGCAACTTTGGCCAACTTTATAGCCAAACTCTATTTCATTTACAAGTTCTATTTCTATTAGCTCAATTTGATACTGGCTAACAAAGAAAAAAACAAATAATTAAATTAACAAGATGGCCTTTGGAGAAAATTATTCATTTAGTATCTTTCGATTGTCTTGTAAAAATATAGAAAGAGCCAGTTTAAAAAAGCCAATCTACAACTGAGCTACAATCGACAAAAAAAGTAACTACCTAACCTATGCAAGACTGGAATGTATAACGATCTAGCTAGAATATCAACTAGTAAGACTCTACTCTACGTATTAAAAACCTGCTGGCTTATCATGAATACTACACAGAATAATTAAATTGAAAAAAAAAAACAAATGAAACGTTCAGTAAATAAAAAGTATCGAGCTATTCGAAATGTCGTAGAACAAAAAATAGAAGTTAAAAACTAAAACCCGACTACTAAAAGGCTCAAAACAAGACCTGTCATAGATAATTAATCGTAGTCGGAGGACACCACATTCGCATTTGATAAACCGATGGCCTCCGACTACGATTAATTATCTATGAGTCTATTTTAAGGATGAACAGGTCTTGTTTTGAGCCTTTTAGTAGTCGGGTTTTAGTTTTTAACTTCTATTTTTTTTTCGAGATTTTTAGTAAGTCATTTTGGACGATCACCCAGAATAGAACCAAGAAGGGCAAAAAAAAACACATTTTGAAATTTTTTGTTCTATTTGTTATGTTGACGCTACATGTGTTATACATTTTTGGAAAGGTCTTTTAAAGCCCATTCATTTGATACCCATGACGATGGTATCCGATAATTTTTATTTTTAGGTCCACCACTTTAGGGCGCAGCACAGCCGCCATCTTGGTTTTTTTCAAAATTAAACTATCCTTTGTTACCTGGGTGATTAAGACGAATCCAACGACACCTCATTTGTTGAAATCGGCCGAGTAGTTTAGGCTCTGCGAGGGAACAGATGAACACACAAACATACATACCCACATACATACATACATACATACATACATACATACATACATACATACGCTGCTAAAATCATAACCCTCCTTTTTGCTTCGCGTAATCGGGTAAAAAGTTGTTGGAAACCACATTTAGAAGTTGTTTTCAGGAATAGAGCTAGATACATAATATGTATATCTACATGGATTCGATGTCTCTTTCCCACTCTTTTGATCTACATAAAGCTGTACTATGACCGCTCATACAAAGCAAGCTAATACCGATTTTTGCGAGGATTAAGCGTGTGTCTATTACATTACACGAATCAATCAATCGATCTGAAGTTATCTTGTGATTTCCATTCACTCACGACTCTCGAGTGACTGATCGATACGTTCTCGTGAATCGAAGGAATTGTGTATCAAATTGAAATTCAACTTAGATTTGCAGATTACATTTGGATTTCTCTAGCTTTTTTTAACTTATTAACAAAAAACCGATAATCCGTCTTTATAAATAAACAGAAACGTATAAATTAGTGTTGTACAGGATTTAAAGGGTTTTTTTTCTCAGACCTTTTATCGCATCTCATTTCAGTCGCAATTATTATTTGCTTAGCAAAAGTTGGTGTACGCTCAGTCGCACAACCTTACCTATTAGTACAGTCGCCCGTAACGGTTTAATTCACGTAAAAGGTTACCGACTGCCCTTTTGATATGTTTTAAAGTACGTAACTCTGCATATAAAAACCTTAAGTCTTGCAATTCCTAACCCTTCGCAAAAATAAAAAAAAAAACAAAATCCCGTACGTTTTTTGCAAAAATTTAGGTCGTGATCCCTATCACCGGGTGCTATTACCCTGTAAAAAGAGTGAGGATATTTTGTAACACCTTGTATATCCTAACACCTCGCTCCTTCTATACCTTATAAACCGTAGATCTGTCTCAAACCCTCAGCCAAAGTTTGACAATAAGTAATTAATGCCTCAACCGCCGCGCCGACATCCAAATTGAAAGAAAGACAAATTCACGAAGTCGCTGAACAAGCGAAGTCACTTAGTCGAAGCCCCGACTTTTGCTTTGCAAATTTCCCAAAAAAAGAATAAATTTTCGTTCCGATTGTTGCCGCTGAAGCAGACATTTTGATCCTAAAAATCAATAATGGTACAATAGTCCGTAAGCTTAATTCTCTTAATTTACTAATTAATTAAAAATACCTTGTAGTAAGTTGAGCAGTCATTTATTTATGAATGTACTAAAACAATTTTAACACTGACACAATTAAAAAAATAGCAAATTAACAAAAATTAAGACGATTTGGATGTGTTTTTAGTAAAAAACGCTCCTGCGATTTCTCAACGCGAGGCTTAACTATTTTTAGGACCTAAGGTTTGGATTCCAGATCCTAGAACTTGCGCTAGTTGTGAGACCTATTGAGTCTTAAAAATCCGACACTGGTGGAAAGATACAGAGTTCTGTTCTCCATCTCCAAAGTTCTTCATGATCTTCACCATTGGTCTATGGGACCACACGGAAAACAAACTTCAAGCAAAAAAGCAATCATCAAAATCGGTCAACCTCCTCCTTTTTTGAAGTCGCTTAAAAAAGGCCACGAAAATATAGACTCGATTTTTGCAATTTTGGTCTTCTTCTGTTTTAGTTTGAGATCTTTTGTTGAAGTTTGGTTGAAGTGGAAGTTTTTTTAGGTGTTTCCGCTGATGCTCATTTTGGGAAAATATATTAGGGGGTGATTGAGTTTATGAACCTAACCTCACATAACGTAATAATAATTAATAAATTGTGTCTTTTATGTAATTAATATTTTGTTTTATAAAGTACCTACATAATTAAATATATAGATTAATAATAATAATGTAATAAAATCAGAGCGCATCGCCAACAAACTGCTTTGCAGTTTGACGAGATTGTTTCTTATAAATATAATTAATTAATTAAGAATTTAAATAAATAAAAAAAAGAAGTTGGTATTTGTTCTTTCGTGGACGTGGGGGGTTTATTTTGAGGCACCTGGGGGGTTATCCTTGACGCTATTTGCATTCTAAAAACAATGTCCGAGGCACTGCAGCGCCGAGTGGTCTCTTCACCCATCTGGTGTGAGTGAAGGTGCCACTGGATGCTGTATCAATCATCTCATTACGTAGATGCAAAGGCCTTAGTTATTTGCGTTCATATCGATGATTTTTTAATTCTCTTGTAATTCGCAAATTCCTGCTTTTATTCTTTGTATTGTTTATTCATAGGTAAGGTCATTTTGTAGATACAATACAATGTAAATATAAAATGCGTCTTAATTTGTGAAACGTTTAATTTGGTTTATTGCCCCATATTAAAAAAATTCGTCAAGGGTAGAGGGGCTAGTTTAATGTTCTTTCAATAATAATTGTCATCAGCGGCTTGGCGGCGGTTTATCCATGAATATGATATCTTTTTCATTTCTCACAAGTCCTATTATTAACTTAGTCAAAATAAAAGCAAGTAATTCAGGCAATCGCGAAAACAAAATTTTATGGATTTTCCCAAGAAATGGGCCAATGAAATGGCTGACCGGCCTAACTTCAACTCTACGTTATTAAGTTGTTACTTAACTACCGCCATTTGATGACAATCACGACAGATGGTAATATAACATGACGGTAAAAACTTTACTTGAGTTACCAACTTTTTGGTGACCTCTACCGTAGTTAGAATAGTACCTCACAAGAGGTCTGAAAACGCATTATCTTAAAGTTACTCGACGATAGTAGGTACTAAATCTTATACTATTTCAATTTCGGGTCTAATTTCATTACAAGATAAGAGGTCTATTCTCGAAGATCTCTATCGCATATTTCCAATCAATCTAAACCCAACTTGTGAGAAATACATCTTCAAACTGAAGTCAACTCTATGGGAAAATAATAATAACTACTATACTCTTTCGCTGAGTAGGCGACATCTCGGACAAAATGTTTTTGGACACTTTGTCCGAAATGTCGCTTTGTATTTGTAATATTTTTGAGGCGACATCTCGGACACTCTCAAAATATTGAACCTGTATCGTACAGTCAGATAGGTACTAAAGTATTCAAATTTAATACACAGAGAAAGAGGGTTACCACAGCTGTCTATTTTAGGATAGCCTGAATTTAAGTATTCGGATCGCGTTCGGCTCATTTTTGATGAAAAAGAACTAGGCTTACATAAGGTGCTAGGAAGATCATCACCTCAATTCTCACATCATTTTGTTCCAAACTAACCCTGCGTAATTATGTGGGAACTGAGGTGGTGATCCTCCTACCACCTTATGTAAGCCTAGTTCTTTTTCATCAAAAAATATTTGATTTAACGCTACCCTACGCTACGTCTTGATAAAACACTATAACTAGTGGGATTTTTTGGATGTGCTGAGCCTTTGTTACCTGCGCAGTGACATGAGACGCGGAAGCAGATTGGCAAACGTTGGTACACGAGGCAAAACTTCAAATATTGACAACATAATATAGTTAAGATATGCTTCCATAAAATTGATGAAATAAAGCGACACACTTGCGGGGGAGAGCATGTGTTGAAGACTGCATGAGTACACAAGATAGTATTTGCGTGTGGGTTTGTAACATTTTTATTAGTCTCCTCATAAATAAGATCGTAGGGAGTTTTTTTATCCGACTGTACAAAACAGCTTTATTTGTAAGTGTCCGAGATGTCACCTCAAAAATATTAAAATAATAAAGCGACATTTCGGACAAAGTGTCCGAAAATATTTTGTCCGAGATGTCGCCTACTCATTTCGCTTTGGAGTTGCTGTGTTTTGGTCTTTCTTTCACATCACTATGAACCAACAGAAATCAGTTTCTGTGCTAAAAATATATCGATATGATTTAATAGATAAAGGAATAAAGGACTAGTGATGTTATAGAAAAGTATCTATTACTTCTGTTTGGCAGTCGCAACTTTAGTAATATTGACCATATAATTTTAGCAGCAATCTTATTAATTATTTAAAAAAATTATAATGTCTTTTTCCCTCCCGATCGTTTTCGACCCCAACACTCCTTAACGAAATCTGAGACACTAGGACTTCGAATCGAACCACCTACAGAAGTGGCCCTGTTTCCACCCCTCTCTCTCATCACCATGTGAGACTACAGCTGGGTAGCACACTCGATTACATTTCAGAATCTGTCGTGCGATTTGAAATTGGAATGTTTGATTGATTTCGGGTAGTGGTTTATTACCAAGCGGTGGCTGGAGAGGATTTTTGAATCCCGGTGGCTGTCTGTAGCTAGAACTCGTAGTTCGAATATAACTATACTGATTCAAAATTTAAAAAAACCCCGACATTTTAATTTCAAATTAACATAATATCTCATAAACAGCTGAACCGATTTTGATAAAACATGTCTAAGAACCTTCTGTTCTTGCCCAGATGGCCAGAGGTGGCACAGGATAAAGATGCGTGGAAGACAAGAGGGGAGGCCTTTGCCCAGCAGTGGGACACTATCCAGGCTAACTAAAAAAAAAAAAAAAAAAAAATGTCTAAGAACACTCGCTAGAAAACATGATTTCAAATAAAACCGCATCCAAATCAGTTCACCCGTTTAAGAGCTACGGCTACGGTGCCACAGACAGTATTTGGATTTGTTTTTGGAGCCTCTCGTAATAAATCACCTACCTTATCACTAAATGTTTACCCAATAACACGACATGGGCAGTGTCTTTTTACATGCAATTCAATATTATGCCAACACCGAGCCATTATTATATTTTACTATGGAATCTATTCAAAGCAGCCTGCTTACCAGCTATCACGAAATTAATATTAGCCAGACGGCCGCAACGTGTTAGTCATTCAATATTCGCTCTAATTAATACTGAAAACAGCGTACATTTCCGTTTAGCCGTGTACCAATATCCTAAACACATTTCCAATGGTATGAGAGAAACACATTTCGGGCAAACAAGCGGATTTTCACGACCAAAGCTAGAGTTGAACTGAGGCCATAGACCAAGCGGATACTTGAAAAAAAATATATCTAGGTTACATGATTTGAACAGCGTTCAGTGACACCTTAAGACGCCGTACGTCTCACAACTAGCGCCGCCAATGGAAAAAAATCATATCTTTTTTTTTGGATGCGTTTTTAGCAAAAAACGCTCCTGCGATTTCTCAAAGCCAGGCTTAACTATTTTTAGGACCTAAGGTTTGGATTCCAGGATTGGATTTCCTACGAATGTAATCGATTCTCGCCACTTTTGGCGAGAATCGATTGCATTCTTAAGTTCTAGGATCTGGAATCCAAACCTTAGGTTCTAAAAATAGTTAAGCCTCGCGTTGAGAAATCGAAGGAGCGTTTTTTGCTAAAAACGCATCCAAAAAAAAATATGATTTTTTTTTCATTGGCGGCGCTAGTTGTGAGACGTATTTCATCTTAACTCATGCTCACTCATTGGGTGAAGTAACACTTTGATGATGGGACAAGTTATACGTGGAGTAGGTTTTTTTAGCCCCTATAATTGATGATTAATCGAACTTACCTGTAAGTGAAGTTCTATCATAATTATACGAAGGCTTCGTCCGAAGAGATTAGCATAAGACACATGTAGTTACGCATTATGGTGTCGCCATTCCAACACTATTTTGAGAAACACTGTTTAGTTAGTTTTTTTATTGTAGGGTAGGTATTTCGTTCCTACTGACACCTGCTACCGCGTCAAACTTCATTTAGTTGAGAGGAATCTGCCAATATTTTACGACAATTCCTTTGGGTGATGCTGTCAAGCTAGGGAGGGAGGGATGCTAATCTCTTCGGACGAAGCCTTCGTATAATTATGATAGAACTTCACTTACAGGTAAGTTCGATTAATCATCAATTATACTTCATGCTTCGTCCTCGAGATTAGCATAAGACACATGTAGACTTTTAGAGATATAATTGCGTAAAATATCCCCATTTTGAGTGTTTGTTATCAAACCACAATCATGATGTTTTAATCTTTACATGGATTTGAATAAAAATAGGTAAATTAAAAGGGAAAATATTTCAAAAATTAATAATATGACTTGTGTACCTTATTAATAAGATAATATTAATCATACTTGATTTTTAAATTGATAGGTATCATCATAACTTTGAATTATGAATTTAATTGCAGCAGTTGCTAAATAATGTATTAATTAGTGGCATCAGTTAAATTGAACTGGTACACTATACAATTTCATTAAAGTATTTGAAGAACCGCTCCAGCCTGCGGTTTGCCTAATTTGGTCAAACAAACGCGGCAGCACGCCGCGAGCTGTGAGCGAAAAAGTGTGATACATTGATGCCAGAAACATAATAGGTAATGTACCTAGATACTTTTAGTCCACCTAATCAATGTTTGGGTACTAAAAGGCCTTTCGATGTTAGAAATTGTAGGTAAGTAAGTGAATATTTTGTCCAAAGATTTGGTTATTTGTTAAGTAATAAGGGCTTGTAAGCTCGAGCAGGGCAAATTTAAGGCTTCTCGTTAAAAACGGAATGCAAAGAACAGGTTGACAAAAACCTGGAAGGGTAGTTTAATATAATTAGGAATAGTTAAAGTATTTTTGTTGTGAATATTTGTATATTAATTTATGCTCTGTGTGATGGATGTAGGTAACAAGAGCTAATGAAGTTACAAGCAATGTTTTAACTTTATGTAGTTTGAATACCACAGAACAAGACTGTTCGAAACTATGGAGTTATTTCAAGTGGCATTATATTTGGGTCGAGAAGGACGAAGGCGGAATACGCCTTTCAACAATAATTGTTGTTAGCAAATTAAACAATAATAATTGTTTAATTGTTTCGTTATTGCTAGGAACGTGCTAGGATCACCTAATACACTAAGTGTGAGTTTGAATGTGGCGTATTGTCACTCTGGTTAGGTATATGAGTACAACTTTACTCAACCATAAAATAAGTAAATAATAGCGTTTTTTTTTTTTTTTTTTCGTGGTGAACTATTTGATTGCTATGAAAACACAACGTGAAGAGCGGATGCAAGTAATTGTTCGTAATGTTCGTTGTTAGAAGACTATTACCACTAGGGTAGTGCATGTTTTGAGTTTCTGACGGCTGAAATACTTAATGAGATAAAATTAAGTAAAAATAAAATTGCTTCTATGCTTTGTTATGGTTCTGTGACCAAAGAGCTTTATGTAATATAAAGGAAACCATGGTTGTGAGGTTTACAAAGGTAGATACTATAAGTAAACTTTTGGCTCTGTCGGTGATACTATTTTATGCATCACGGTAAACGGCTGAAACGCGTGAAAATATAAAATCAAATAAGATAATATGTGAATGCGTTTACGGGGCAGGCATCAGGGTCTGCCACGTTTTTTATTTATTCTACTTGCAAATAAATCAATGTCAGGAGATTCAATCTGGTTAACCGTCTCACCGAAGGTATATCTACTGAGCAAGCTCCCATTCGATGTCTGGGTGACCGCGTCTGGAATCGGCATCGGCGATGGATGACATGATGAGCGTAGGTAGATACGAAAACAAAATTAAATAGTTTACGCTGTTCACACCAATGGGGAAAATGGATACCGCTCATGCTTATTTATATTATTAAATTCGAGATTGCGGTCGTATTATCGATTCTCAAGACAATCTGAGTATTATTGGCCAAGAAAAGCCGCTGGAATTTCAAGGTAATGTAGGTATGTGGTAAAAACATTCCGAATCGGACCACGATAGTCTACTGGCGGTGTTACAGTTGTCTCCGCAAGAAACTCCCCAGTTGTTGAGAGTCATCCGAAAAAATCTTCAGTTGATAATAATGTAGTAATAATCATCACTTTTGACTTTACAAACAAAGCTTAAAATCGCTT
>OX439378.1:19029345-19209482 GCA_949319315.1 Zelleria hepariella
AAGCACCATATAATCCCATTTTTAAGAACTACATAAACGCATTTCCATTTCTTGTAAAAATAATAAATATTTATGGCTTCTTGTTAGCTTGGAAACTATGTATTTCGTTGTGAGTTGTGACGCCACATTCTGTAGGGCTTTAATTGAGGAACTTACGGCTCATTAATTCAATTGATATTGTCGAACAGGATCGTGATGGGACGCCTTTGTTGTCTCGATTGAAATCACGGGAAACGAGTGTCCTGCCTGTAGTACTCCTGCCATCCGCTGTATATTCACCACGGCGCGTTATGAATAATACAAAATTGCCCCATTCATATTTTTGTTGCATTTGTGGAAACGTTGCACACGCTGCACAGTGGTCGATTTGTACGATTTAGGCGGCCAAAACTATTTTATGCTTTATTTCAGTAATAAATACGACAACAAATGCTAATCTGGTATTTTAGAGTGAATATATATGTTTATCCCTATTCGTTTCATTGAAAGCGTATTTTTCTATACAAAAAAACATTTCTGTGAAAATATTTTTGTAAATAGCGCCAATGTTTTTAAATTTTCTTTAAATCTCCCTTTGGTGTAAAATATATATTTTGAGTTCATTTGAATTATCGAAATCGGCTTAGTAGTTTTTGATATTTGGGTTAAGAATTATCACAATTTGTTAAGTAAAAGGCGGCCGTACATAAAAAAAATGTTTATTCTCTACAGTCTGCATGCCTATTTAAATTGAAAATAAAATATGGATGACAAAAAAATACAGTATACACTAAAATTAAATGGTCAACAGTTATTACCACATTATTATACTAAATGTTACTTACAATGTTAGGTACCGAATCATAAACAATAAGACAATATTTTATGAAAGTTTAACATACAAATTGTTATGTTACTCTTTAAAAGACAATTCTTCCTCACCGTCACTTTCCATGCATTTATCACAAGTGCCTTTTGTATTTGGCTCTGCAGGAAGCAAAAGCTCCAAAGTTTCCTGCAAAAATGGTTTGATCGGATCTTCTTTTTTTTTCTCATTGAACTGATGAGTGGATCTGATGTCAAGAGTAACCTGTGATAAATATCAAGGTTACAGTCTTCGCGTGAAAACTTTCGAGCAAAGTTTAGACGGTATGAGCGAAAGTGCTTATTACGAGCTTCTGCAGCTTCCTCCGAAAGTTGACCAATAGGCACTAGAGAATTTTCTATAACTTTTCCACCATGTACCAAAATTTTATGCATGGTAGGAGTCATAGAATGCCAACCATATAACTCTACATACATTTTTGCTGTCTCCATGGCGTATTCATCAAATTTCGGGACATCTATTTTGTGACCGCTTGATATGGCTTCCAAAATAACTTTAATTCTATAAATAAAATTAAAGTCTATTCCCGTTATTTCAGCAGCCAGATGTGGGTTTTCAAAAAATCTTCTACTAGTATTGCCGTCATTTGTGTTACCAAAATTACATTTTGGCATATCTACCAAGATACCTACTTCTTCTCTGAATCTTTGCTGAATCTCTTTTTTTTTTGTTGTTCTAGCATCTTTTCTGCTTTGGTTCTTTTTTCACGGTATTTCCCAACGGGCAATTTATAAGCTAAATGTAAAATACTCTCGAATAATCGAATTCTGGCATGTAAAGTTGATAGGCCAAATTCAAGCGATTCTGGGTGAATTTCGTTTTTTTTACTTAAGTCATTAAAGTTTTTTGAAGTGGCTCCGCATATGTAGCATCTACTCGTTGATTTGGTGTCAGTCGCCGCATTGCAAACTTTGCCGTCCACCATGGTCATTTTAAGACTGTGGCTAACCGAGAATTTTTGCCCATTCAGTTCCAATTCCGTGGCTTTTAGGGACTTCACACTGTCCCGAACGTAATTTATTTCATCTTTTGTAATGTCTGTAGACTCTTTTATAAATCTGAATCGTATCGGGCGGCAATATCGTGGTGAAGAAGGAGTCGGGTTTTGCCAAACCATTTTTGTTTTGTCTTCGCCGCAAACAATTTGTAGAGGCACGAATGAGCTCAAAAATATATTTGCATCCGAGTCGGCGTCATTCATTAACTTTTGTTTGTATTGAGCTTGTTGTGAACCATCACAACCCCATTTGCAGATAATCTGCAAGGAATTTCTCTCAGTTTCTGTAAGAGTCATTAGTACTTCTTCGAGGAAAATTGATAATCGCGTGACGGTGTGATCTAACAAAGATTGTAGATCACTTTCAGCACAGGAAGCGGTCACTCGTAGCGTCTCTTTGGGTGGGTAACATTCCTGTTTAGCCTTCAACACTAATTCGTAGCACGGGTAAAAGCTTCTGTTGGTTGCTCGCACAATTTCATATTGACTTCGTGTCAAATCAGCGTCCACGCACATTCGCAGTGCCTCCCGAGGCGTAAGGGGATCTTGTGCTTTTGATTTGGAATGTCTTTTTTTACATTCGTTTGCGGCTGCAGGCGAATTTGTAATATCTTTTAGGACTTGCGAGGCGTTTCTTTTTCCTTCTTTTTGTAAAATTACTTGCGCTGCGTGAACTATCACTTCTTTGCCTACAGAGGAGCGAACTTCTTCTGTTTTCCTCCTTTTAGTTCTTTCACTACATTCACTGAATGTTTTGCTAGGTCGTCCTGACTTATTATGCGTTTTTATGGGCATCTCGAACGTTCCTGCTAACCATGCATCATTGCTTATAAGAAATTTTTCTAGCGTGTTGCGTGCTTTGGACCATCTCTTTTTTATTTCTGTTTTAAAATATGAAAATTTATGATTTATATACTTTTTGTCTTCGTCGGAGTCCCCGTAAGACACTAACAAATAATTTTGTAAGTATTCCAATTTGTCGTTTATTGATGGAGAGTTTTCCTCAATCATCTTATCAAAAAGATATCTGCGAGTTACTACCTCCATGCCCGAGTAACTTGATGAACCTAGAACAACGAAAAGGAATTTTAACGCAAAAGAAACAAAAAAGGAATTTTTCTCACTTTCTGCCTAAGTTAATGAATTATTATTTTTCTCGCGAAGTGGTCAAAGGTGGTGGCTATTTTTTTTGTGGTTATCTGCTCAAAGAGCTATACTATTAGAAACCATAAGGAATTTAACTCGGACGGTCTCGGAAGTACAACATTTTTACTATTGAAAATAAAAAAATGATAATATTTTCTATGAAAAAGGGCGATCTTTGATACGTTGTAACTGCACTAAATATTGATATTCCTTATCTTAATTTAAATTATATTTGAAGGAGCTTACCTGAATTTTCGACTTCCATCACTTTCACTTGTAACTGAATAATATCCAATGAAATATTCACTTTAGAATATCGGTTGCGCTAAGAGTGTCGAGAACGAACGCGTACAGCTTGCGCGACGATCAAGTTCCGACTACCTGTGGGGGCGCGCACGCAGTTCTAGGAACTGGGGAGGGGTGGGGTTTGGGCAGTCGGGGTGTCTATTTTTCCGGGAATCAATTAGTTTTGTTATAAGTTAACTTTGAGAAATGGACTTTTGGCCGCCTAAATCGTACAAATCGACCACTGTGCGCTGGCGACAGGGTATAATGCGCGCGGGATGAGAATAACGGGATGCGACCTTCTGGAACTGATACGTGCGGGGTAAGCAAACTCGCGTCGAAGCAACCTTGTCAAAGTAAAATGAAGTATGTTTTCGATTGACTTTGACAAGGTTCCGTCCATTCTCATCGCGCGCGGATTATACAAGCTCGAGCTCGACCGACGACGCGAGTACGCGACCAGTGTTGCCGTTTTAGCCACTTTTTGGCTAGATCTAGCGGATTTTCAACGGGTTTAGCTACAAAATAAACTGTCTTAGCCACTCAATGTTATCTAGCCACATCTGGCTACTTCTGGAGTTTTCTTGATCGCAAAGGTATTAACCAATTTCCATTACGCTGAATTCAATTATAGTTATCAGAAACCAGCTCAAAATAAGAAAAAAAGTTGTGTTATCGCCTTTAGTTCTAGCAAAAGTTACAAAATCAGATAAATAAATCGTTTCTGTAACACCAAGCTCGTCATCAGACGTCGACAAATAAATTGTGGATGACATCGTGAAATAGATTATTTTTTAATTATGTAAATTCAACAGTGTATTTTTGTGGTATACCTAAATCTTTGAATTCGGCAGTGTAATGAAAAGTATTAAAATATAATATCCATGTTTATTTTCTATTTTTATCCAAGCCTCAGTTGCAATAATTTTTAGCCACTTCTAGCGGAATTTTGAAATCGAATTTATTACAAATCTAGCCACATTTCCCTCTGACATAGCCACAAACAAGATTGCCCTGGCGGCAACACTGTACGCGACACATGGAGAAAACTCGCGCCAATTTTTAAAGGTTGAGCGGTTTTATTCTTTGTGCGTTTATTATTTGTGTGTTTTTGGCAAACAGTTTTTTGTTGTTGTTGCGAAATCATTCAATATCTCGTCAGGTGCGACATTTGTCGCTGTGAGCTGCGTTCTCTAGTTACGATGTTGCAATACAAAAATCGATAATAATTATTAGCGTCGCCATTATTAAATAACACGTTTTAATATAGCTACAACAAACTGGTTACCTACATTACAATAAACAAATGTGTTATAAAATTTGTATTCCAGCTAGGTATTTTACAATTTACAAGTCATTTAATTTCAATAATAGGCCACTCATAAAGCAACGCAACTTCGCGTCAAGGTAAATTGGTTCGTTACGCTAATAATTCTGTGATAAATGGGCTTTTATTTATAGATTTGTGAAGTAGAATAGTATAGCGACTGTCCCTCATTCAATATAGCACAGAGAACCTGCCTACTTTGCAGGTTTGAACTTCAGTCTGGTAGAGTAGAATTTCTTGTTTTCGCAAACCTGCATTGCCAACGCAAAAACCGCAAGATGTGGTCAGACGGGCGGGCGGGCGCTACGCAATCTGAAATAGGAGTCCCTACCTAGTTCTTTGTCTGTCCCTATGCCAGTTGAATAAACTATATTTTGGTTTTTATGTGATCTTTTGTTTATATTATTTGAGAAACGTTGCACTGGATTGACTGTCGCGAAAGTACGAGTCTGCTACTTGGTGCCGAAACCGAAAACCGAAAACGAAAACTCGAATAACGTGACAACGAAAGTTTACAGTGACGAAAAACCCAATAACGAAAATTTGTGATTATTAATCATGAAACATCGAGTGCCGAAAATCGCCATACCGAAACATCGCAGCCCCGAATAAATGTACTAATAACAAGAGATACAGTTATCTTATTTTTACCAGAAATAGTGGTTTGCAAGAAAGGTTTGCAGAAATTTGGTTTGCAAATCATATTTCTTTTACTTTTTGATTTACCCCCCGAAAGTGGCTCCCATGTTTAAACTTCATTTATTTACGTTACACGTCCGTGTTTGGGTTACCAACCTACATATTATGTATTGTGTACCGAATTTCAACTTAAGAGGGAACGCGGGTAACCTCAAATCCATACAAAAGGGGAGACCTGTTTCCTCCCTGGATAATTGTTTTAGAAAAAATATCTTTATGCCATTCAATCTATATGTACCTCTGCCATGTCCCTATGTTTTCCTTTTTTTATTATTTTAATTAATTAAATAAGTTTTATTAAAATAATTAAAATAATAAAAAAAGGAAAACATAGGGACATGGCAGAAGGTACATATAAATTGAATGGCATACAGATATTTTTTCTAAACTAATTATCCAGGGAGGAAACAGGTCTCCCTTTTTGTATTTTTTGTATGGAGCAGCCGGCTACCCGCGTTCCGTCTTAATCTGTCCAGTAGTTTCGGAGCCAATTGACTGTGACAGACGGACAGACATACGCACAAGTGATCCTAGTGATCCAGGTTCCGTTTTGAGGTACGGAACCCTAAAAATTAGGTCTACGTAGAACAGCCAAAAATCAATTGAGATCACCGAAAGTTATTAAAATACTAACAGTGCTACGATTCTCATGCAAATAGCGCAGCTTGGCCTAGATATGCGAACAATCGATAGCAATTAACATAGAATGCTATGAGTGTTTAACATCGACATACGTCACTTACTGGTGAATCAACCATTTGTGAGACACTGTGAGATTATTTCGGACCGACGATCTTTTGTCGATAATGAAACAAGCAAGCACAAAATTCCGTCCATACTACACGGGTGATAAATGCAGTTAATGGCCTAGAGACCGCTCGCCAACGACGCACTTCGCATTTGGCTTACTATTCAATTAGCCGAATTTATGTTCGGGAACGACACTAAAAGAGACGTGAGGTTTACCGAGGCCTCGTGCAAACTTCCCTTGCCTCCCTTCCAACCAAAGCTTTGGCAAACGGAATGATTACCAAGTCTACAGATGATTCATCTATTTTCTAGACAGCGCATTTCCCTTCAGGCATATTATGTGTCGGTGACACCAGAAGCTACACATTCAATATTCACACTTATTTTGTGCGGGGTAGAAGCTGCTGGGCTACCCTTGCTGGGGGTCAATCTAATGGCAGAAATTAAGCTCAAATAAACGCAGCTGCAAGGGTGTTTCATCATCTTTGTTTTCACAGACTGAGCATATTTTACTTTCTAAATGCATTAGCGGACTCCCACACAATGGGGTCCGAGCATATGTTGTCGCCCACCCACGCAGAGCGTTGATCTCAGCAAACGATTGTTTTCGTCGCACCCGTTTCTGCCGAAGGCTTACTACCAGACACGTTTCGTTTTGAGAAGGGACGCTATGTTTAGAACTCTATTTCTCGCTGTAATGCGTTAAGTACCCATCCCAATGCGTGCAAGTATTTATTTAATTCCCTTTATTCTACCAGCAGAAATTTTGGTTTAGTGTACCTAGTTGGTTTTAGTATTGAAATCTTCAATACGGAATGGCTTGATAGCAAATCGCAATGACTGGGATTCTAACTGCGCAGTTTTGTTGAATTATTATGCATGTATTCAACAAATCTATCTTTGTCAATCAGGCAGGGGAGGCTGTGTTATACGTGTCAATTCTACTTATAGCAGAGAATAAACACATTTGCCATTTGCCGCTAATGTAGTATCTACTCCAACAAAGCACGAACGATTGGGCTTATCTGTCCCAAATGCCAATTGTGACAAGAGCTAAGCCATCTTCACGTTTCGTACTTACATACACTTAAAACAGACTCACGTACCCAGAACCAAAATAAAATGAGAAAAGCCTCCAATGTATGTTGGCGTTCATCAAGTAAATAAAACCCTCCGTTTTCCAACAGGTCTCGGCCTGGTCATCGCTGGCGGCGTCCAGTACACTGACTCGACGGGAGATGTCGGACTCGCCATGCTGATTCCCGGCGGAGTGCTCCTCTGCCTTGGACTGCTGTTTGCTGGTAAGCATCATTTATGTACAAGCTTCGACATTCGGCGAAGGACTGGCGAATCTTACTACTGGGCTAGGCGGGAAGGTGAGGAAGGATGGACGGTAGGTTAGGGTAGCCACAAAAAGGGCATTGGACGAGATTAGATTTTGAACGAATCAGGTGTCGTGAATAGAAAGACGCCTGTGCCCAAGTGTGAACAGCTATGTGTCGGAGACAACAGTGGAAAGTTGAGGGAGTTCAGTGTACACACTGACGGTACGTTACGTTGGAACAACTAACCGTAACCAAACCGACTGACTCATACAAATAAATAAATTCTATCAAATTCGATTACCTACTCCTAATGTTAGTGACGCCAGCAAGTTGTGGTTTCATTCATCTACGTTGCAATGCGGTGACGAGAGACGATACATAAAACTGGTGTTGGCCATAATGTAATAAATAATGGCTTTAGCCTTACATATTTCCATAACTTTACATCTATTACCCCGATTTTATTACCTTTGATTTTCATCCTTCCTTTTAAGTTTTCATTTGCTATTGTATTGTAAAACATACAAAACCTTTACCATCACTGTAAACATTCGCAGCGCAGTGACATTAGCGCTATGATTCTGATGATGACGATCGTCGGAAAGAAAATCAATTTCTGTTGTGCATTGTGTTGTGTCAAGAATGTAAACACATTTTCACAACAAAAACATTACTAAGGCTGGCCTTAACCTTACCTGATTGTCCGGCCGATAACGCTCGGCGCTCCAGCCACGCTCCTATTATCAAACGTCCATCTAATCGTCGGTAAATGGAAGGGGCAATCATGCATGCAAACCGCTCCATACATCTAGACCAGCTAATCTGCGACCAACGCCCATGTTTAGTGCCGGCCGGCCTTCAGCCTATAAATACCCAATGAATCCATCAAGTCCTTTATTAGATAGCGTTGTAATTGCCTTTTTGCAACGGTCTTCTTCGTTTGAATAAGTGCGCGAAGAATTTAGGTCGATAAGGAAATCCACGGTCGGAAATTTTCATTTTATTTACTCTGGTACTTTCAGCATGTTTACAGTGAACGGAAAATTCGCTGGTTATCCCCAATAAGTGAGGGCGAATCGGGATATGCATTACACGCCGCCAAATTGTGCGCAATACGAGTAAATCATTTCGTCATTCGGCGCTCAGCACGTCTGACGTCCCATACGACACTTTGACAGCTCAATACACTGCTGCTGCCTATCCCGTTCTAGATAGATTAACAGAAAGTGTTAGAGAGAAAAGTTTGTCGCGCTCTAAAAAAACAACCGTGATAGTGTTGCAGTTGCAGGCTATAGGGTAGGTACTCCAGTCGCCCGCCTACTCACTCCAACCCGCCTCTGGTGCTTATGGCCCCCAAATTCTACCACTTTAGGTTTGTCTTTGTAGTTTTTTATTTATCGTCAATATGCAGCCTCTGATGGTCCATTTCTAGACATATGCCTCGCCCAAAATGTGTTATTTAGCCTGTAACTCATATCTTATTATCTCAACAGGTATAGGCTTCTGGGCGTGGTCGGCCCGCTGGGGCGGCGGCAAGGACGCGGCGGGCGGCGGGGCGGCCGCTCTGACCGCCCTCAACCCGTCGACCGACCCGCTGGTGGCGGCACAGTACGCACCCGTGAGGGACGCGCCGCCCGCGCCCGACGACGAAACGCGCACACTCATGGACAACAAGGACTGGTGAGTGGGATGGGATGCATTATGTTGGCCCGTTCATGCTCAAAGACTGGTGAATCCTGTGAGCCGCTTTTATTGGCTCAGTTAGGAAGTGCTCAGATCTCGGACAGCACTAACAGTTTGAGATAATTGCGATTACTGATGTGATGGCTCGAAAGTGGTGCTTCTTTCTTGTTTAACAATGACTTATAACTTTTTTTCCTCTGTTCTTATAACAAAGAAAAAGGTTAAGACATCTTTAGTCATTGCTTCTGACAGTCATACAGTGAGCAAAGACCGCAGCGCACAAAAGACGGACTAAAAAAGGATAATTATAGTAAACTTGGTCAACTGTCCGATAGGATTATACAAGGTGTTACAAAAGTAGCTAACTCTTTTTACAGGGTTATAGCACCCGGTGATAGGGATCACAACTTTAATGTTTTTTTTTTGCTAAATGACCTTCCGTTGATTTGTAAATTAATAAAATGTGAACGATGTGGTGGGAGTAAAGTATTTTTTAAATATTCTTTTAATTGATTTTCACAATGTTTTCACAACTCAAAGCTATGTAAATGCACCTATACACACAAACATATTTTAAAATATGAACTAATACCAAAAAGAAAAAAGTTATGATTTTTTTTCAATTTTGAGGTTATTAAATAAAAATTGATTTTTTCAATTTTTTTTTACATATTTGACATCCTGTTGACCACTAGGTTACACCCTGTAAAAAGAGTTAGGTACTTTTGTAACACCTTGTATTGTGGTGTCTTAGCCCAAACTGTCTTTAGAGGCCAGGGCAAGTGATTCTGGTGTGTTGTGTGAACATTACTGCTTATAATATACCGGATGAATTTACACAGTAACCGGTGTGTTCTCGTTATTACCTATTGTTCCGAGCCCCGCGCCTCTGAGCAACTGTGAGCAGAAGCATGTTAAAGTTCACGCCTCGCATGCTATTGTCTTCCGCCGTGTTTACCAACTTCAGCGGCATTGAGTCCACGGGGCAACCGAGTTCGTTACATAACTGCTTTACTCGCATCATGGCCGTAAAATCACTTATTAACGATAGGGAAGCACGACCGACGTGACCAACTGATATTGAAAACGAGTGACGCACCATAAGCGATAAAGAAAGAAAGAATAGCCGTGAAATTAGACGTGCATACCTATGGGCAGTTCTTACAGCTAGCGGCATAAGGGCGCCAATCGAACAAAAAGGGATATCCTAGCGTGTGGCTCACTGTACCTAGTATACAGGGTGGTCCAAATAAGGACGTCAAGAATTTTTTTTTAGATTCCTCGCGCCTAGGTCTATTCAAAAATACCCCATGTATGTTCAGCGATTTTTCGTGGTTTAGAAGTTATGAGGGTTTCCTCACGATGTTTTCCTTCACGGTCGTTTTCACGCAAAAATCGCCAACCCGCATTGAGCACGCGTGGTGATTAAGCTCGAACTCTCTTTCTGAGAGAAGGCCTTTGCCCAGCTAGTGGGACATGTACAATTGTACAGGCTACATCTTACTTTAGAAGTTATGATTTTTTAAATGTGTATTTACAAATTTAATTCCGTAACGTCTAAAGTTAGTCATAACTTTTTCCGAGTATTATATTTGCACTTTTTTCTTTTGCGGCATAATCATCTTGAATGTCTCTTTCATACGTAAAAAGAACAACTACACAACATCCATCCAAGTTACCAAAATAAGAGTCGAAAGTTTCGATTTGAGGTGTACGGAGCAAACATTTCAAAAGTCTCTTAAAAATTCAAAATGGATGTTCTGTACTTTCAAAGTAGTTTCAAAAAGTTCTGTAGTTTATCAGCTTGCCAAATAGTAAAAAAAAAGTGGTCCTTAATAGGCTATTTTGTGTTGAAATTGGCTTCCAAAAGTAGTCAGGTAGAAAAATCGAACGCGGTAAATCATAACGGCTAAGTTATTAAAATGTTCGCTCTTTTGTTACAGCCTAAGCAGTGCCGAGGAGAGCGATAAGATGCTGGACGGTCGACCATCTGTCGCGTAAGCCCGAGGGCCAGCGTGGACCGGATTTCTATGTCACCGCTAAATATGGAAGTAAATATCGAAGCCCGATGACGCCTCGACCGGTACAACGCGTGCCACGAAAGAAGATACTTGAGACACCGCGTGGTTTAACTTGCGCAGTGACGATTTTTAGGTATCGGCGTCATCGGGGAAGTGGAAACCGGTGCGGGAGGAGTGGTCTCTTCTTTCGTGGCTTCTTTTATTTGGCGGCGATGTAAAAAGTATCCCACAATACTTTGGAATAAATTACAGAAATGAGTAGGTACGTTCGTATTTTCGGATAATTACGGGCCAAACCATTTTAACGACCGCAATAAAAGGCTAAGAGAGTTTAAACATTATTTTTATTGTTAGGTTCCTTGGCGTTGCCAGAATTGCTTGGTCCGTAAGTCGTACTTGGTTCTGTAAATTACAGTAATGTATTTTTAATACTAAAAATATAGGCTTAGGTACTAAGCCACTATCAGCGTGAATAGCATTTCGAAGTAAATACAGGGATTCAAGCAATGAGTCTCATGCATACTGCTGTAAAAAACTTGTGTCTTATCTTGAGACACGGGATTTTTTTCAGCCTGTTTTTTTTAAATTTATCAAATTTATTGATTCCTGTGGGCGATGGATGGATGTTAAGATGGTACCCTGCATGGGTGCTTGTACGAATTTCCGTGTCCAATAATTATAAAGATGTTGCATTTTGTGGTACAAAGTTAGTGAAGTGAATGAGTCGCGAACTTAGTGTTTGCATCGCAAATATCGTGTGTGCTTGACTGTGTGAAAGAATCTTTTTGGTTGGATACATTAATATTTAATATCCTATTGAAATAAGTATATTGTGTTGTCTTAAAAGTGCTTAATTAATCAATTATTATTTTTAGACATTTGTTCAGATTAAATCCAAATGGAAGCACAAAATTTATTTATGCAGTGATTATTCCGTGTTGTGAATGTTAAACTTATTTCTAAAGACAACTCGATTTACGTCTTTTATAAACACATCCCTTTTGGTCATTTCATTGTATTTTATGTAACATTTTGAATAACGACAAGCGGCCAAATTATCGTCCATAATCTAGACTAGAGTATTGTGATCAGATTTATCACTATAGCTTGTTCATTATTTATTACACTATCTTCAAAAATATGTTTATGATTCTTTGTATTAAAAAGTACTTAAGGCTCCGTATAAGGCTAACTAGCGCCACCAATGTTAAAAAAATCATATCTTCCTTTAGAAGAAGTTTCTGAAAAAATCCTAAGATGAGCCTATGCGCCATGCTTTTCTAGATTTTTAAGTGTAGATACCCTCTTCGAAATTTACTTTTAAGCTAAAAAAATTTCGATAACCGCCAAAAGCGGCCGTTTTTGGCGGTTATCGAAAATTTTTTAGCTTAAGACTAGAAATTGAGTTGGGTACCTACACTTAAAAATCTGGAAAAGCATGGCGCATGAGCTCATCTTAGGATTTTTTCAGGAACTTCTCCTGAAGGAAGATATGATTTTTTCAACATTGGTGGCGCTAGTTAGCCTTATACGGAGCCTCAAAAGCAAAATATTCGTATTACCTTTACGAGAGCTGCATGTTAGTTATATGTAACGTAAGTAATAATGTTCTTATTAATTTAATTAGGACCGTCCTTTAGAAATAGGCAATAAGCAGATAGTTGTATGTTTCTGAATAATTTTGAGGTAAATGGCGCGAGGGAAAAAAGGCCTATACCCAACAGTGGCCAGAGGTGAGCTGATGATGATGATGAAATAAATGCTCTCTGTACTAGATAAGTACCTATCACTTTCGGAATAATATAATTAAACTTACTGCGAAGGTAGACTTGCATTTCAGCATCCTCTGTACTTTGGAATATTTCTACCAGAATTTGTAAATACTGAACCCAATTGAATATCTTCGTAATAAATAAGCAAGTGTTCCATTTAATATGATCATTCAAACATTTTATTTAAACGATGATGTGGTGAGCGCGTCATTCACGGTAGTATACTTTTCTATGTAGGTATACTACGTCAATGACATTATACAAGTTTAATTTTATGCACGCACCTCTAACATGCATGTAAATTATAATTCTACATATTATTATCGAGAGATATTTAAGTTTATATTATTTTGTTTTACATTTTTATTTCAGAATATTTTATTATATGTATGTAATGTGCCTTTTGAGTTTTCGAATATTTTATTATCAGTACATACCTTACTCAAATAAAGTGAAGAAACTATAAATCCAAGTGTTTCTCTTGTTCGTAGTTTAATTATAGCCTGGCGGGGCTGGCACGATAATCAATTCCCGTTGTTGTGATTACGAATGGCAATTAAAACCAGCTGTTCAGGTTGAGAATAAAATCACGAAAGTCTGGTACAAAATTTATTTAAATTATAACTTAAGTAACGTTGTATAATCCACTTTATACTCTAGTAGGGTATAAACTTATATCTAATCAGTCGGTTGAGGTGCGGCGCCACCACGGGACTCCCGTCACGTCTTCGTCCACGCACAGCATGGTGGTCGGCCTGAACAAGGAAAAGAACATTTTTTTTTGTCTTCCAATAGTAAACTTTGCTTAGGCATAAAGGTTAGGATGGCACGTAAGGCTGTCCCGACACACAGTAGGCGTGTTGAAGCCGGTCAGAAAAACGCCTACTATTGCATGTAAACAAACAATAGATTAGGAAGAAACAAGAACTAATTTGGAAAAAGCTATGTTCTGCATGTAATGGTTACTGAGATAAGTCACCTGTATATTTGGCCACGAGGTAATGTGGATGTCAACAGAGGGCAAGCAGGAGCAGGAACTTCCTGAAAACGAAAGGAAAAAACATCTTTTGTGAAGAACCATAGGCTACAATGCATGGGTGCACATAAAATAACTCATGGTGCCTGTGTATGCTCCCTTAGAGGTCATGTTGAAAGCCTTTGCTTCCGAATTTATCATGTTTTATTTACAGCTTTCCCTAACATTTTTCAGCACTTTTAGATTTTTCTAAAGCACTGACCCGTGCTATAGGGAACATTTTAAACATTTATAATAAGTTGAAAAAATTCACTCAGAACAGGACTTGAACCCGCAACCTCTTGCATACCGTGCAGGCGCTCTACTCAGGTTGCGGGTTCAAGTCCTGTCCCGAGTGAATTTTTTCAACTTATTATAAATGTTAAAAACATTTTTAAGGTTTCCAACGTTCACCAGGGCATTGTAATGTATTTACATGCAACTTACCATAATAGGTTGCAAAGGAATATGGACGTTGGCACGCATTTTGCGCTGGCGAATCTCGCGTCGGACGCAGCACTGAACGCCGAGGAGCACGCCACAAACGCAGGAGGATAGACACCCTGGAAAGAGTAGCTTATTGAGGCAAATGTTGATTACTGATTGGTTCGACTTCGGCTCAGAGGCGCCCTGAGGGTATTGGAGAAAATTTTACGCCAACCGAGCGGTTAATCTTATAGGGGTATTAACTGACTGATGGTCTAAAGCAGTTACAGACTGGTGGGGTAGAAGTGGAACTGGTAGGAACTGGAAAGCAATTTACAATAAAATTTGTAACTTGGAACTAGGGTTTTAGTTCCAAGTTTCAAATCAATATTGTAAATCCTTCGTTGGTGTGTAAATCCCACTCAACAATGTTACATGATGCCCATTACTTTAGATTCAAGATTTGAAATCTACAGGGCGTCCCACGGCTATGCCACATGGAGGGAAAGTACCTCAAATATTGTAAACTCTAATTTTTTAATCGAGTCCATGGAATGACAGTTGCTAGTAGGCAACTGTCAGATAAAGCCTTTGTAGCAACTGTCATTCCGTGGACTCGAATTAAAAATTAGAGTATAGATGGAATATTTTACTGAACTGCATTCATAGATATCTAAATAATTACATGGTTGAACTGGGAATCGAACCCGTTACATGAGAAAAATAATTACCCTGTATAACCCGTGTCATTAAAGAAAACATTTAGGATGGACTTCAAAACACTCACCCTCTCGCTCTTATTAATACAGTCAAAGCGAGACAACGCAAGGTTTTTAACTCCGTCCTAAATGTTTTCTTTAATGACACGGGTTATAGTTTTTTCATACCGATAGAAAGGCTTCATCATAAGGATTTTTTTTTGCTAAGTAACATAGTGTCAGAAATAAAAGGAAGACCATGAATTTTAACATTTTTATTACAAAATTTATCAATTAAATAAAAGTTTGAAAATGGAACACATTTTTGAATTATTTCTTTATAATCAGCCAGCCGCATTGCGATGGACAACATTTTACGCGTCTTTCGGCTCAGGATACGGCTCGATTTGTTGCATACAACCAGGTAAAATTCATGGTCTTCCTTTTATTTCTGACTCTATGTTATTTAGCGAAAAATAATCCTTATAATGAAGCCTTTCGACCGGTATGATAAAGCTACAGGGTAATAATTTTTCTCATGTAACGGGTTCGATTCCCGGTTCAACCATGTAATTATTTAAATATCTATGAATGCAGTTTAAATTGTATTTAAAATTCAAATAATGTCTTTCAGTAAAATGTTCTATCTACAATATTCAAGGTACTTTCCCTCCATGTGGCAAAGCCGTGGGACGCCCTGTATATGGCTTGCCCTTAGTAAGCTTGATGACTGATTTACCAATGGAATCGGCATAAGAAGGTTGGAAGTATGATCTTCTCATAATATTGGTAAAACCCTAAAAATAAAGAGTCTATTCTTACCAATATAAACTAATACACCAAGGTCACCATTTCTATTGGTGCGCCTCAGCACTATACCCGCTATGCAAAGAGATATTCCAGTCAGTATACCAACTACAAATATCACCTGAAACAAAAAGGAAACATTTATTAACTGTCCAAATTACTATCTAAAAGTTGACTTTATACGAAACCCCAATTACCTGTAAAATATAATAGCACACATATTCAAATCCAGGGCAGTGGCCTCCACAGGCCCCTATTATAGGCACTTCAGGACTAATGGAGGGTATAGGTGGCACTGGGGAGCGGCCAGGCGTCTGAGAGCGAGGGTCCCCTTCACACAAGGGTAGGGAGAAAGCCGACGCGCATTGGGGGAATGACATGACCTCAGGGCCCATGTGGGCAGGTATCTTTTCGACTTTCTTGTAACTCCGCCACGTTCCGGCACCATAAGGCGCTTGGTAGACTGGTGAATGGGCCCCATACTCCCTCATAGTACCGGTAAAGTATTGAGGAACCTGAAATCGAAATGTTTTGATTAGCGAAACAAAGGCATCGAGTAATTATTAAGCCGTGGATATCTATAATTCGCTCTAATAGAATTAAGACTATTTAGGAAAGTTGTTTTATAACGCTGGTTGATATCCCTAATAAAGAAAATTAAAATTAAAGGCATGAGACATCGGTATTTGTTGACTATTGACTTTGTAGTTAGGCATATGGTTAAATGTAGAACTTACATTATATGCATTTTCGGAGGTAGAACTGTCGGTTCCAGTAACTTGATATACAGGGGTGTTGATGTCTTCGGCCCACGGGAACTTGGCCCGTTGTTGAGACGCCGAGGCAAACTGTTGCTCACTTCGCGGAACCACTGTTGTTTGGTATGGATGTACGCTCCGCGGCGACAGCTGTTGTTTAAACATCTTTCAGGGATATAGGCACCTAAAATAAAAGAGATTTTATGTCATAAACTGCGAAAACAAGTAAATCACGAACGATCACGAATAAAAAAAGCTAAACTTACATTCTTGAAGTTTTTTTTACAAATATAGGCAGCTTTCAGGTAATTTATAACTTTCTGTATTTTTGAAGGACCACTAAACAAAGTAATTTCAAAGTTTCAAAGAAATTACAACGAAAATATACGAAAAATCGGCAAGCCATTAGATAGCGCCGCCATGTTTATTTTTGTGTGATTTGCAAAAGACAAGATAAACTTTGACAGCCAAACACTAGTGATGGACCCCATTCTAGCACGATAATCGATCGATTAGTTTCGTTTATTTGTCGAGTTGTCAACTTGTCATTCATTCTTTGTCTATGAGTACCTTATGTTATTAAGGTAATCTGTGACTTTTTTGTAATCTAATCTGTCAATCTGACAGCGCTTGCTTGTGTTTTTTTTGGCAGCCGAAAAAGAAAAAGGCAGTAGAAATACTAGAAACTATTGCATTATTGTTTTAGCTCTCTTCCATAATTCCGCCTCTAATTGTTAATTAATATTGCCGTTGCATATTTTCGACATCCATCCATTGCTTGCCACTCGTCTTCACGACGTTCCGACCATCACATCACTGAAGCTTTCAAAATAAAACTCCAAGTTTTGGCATCCTCACTCACGGACTAAACCACAAACCGAGAGTTGGACAATGGACGTGATCGGTCATTCTATGGGGTCCATGGAAGGCCCGGCGAATGGGCCAGACGACGCGGACCGAGCGCCACCAGCTAACAGCTACTGCCGGGACTACATCCGAGGCTGCTGCAATCGAGAAAACTGCAGGTACATCCACGAAATACCCTCCAAGGTCGGATTGAAAGAGCTCTTCCGCTTCTGCCACGATTTCCAAAATAAAGGATGCTTTAGGAACAATTGCAAGTTTATTCACAGCACAGTAGAGGATCAACAGAAATTCCTTACGACTGGCCTGTTCCCGCGGGATGCTCGCAACGATTTCGAATGCCAAGCACATTTGCACAGAGACTGCACAAACCCGGAGTGCAAGTTCATCCAGGTGCCTGATATTATTGAAACTGAATCACCACGGCTAATGAGTATTCCACCACCATCATATATGCGACGCCCACCTCCCAGCAGAGAGGATGATGCCCACCCAGATGCTAAGATAAGAAGGTTTGAATTCAAAGAGAATCACTTGTCTGCCAACATGGAAAACCAATGTCCCCGTCCGCCTGCCCCGTGCCCTAACTGCGATTCTTTAGACGAAAAACTGAAACTATCACACGACAATATCAGCATGCTGCTAAAGAAAGTTGCAGATTTGACAGAGAAGAATGTTCAGCTGACAACTATGAATAAGTTTCTGTGGGAACAGACGGCTTCGCTCAGAAACGAACGGTCCTGTGTAATAACTACACCCCATGGAACCTCAGCGCCAGTATCTCTAGCAACAGTTAGTGTTACGCCTGTTGTAAGCCTGGGCGGGGCCATACCAACCCTCGTACCTGGTGCGGCCACACCCAACCTCGCTCTAGCTCCTGCAGTATCCCGTGCACAACTGTTAACTCCTGCTCCACAGCTTCTTACAGTCAGTACCACTCAGCAACTGATGGGGAACTCTGGGACTTTAATAGTGACAAGTGCTGGAGGACAGCAGTTGATGCAAGTCAGTGACTCGGGGACTCTAATGGGAGGAGGTCAGACAGTTGTTGCAATGACTCCTGCACAGTTCACACAGACTCTGGGGCCTGCTGCCCAACAACTGATGAGCAGTGCTCCGCAGACTGCTGTGGTGCAACAACAGTTGGTGCAGCCCCAGCTCGCCCCCCAGCATCAAGCATCCCAGTTTGCTGCTCAACATTCGGTGCAACATTTGGCAGTGCAACAGTCCGCCCAGCACTTAGCGGTTCAGCAGTCGGCGCAAGCGCAACACCTAGCGGCCCAACAGAATGCTCAGCATCTGGCGCAGCAGTCCGCCCAACACGCTCAGCATTTGGCGCAACAAAATGCTCAGCATTTGGCCGCGCAACAGTCTCAACACTTGCAGTCCCAACAAATGGCGGCTGCACAACAGTCTGCCCAGCAACTCGCGGCGCAACAGTCCGCCCAACAACTGGTGCATCAGAACTCTACCCAGATAACCATCTCTAGCACAAGTCAACAAATGGCTTTGCCCAACTCTCAAGCTCAATCGATGAGTTTCCCAATAATATCTCAGAGCATACTGCCACATTAATAAAAGTTACGAAACAGTGCTTATTAGGCGGACTTGCGTCAGTCAGGGTTAGCCAACTAACTCGAAGTTAATTTGAAAATTGTTACAATTGTAACTGGCGAACCCTGGTTGACGCAAGTGGACCTTAGTATAAGTATACTTATTTATTGTACTGGCATTATGTGTAGTTTGATGGTGGAAAAGTGGGATTAAGCTATGTGCTAAAGTCTACGAAAAAAGAAAACCAGGTTTTATATTAAGTGATTACCTGATTTGAGCAATTACTGTAATTGCTTTAAAAGGTAATACTTTCTAAGGTTTACAGGAGCACTATTTATAGTTAAAATAAAAAGTGTTATGCAGTTCGATTTGTAGTTCGTAGTTAGAATTATAACTGTGTTTTAGCAATAGATTTTCCCTACTATGCAGTGACAATGAAAAGGTGTTTTGTTATAATAAATACTTATCCTGACTACCTACTTATTATGTATGTAGATGGGTGAGGTAAAGGTAGAGGCCTAGGCCCAGCAGTGGGCTTTATTTATGGGCTGGATAGAAAGATGAGGTAAAGTAAAAGATGCTATGAAACATTGAATAAAATCACATTAATAAAAGGCAACAAAGCTTTTAAAATCAATTTACTTTTAACTTACAGAGCATGTGATGAATACGATTTTACAAACATTGGACTATGTTATGAATTTTGTTTGAGCCGTTGTTCTTTCCGACTTTTAAGTATTTTGAATATAAAATGTTCACTATCACATTTTACAAAAACATTTATTCTTTACCTGTAACTCTAAGGTAACAGTCGGCATTTTTGTTGTACTTCAAGAGTTTACCATAGGTTCCAAGTATAAAGTTACCATCTTTGTCGAAAGATATAGCAGTGACCTTTTCATTGATATTGATGAGCTCTAGTTTTTTTACCTTAAGCTCGTGATAGTATGCCAGCGTCTGACTAGCGACAAATACCTTCTCCTTGTAAAATGTAATTTGGGCGATACCATTATAGTTCACGTCCCCTAGGTAGTTGGGTTTCAGACCATCTTTTTTCAGTACAAATACTTTTTCTTGCTTTAGGAATATGAAGTTATTATTGTCATCGATCGCCATTTCATTCATGGCTTCTAGGGCGTTGAAACGTATCTTCTTTTCTCCGTCCAAGAGATACAGTTCTTCCACACCATTGTTACTCTCTGTGATATATTTGTTGCCATCCCTGTCTATGAACAACATGTCTAGTTTTAGCTTTTCGCTCGAGTGGGGCTCGGCCCGAGCGGTCTCATAGTCGTATTTGTAAATTCCTTTCTTGGTACCAAAGTAAACTTCTGAGTGCGTCTTGTCGATAGCTATCGAATAACTTTGACCGTCTGGTAAACCTGTAAAATGTTGGATGAGTATAGGTCTTTTCATAGATGGGTCCTCATTAATCAGTACCTACAAAAAGTTTTTGTTGTGTCCCTGAATCGCGAATTGTACCTACACCAGAAAACATATTTTACATAGCAATATGGATATGGTCTTATCGCTAATATCGATCTCTTCCAGGCTACCTTTGGTTAATCTTAATATTAAAACAATGTATAAAACAAGGTCGTGTTAGTTAACCACATACTGCCGGTTTCTGATTTGAGAAATTCGCTAAGCAAGTACTTAAATATCGTTCTGCCTCTGCGGATTTTCGCACGAAAGAACTTGACAGAACGATAGTTAAGTATTTACTTAGTAAAATTCTCAATTCAGAAACCGGGCCTTACTCGTATAACTCGAGAACGGGTGGACCGATTTTTATGATTTTTGATTTGTTGGATTTCTCTTCGCTCAAATAGCAGAATAATTATTAAAACAACGAAAAAACTCACGAGAAAAAAAAACTGCGCGGACGAAGTCGCGGGCAAAAGCTAGTAATTTATAGGTCGACCATAATAATTTATCAATCTTACCTCCAACCTTCACTGGATCCCGCGCGTGGTCTTCAATAACGTAAATATCAAAAAGTAGAGTCTGATCTGTTGTCTTTTCGGATTTCACGAAGAACAAGTTCCCAAAGACGTCGTAGTGTGTTTCTACGGCGTAGGCGTTGTTGTCGCCGATGTTGTACGTATGGGTCAAGTTATAGTGGTCATTGTCTATCTGCACCTGGGAATTGCAGCCTTTCTTTGGCACGTCGAAGCCGAGACAAATTGGCACGAACAATAATGCTAGGGATAACTTCATTTTTAACAACTTGATATATTAAAAGAGAAAATTCTAAGTAGATGTGCGTTCTCAACAATATGTGTATGACAAATGAATAAAGATTGCAAGGTTCTTGGGTCTATCCATAACAACTTTTATCCTAAAGTCAATGTACTGAAATGGGTAATTAATTTGCGATAAACGAAGTTATTCCTATAATAGAAAAATAAACATTAAAACAACATTCGGATACATTGTAAATCAATCAATATAATGATATTGTGTTTTTGATACATTGTATAAAATAACATGTTAATGTTGTATAATAATCTCTATTACTTGCAATAAACTAAACTGAAGCTTGTAGCTTACTGATAGGGCTTAATTAAAAGAATAAATATTTACTGTTATATTACTGGGAGGGATGTACTTAGTACATAAAACCCTACCTACGTAACAAACACGCTAAATGCACACTTAAAACTTACGCTATAGAGATCTTTTTATTGCAGTTGTTCAAATGTGTGAGTTTGCTCTTCCATCTGACAGAGCAGGTACGCTGGCAGTCTTCCAGATCTCTCGCCTTTTATCTTATGGATCTTATACCGGTGTCCTTGCAGGATTTTCCTGAAACAAAACTTGTTTTATTTGGAGAGAAGCTAACTCTTGTGCATAATCTACTTGGTGCCATTAGATTAGACTAAAAAGGTGCCTATCTACGTAATTTTACAAAATATTCATGGATACCTAAAAGAAATATTTAAAAAAATGATATGGTTTCTTGAGAAGAAATGTTAAGTACCTACTCGATTCAGTAATGTTACTGAAAAATAATAAGTTTTTGAAAAGTTCGACTTTGACCTATCTTAGAAATCGTTGATTTCCCAGGCATAGTTTCTTGGGCAAAAATGTTCGTTATGTATGATGGATTCTCGCTTTGTTGGCGGTTTTTTTATCTGTACAGCGACTTTTTGTAGCAGCGAATGTTGGCACAAAACAAGTTTTCTGCTCACGGAAATAATTCGCATCGTTTCAAGAACCCAGTGTGTAAATTCTCTGAAAAACACAGTGTATAACTGTTCAGGTGCATTCGGGTGTGTTTGGGTGCAGTTGACAGCACGTCAGCCTTTACATACCGGCACTTTACTCGGTTACGTAACGGGCGACTTTACAAGTAAACTGTAGTCTGAAGTGCTGTCGACTGCACTATAATTCTCCTGAAAGCAGATAGACAGGTTACTCACTTTGTATTGAACTTCTTGTAGCAAATGTCGCATTCGACGGTGCCCTGTCGCAGGTGAATATCTCTGATGTGACGCTTCATGTCGTGCTGATAAGAAAACAGTTTCTCGCAGTACGTACACTGGAAAAGAAACATGCCGGTTTTTATATGTTTAGGTTGTGGTAATTTGACGAGAAAGTGCAGTTTTATTTCGATTGAAAAGCGACCGATCTAATGTACACAGTTTTCTGTGGGTCTGTCTTACGACCTTACGACTGAAAAGGTCCCCACATTCTATTTTTACCCCGCTATCGACCAACGCCATCTTGCTTTATTTATTTTCTTACTTAAAACAAGATAGAGCGCTACTCTATAAAAAAAAGGTTTATCGATACGTTGCGCTGCCTGGGAATAGCCCCTTTTTCAAGGTTAGATGCTTATTACGATTTTTATTCAATCTTGGCGCTGGTGCCTAGTATTTTTTAGGTAGCAGGCGATGGGTAAATTATTTTGATGTAGAGCACACTAAACTCTAATTTTTAAATCTAATAGTATGCTACTGTCAGATAAGGCCTTTGAAGCAACTGTCATTCCGTGGACTCGATTTAAAAATTAAAGTTTAGCACCACCAATGAAAACACTGTCTGAAGGCTCTAATGGGCCTTCACTTAACCACAGTTTTGCTTGCGCAAACCAGCTTGCGCGTGTACAGTATAGTATAGTTGGTAAGGGGCGGTAGCATACGCCAGACGCACAGTGTCCAGCGTACAAGCTGGCTTGCGCAGCCAAAACTGTGGTGATGCTTGTGCGTGTCACATACCTTGAACGGTCTTGTGGTGCTGTGAACATGCCGCATGTGCTTGGCGAGGTTGCTCGCCGTGGTGGTGGCCTTGGGGCACTGAGTGCATTTGTAAGGCTTCTCGGCCAAGTGCGACCGCTTGTGCACACGCAGGAGGTCGATCGTGCGCCCCTGGTACGGGCAGACGTCGCACTTGTACGGAAACAGATTCTCGTGGGTACTCCTGTTGGGGATTTCATTAAATTTTTAGTAGGCTTGCCTAGGCTTGGATAGATAGAAATGTATGTTTTTGTAAGTACATTTTTTTACGCGTTAATGACTGGATGCGGATGGCGAGGGACCGCGAGAGGTGGCGCGAGGGGAAATAGGCCCACAGCTGGTTAAAGACCCAGCAGTGGGCAGAGGCGGGCTGATGATGATGATGACCGGACTATTTGGTTAATGTTTGCGTTAGCCTGTAGTTTATTAACAGTTACTGTTATTGTACAGACAACCGCACGTAAACCTGTACATTTTCAATATGCTTTTTGAAAATCGTACTGTACATTTTCGTTGCATAGTCAATAGTCGCCCGTAACATAACTGAATAGAATGCACGTGTTTGTTCGACGAGCTGTTGACTGTACAACTGAAATGAAAAGCCACCAACCTTAAGGGCAAGTATGCTCTAAAATCCGTCATCTTTAAAAAAAACGCCATTATACTGAAAGTGGTATACTCTCAGAGATACATGACTAAAAGTTCGATCAAATCTACGAAGTGCCGTTTGGACTCTATGAAACTATGATCTCAGGCAGGAATGAAGGTACTACAGGCTGAAATATCCTTCTCTGATAGAATAATAAAGGCGGAATTCCTGAAAACAGCTTAGTTCTATGAGTACCTAGGTTCCACCTTTTATTGTACATTTTGCAGGATTCTCTTTTCAACAGATACTTACATATGAACCAGCAAGCTGGCTTTAGTGGATGCAGTCTTTCCGCACGTTTCACATAGGAATACTTTCTTCTTTCTGGGCTCCGCTGTTATTACTAGTGGTAGGACGTCTTCTGATAAGTTCGAACATGGCAGGTGTTTGTTGTACGATTCCTGGAATACAATTTTAACCTCTTAGATATGTTATCAGCCCTAATGGTAAAACGGGCTGTTTTCGGTAATTTGTCATTTTTGCCTATTTTGTGACAAGAGTTGTGTGTGATATAAGCCGCAATATGCTAAGTTTGAGTGCCGAATTACACTAAGTGTATCTCGCGCCGTGTAATACGCAAGTTACGCTTATGAGTGACTTCAAGGCCCAAGACATCGACGTATGATACGGGTGGTGAGGCCGCGCAGGGGAATCTGTTTATGTAGCACGCGCGAAACGCGACGTAAAACGAGACGCGCAAGATACACTTATTGTGTTTTGTCACATACTTCACAAAAACTCTACTATACAGGGTTTAAATTTAGTATGGAGAAAAATTCAGTTTTTTGTTTTAGAGAAAACATCACTGAAAAGTCTAGTATGGAGAAAAATAAAGTAGAGTTCTGAAGGACTTTTTCTTCATTTCAAAAACTTTTCCAAAGCATTATTCCTCAGAATAGTAGAAAAAAGCTTGGACTTTTCAAGTATTCAAGTAATTTGCGATCAAACTGGAGTTGGAAGAAATTTAATTTCGTTCAATTTACTTTTATTTTAGTTGATTTGGACCAGAAACATTGCATATTACAGGCGTCTGTCAGTAGGATCTGAATTAGAAATACAAGGAAAAATAATGTTTGGGCCACCCTGTATTTGAATTGAATTACATCAGTAGAAAGATTTCCAAGTACATGCAAAGGAAATACAAACCAAGTCATAGAAGTCTTGACTGCAGGTGTCGCAACTCCACAGCTGTGACGAGTCAGAGAATGCTGGCGAAGGAATGTTGTAGGAGTCTGAGCCTTCACTGAGATTGCCAAAGTCATTGTTGGAGTCCGAATTGTATTCTGAAACATCATTCAATAATGTAAGAATTGGGTGAACTATTAAAATTTAGAGTCCTCTACATATACATGAAGCCCGTGAAATGGTGGGAAAATGTGGCGAATACAAGATACATGGATGGGTTTCAAGCCAGTTCATTTGTAAGAAAAGTTAATGGTGTAAATGTAAGAATGCCCTGTACCGATAAAGAAAGCATGTATTTGTAGACCAACAAAGTTACATAATCTGCCTGTTGCAAAAGGACAATAATAATTAATCCTTTGTCCATTTTCTGTAGCAAGTGAAAATAATCTCTATTTACTTACTCACCAGGTTTTACTATTTCTTGGGAAGCTTCAATAAACGCTTTATCAGTCTTCTGGCACAAGTCTCTAAATAAGATGCATCCATTCAGTAGATCAAGGCAGTTTTGACAAATGTACTTTGAGTATTTGTCCGTTTGTGTGATCTGTAAGATATTACAATCATTGTTAGTAAGGCCGGTAAAGGATTATTTGACAAATTTGCAGTGGCAGTGGTACAAACTTACAAAAACATTTGAAAAGTTGTGTATCTCTTCAGCAAGTTTCTGATCTGGGTAGTAGTCGAAGATAGGAATATCTGCTTCGTCTTCGTAACAGATCCTGCACTTGGTGGCGTTAGACTTAGTCCGTTTGATGATCCTGAAATTACCGAAATTAGGCACATACTTACATCATAGTTTGCTACATAAGTACTCATACGATTTTGTGTGTACTTACTTCTTATTGGTTTTCTTCTTTTTCCGGTTTTTCTGCAAAGCCTTTGTTAGTAACATAGATTTCAGCAACACAAGTGATGCCATGGCGAATATTCAAACTGTAAATTGTGAGGCTATAATTATATTAAAACCACAAAAGTACTGAAACACACCACATTTCTGTTATTTTCCGGTAATCATCTAATGTACTTATATATTATTTTTCGTGTTTCTGTTTATTTTTTTTGCAACAAACAAAGCTTGCTCAACTTCACTTCAGCCGAACGACATATTATTTCCAATGTCAAACCACAATTAGACGGTTGACAACGTTTTACATTTTTCAACGTTACTAAATGCATCGTTGAGTCCAGCGTTGGAGTATTTGATCGGATCATCGGACACACACAAGTTGACAATAGAGTTTTTATTTAATTTTGTAATTGGTGAAGATTATATTCAAACAGGCTATAGAATAGTAATAAAAAAGCTTTCGCGATAAACGGGGCCCCCCACGACAAGAAACTTCTGTGAAATGTTCATCGTGATTTTCAGATTTTTCAGCTAGAGCTATTTTTGTATACTGCGTCGCTTTCAAGGAAACTCATTGCTATTCTTTTTCTTCAGGCGCTCAAACTTTAATCAAGATACAAACAAAACAACAAACTCCGAGAGAAGCCGGATTATAAGCCTGGTTTTTGCTATTTGGGTGTCCAGCATCCATTCTCGCCACAGTATTTGTTGAGCGTAGATTGGGCTTTATGTAGATATTTAACATTAAAACACTGAGCACAGCTTGAATAATTTATTTCCCTACTTCGTAATATTTTCATACTTGAGTGTTGAATTTCGCGACGTCTCGGGCCCCAGATCATCGTGTTCGTTGTCAAAACTTTCTTCCATCATACACTTGATGTACGAAGGCAGTCGGTTGGAAGGCATGTCGCTCTTCGGGATGTTTAGTTTGTGCACTTTCCGCCGATGTCGATTTAAATGCTTCCTGTGGAACGAAGATTAAGATTTACATTAATTACGAATGCAACTAGACTGGCCACGTTAGCCGAATGCACTCAGACAGGTAGGCGAGGCTTGCTTGCGACCGAGTCTGTGCCCATCGGCGGACACCGCAGACAAGGCCGGCCGAGAATGGCGAGACGATCTCGATAAATACTTGCCAGGGTGATCAGAGATGGTAGAGAACTGAAAAAACTGAGACTGGGAGGCCATTTAGGTATATCGATGAGTAAAAAGACCTTGCAAATTAAAAGTTAGTTGTGGTGTCAAAAAGCGGATACTTACGGTCTGAAAGTCTTGAAGCAAATGTCGCATTCGACTCTAGGTTGATCCCTGTGAACATTAGCGACGTGCTCTTTCATACTTTGCATATAACGAAATTCTTTTCCACACTCTGGGCACTGAAAACAAAGACCATTTTTAAAATGATACCTAGGTGTGTAAAATGTGTAATGATGATTTTTGGAACGAGCATTACGCAACGCTGCACTGTGCGCGATAGTTTTCGATAATTTGATACAATGTGTGCCAGTAAAGAAGAGACTTGAGACACCAGGTGGTTTGACATGCTCAGTGACGACTTATAGGCCTCTTTAGCGGTATGAGGTCTGATAGCGGGACCGGGCGTAATCAGGGCGACGGAAAGGTGCGGGAGGCGCGGTCAAGTCTCTACATTCGTGGCACGTATTGTACACTGCAGCGTCTCGCTATGCCGCCAAGCGGGTCCTAACCAAAGTTTACCTGTTTACCCACCTTGCAAGTGGTCTTATCGCCATCGCCATGGTTTGTCTCCATGTGTCTCGTTAGATTGCTTGTGGAAATCATGGTTTTGGAGCAAATGTTACATTTATATGGCTTCACAGTCATATGGGACCTCATATGGACCACCAGAAGGTTCTTGGTCCTCCCTCTGTAAGGACACGCGTCGCAGGCGTAAGGAAATATGTTCTTGTGCAGCCTCCTGGGAACGAAAAATACATGATTACATTAATTACAATTAGCAGTATTTTTTAGATGAAAATTTGTTTTTTTTTAAATTTTAAGTAGGCATTGTGGTCGCACTCTCTCGCTCTCCCTCTCAAACACACACAAACTTATGTCACTAAAGCCTTGAAAAAAAAGTATATTTTTTGCAAAATATTGTATGTTTTTTCATTTAAATTTCACTTAATTCATATCTGCATAGATTACATATCATACATTTTTCTAATAGAGTTCCTGATAATGTTTTGTAAGCATTGTATTGTACTGTAAGACTTATGGACGGGGTTAAAACTAGTTGGTTATCCGGAAATCAATTATTGTAATGTTAGGCTGGTATTACACTTATCAAATATCTTCGTCCAATGCACACACTCAAAGAAATTCGTTGATCAAACATACATTTTGTATTTAAAAAAATTATAAAGCCATCCAATTTCTTTGATGAAACGTACATTGGACAAAGATATTTGATAAATGGAATACCAGCCTGAAGTACACATACTTGTGGGCAACTATAGTTGGTCTGCTCACAGTCTTTCCACATATCTCACAGAGAGCTTTTGGATTGCCTTTGGGTTTAGGCTCAGGCTTAGTATCTTCCTTATTCTGATTTGAATATGCTTTGCAGGCTTTACTATAAGATAAGTGCTTGTTGTAAGATTGCTGAAAAAAAATATTGTTTACTACATACTGATTACTGTTATGGGAGTATGGGAAGTTGTAATTCAATGGGGTGCTGTGCGTTTTCGATATTTTTAATCAACACATTTTAAAGCCGAAGTAAGCACTGAATATTATCTACTAAGAAAAAAATAATCTCAATGTAAAAGCTAGTATAGTGAACCTAGAATTGTATTGATTAAATTATAAAAATCTTAGATTTAATACTAACTGAGTCCGTAAAGAATCTTTGGCAGGATGGGCAGCGAACACCATTAGCATCAGAAAATGTTGGTGAAGGTACACTGTAAGAATCATCGCTCAGGTCCTTAGTTTCATCATCTTGAACGGGCTCAGATTTACGACACAAGTCTATGAGTGGATCATCATCCGAACTGTCATCAGGAGGAATAATGTCATCTTCAGGTTCATAGTTCATTTGTTCATTGCAATTTCTTGGTGGGCTTGATTGTCCTGAAGTACTATGTTCTATATCACATTGGGGCAAATGTCCATAATAGGATTTCTGAAAAAAAAAAAAAAAAACAAGTTTCAGAAGAAACATTTTTTTTTGGGAAATCTATAATCTATTGTGTATGTCTATAAAGCTCACCAAATCACGAAACAGAACTGGACAGTATGAACATCGCCAGTTGCATATTTCTTTTGGATGCTTCTTTTTATGGCTAGTAACTGTAATAAAAAAGATGTTTGCAGTGTCATGGCTCAAATGCTAATCTACTATACGATAGAAAAGCTAATGGTCATCATCCAGTTATTATAAGATATTATTTTAGTCAAGAAGGTTGCACATGGTTGAACATTTTTTACATGGTTGAAAGTTCTTACTTCTCTTCTTGACCACTTTAGGTCCTTCATTCAGTAGTTTATCAGTTTTGATACATAAGTCCTTGAATAGAAGGCAGTTGTTTAGCAAGTCTAGGCATTGTTGACACATGTGCTTTGAGAATCTATCAGCTTGTGTTATCTGAAAAACCAAATACAACAATGTAATATGGTACCTACTAATATGTATAATAATGTGGCAGACAAAATAGTATAAATCTATACATACGGTAACACCAGAAAAGTTATGAATATCTTCAGCCAGATTGGTTTCCAGGACTTCATCGAATATTGGGACATTTCCTTGATTTCCATTACAAACGCGACACTTTCTGAAAAAGCTACAATTAAAATTATAAGGCTATGTCCATGCAGGTAGGTCATCAGCTACGTAACGCATGTATTTTAGTGCTTACCCAAAGCCTTCTGAAGGCTGTGGCTTACCTCGTTTTGGTCTCCTTGCGTTTATCTTTCCGAAGAGCTTCAACAGTAGATTTTAGTATTAGAAAGGAGGCCATAGCGGTGGTTGAGGCGCTCTATTTTGCCACTTTTAACATACTAAAAGATACAATATAAAAACAACGTTTGTTCCTTCCTGTACTGGGTAAATTATCGTAAAAACTAAAAACAAAGCGAACCTGATGCCAAGTGCGAAAAATTGGAAAGAAAAGAAAGTGAGCGAGCGAGCGATCATCATCGGCGTCCGTCAATCTGTCAATCACAGACACAGATTAAAAAACTGTCAATCAACCACAGAAAAAGTAGGAAAGTGAAGGTGAGAGTACACTGGACATACAACATACACTGCGACGACCAACGCATGTGGGGTCAAATGAATGTAAAACAATACCACTGGCTACCGACAGAGACGGATCCGTCTCTTTTCGCCATTTGTTTGCTTGACGTTGAAGTTGAAGAGTCAAAACTTGTCTTACTTATATCGTAAACATTTTATTTTAGTGGTCAAACTCGATCTCTCGGCACACGTAGAGAATGTTGAAACACAGTGCGCGTGGCGTTGCGTCACATCAGTGAGAGATGACTAGGAAAGTCCATAGAGTAAAGAGAGATGACAGACAGGCTGACTAAAAAACGTCAAACAAAAATGTCAACAAAATGTTGTTGCTTCAAACCTCGAATTAATTTTAGGATTATTTTCTTTTTGTAGTTGTATTTATTCGTTGTGGATTAGGCTAGGTTTTACTGCACCATGACGGTTTTTCTGACTAATTCCATGCTATCCAGGCTGAACAAGGTCAAGTACCCCTCATTGAAAAACGAAGATGAGGGAAGCAGCAGCGCTAACAGCGATCACTGGCAGAAAATATTTAGCCGAAGGTTTGTTTAGCACTAAGTTCCTTACGAAATATCCCCGAACTTAACGCACCATCCACTCCAACAAATTCGCTCGAGGTCGACAGGACCTATAGTTTTAATACCTAATAATAATAATAAATCGTTTATTTCAACCAATTACACGGTCATATTGATTGGTCATATTGTTTTTCATATTGATTGGTCATATCGCAACCCGTGGAGGCATGCCGTGTAGGCGCTATACATATTTAAAAAAAAGTTTTCTTTAAAATGGTTTTTCTAAAGCACTAACCCGTGCTATTTAGCACGGGTTAGTGCTTTAGAAAGACCAAAATATTTTTTTGCGATGCGAAGTAATAAAAAAAAAAACTAAAGTGAGGCAAGCTCCTCTTGCCCTTCTCTGCTTTGTATCAGGTCCAGTGCTAAACAAATTCTTCTTGTTTCAGTGAGAATACTGTCCAACTCTCTAAAGACATGATCTGCAGGATCTGTGCAAAAACTGGTTGCACACCGCTGACTGAACAGCTTTCTGGTGATTACGATATCATAAGTGCTATTCGAACTATTTCCAATATTACTGTAAGTAAAACCGACATACCACCCTCCTACTTATAATAAATCAGTATAACCATATTTTAAACTACACTTTTACTGGATTTATGTAGTGTTTTACATTATTTCCAACATTTAAAAACTTTTGCAGGCTCATGGTGTAGTTCAATTTTGTATAGTGCCCCTGCAAACCTAAGAGAACATTATAATATGACAAAATTGCTAAGTACTAAAAGGATATTTATAGGGATGTTTGAGTAAAGTTGTCTAAAATTTGTATTTCTTTCAGATATCCATAGATGACTCACTTCCAAAGTTTATATGTACGGAATGTCTGGAGGTACTGAGTCTATCACTTGCTCTCAAGAAGACATGTGAAAGCTCAGACAGAAAGTTTAGAAAGTTGCTTCATCCCTTAGGTATGATTCAATCTATGTATTATGTAATTTCAACACTGCAAAAGTTGGAGTTACATAAACCTACAATGGGATGTGTCTTATGTCAATTTGTTTGTAGGTGACCCATCGTTACATTCATATCCATATTCAAAACGGGACTTCCACTTGATTCTGCACCAAATGAAGCTGAAAAGGATGAAGATAGAGGAGGAAAGGGAAAAAGAAAGACAAAAAATCGAAAAGATTTTCAAGAAGAGTAGTGGGCCTAAAGAGAAGCAAATTAAGTGTTCTTCATGCGACATGGCTTTCCCTGATAAGGTATGAAGATTGTACCTTAAATCTCATAAATCAATGTTGGCGATTTTTATAGATCTAGCCAAAAAATTGTGATGGTGTTTGACAAATGGACTCAGGATTTTTTTTACATAAAGTAGCTATGGTAGTAGTGATTTTAGGACCTATTATTGTCCAAACCATTCCATTTTCCAACCCATATGAGTTGCAAAAATAAATCTTAACAGTTCTCCACTTATCAATCACGCTCATAAGCGATGGGATGCATAATGGATGAATCCTCCTGCTGCCTTTAGTTAGGACATCGGACCAGAGCATTGGTGTTATGCCTCTCGCCCGCCTGCCTTGTAACTGGCTCAAATGATCTAGTTTTCCATGTGGTGACAGCATAACATGCCCAAAAAAAGCTGAGGGCCCTCTGGCGACAGACTGTATCTAACTAACGATCGCGTCGTCATTCCGCAGGACAAGCTCGCGGAGCACCGCCGCGAGCGGCAGTGCATGCGGCGCGCCTGCGACATCTGCGGCCAGCTGGTCCTGAGCATCACGCATCACCGCCGGCACATCCACAAGCAGTCCACGCCGCATAAATGCGCCACCTGCGGGAAAGAGTTCCCGATCATCGCCCGCCTCAAGACGCACATGTGAGAATTCAAAATGCCCGCCACCCAAACTTCTTTCTTACAAACTACATTACACACACAACTTGGCAGATGCAGAAGAAAGACACTAGCTATGGCATGTTTAGATCCCTAAGTTATCCACTGGCTGGCTTCAAAATGGCGGCCCCCATATGGCAACCGTGAATTCTTCATTCACCTCAGACAACTTCGGCTGTATTTGTCGAGATCGCCCCGCTAGCGCGTTCACGGCCTAGGCAGGAGGACGCCAATATGGCGCCTGAAAATTCTTTATTGGAGACCTACAACACACGCTACTTGGCCAATGCAGAGTCAGTGCCATGACAAGGATACTTATCTACACCTATCACTACATATTTCGTTGGCCATATCGGTGCTGTCATTTTGTTGTTGTTTTATGCAAGCAACTTGAAATAAGGATTTGATACTGCTAAGACTTTATCGATAAAGATTGATAGTCAGTTTGAAATCCTTTACGTCATTCCAGGTCCTTCGCTCTCACCTCAATCTTCATACTTGAAAATTTTCTTCCAGGCTGGTCCACTCAGACACGTTTAACTTCTTCTGCGACCTGTGCCCGTACAAGAGCAAGCACAAGTATTACCTAGTGATGCATATGCGGACGCACACCGGCGAGAAACCTTATAAATGTGCCAGCTGCCCCGCCACCTTCGTCAACCCCTCCAACCTGAACAAACACAAGCTCACGCACCAGGAGAAACAGTTCAAGGTAACTGCATCAAAAATGCATCTTAGAGCCCTCGCGCATCTTAGAGTGACGAAACGCGCGTTTGAATCGCTACTAACGCGCTTTATACGTGGGCAAGGGCATGCAGCTAGCTACCGCATCGCGACTGTATCTATACGAACGCGCATTTGAATCGCTATTGCATCGCTTTAAAAAGTCGCCGTGGGCGAGCGCTCTAACCCTTTGCACAAAAGATAACTATACAGACACGGCAATTTTATTCCTGAAACATGTCAACTTCTAAATGTGATTTCCAACAACTTTTGTTCTTCGACTTTTCGAATAGCTCGATACTTTTTATGTATTTCTTATTTTAAAAGTTTGCATTTGTACCATTTCAGCGCTGCCTTCGTTGCAGCACTGGGTACCACTGGACGCTGTATAAATCATCTCATTACGTAAATAGATGCAAAGGCCTTTATAATAAATGTGATAGTTTTTTCCTTCTGCCCGCAGTGCACTCTTTGCGAAAAGGCGTTCCGAACGAACCCGGCGCTGCGCGAGCATCACGAGGCGGCGCATATGAACATCAAGCATACATGCAGCTTTTGCGGCAGAGACTTCTGCTACAAGTCAGTATTTGGCCCGACGAACACACTTCAGCGCCTCTATAATCTAAGATATCCACTTAACCTTTGAGCATCAAAACCACCGAACTAAATCCCATAGAATCCGCATTACGTATAAAATCACAATAAAAACTTGTCCCCACAGAAACAAAAGATATCAGCAATAGAACAATACGAAACATCATTTCGACCATACGTCTCATATTCGAATGTCAACCTTATTGCATTAGTGTACAGTTTTACTTTAATTGCATGGACTACGAGCAAATAAGCTCCCAAAGGCAATTTGGGCATCTATTTTTCCAGACACATTATCAGAATATGTTGCATCTAGTTTTATCCTTCATCGCAGATCAAAACACTCGAAAATAGCCCCTATATTGAAATAAACAATATTTTTTTTTTACATTTAAAATCGGTTATTTTTACAGTGGATATTTAGAGAATACGGGGGCAGAGCAAATTTTATTAATACATCTAATAAGTTTCAGGAGAGCGAACATAGAGAAATTATCTTTCTATCGAGCCCAAGCCTACTGCTGGACAATATCTTCCTTTAGGTACACGCCAACCTCCTCGATCAGATTTAAATGATACATGTTTGATTTGCAGATCGGATTTGAGAAAACACGAGATAAAGGCACACAATCGCATCAAAAATGAAATCGGCGGAGAGCCGTCTTACAAACAGGTAAAAACGCCCGCCATTTTGTCGTTGATTGTATTAGGTTCGTGTTTTCCATGAGTTCCTATTGACTGCTAGTGAGGCTTTACATGAGTCTTTTTGAGAGTCTACGCCCGATTTCTAATAGAGCTATGAAATGTAATAGATGTTGAAATAGCGGCACCTGATTGGCTAAAATGAGTTTGACATGAGGTAAACATGTCTCTTACCTTTGATTTGACGCACTTGCAGAAATCAGTTTGACAAACACGCGTAAAAAATATTGACCACTCCTCCAAGCAAATCTAACCTTTACCCCCACGCCCCAAGGCGGAGCGTCTCCAGAAGGTGCAAAAGTCCGTCGACATCCACAAGACTGAAGAGGTGGTTCTTTTATGTTGGTAGCATTGATTGTACAATATGAAGAGATAGTTCTTTAATGTTGATAGCATTGACTGTACAACAAGAGGAGATAAAAGTAAAAAAATATTGACCACTCCTCCAAGCAAATCTAACCTCTACCCCCGACGCCCAAAGGCGGAGCGTCTCCAGAAGGTGCACGAGTCCGTCGACATCCACAAGAGCTGGCAGCCGGAGCTGGAGCTGCCGCAGCCCGTGGCGGCGCAGCCAGCCAGCGAGTACACAGTGGAGGGAGTCGAGGGGAAGGAGTACATCTACTTCACTGACGTCGCCGGGATGATGCAGCCGCCGCAGCCGCAGCTCGGTGAGTGGATGCGAAAAGATTACACTTGCCAAACATTAAATGTAAAGCCCATTTTTTCACAGTTTTTTAAATTTTAAAGCTAAATGGAGCTATTTTTGTTGAGCGATTTTTGTTTCACGACAGTAAAAAAACATAACCCTCCTTTGGGCAAGTCGGGTAAATAGTATTCTTTTAATTATTGTAAACAACAGAAAACTAATTTTTGTTTTGTGGTCGGCAAACCAGTGGCATTGCCCAAAAAGCTAGTTTTATGACCAGAACACATAATTTGCTGAATTATTGTTGTGCTGTTGTTTACAATAATGAAAATAATACTATTTTATTGCCGTGAAACAAAAATAGCTCAGTTTAGCTATAAAAATAAAAATAAAACTCATGAAAATTGGGCACTTACCACCATCGCCAAACTACTTTTGTTGAACCTTAAGGCGCTGGGCATAGTGAATGAGCCCGCGCGCAAAGAAAAATGCACATAATAGATTCCTGTATCAAAAACACTAAAAAAATCGAAAATGTTCACATATCAAACCCTAGAATTCGGTAGGTCGAGAAAAAATTAGTACTTGTTTTTAAAGCTCTATTAGATTAAATAGAACATTTTAAGAATGCATTTTGGAGGAAAAAATTCTAAGCCTTTTATTTATATTTTTAATTAAATTTTAAACTTTCTCCGGATGTGACGTCATAAAAAACCAATTGTCTATGGTCAAGTGCTAATCTGTGGTCAAAATGACAACTGTCAAGTCTTATCTGTGGTTCATTGTTTTGTTTTGTTTTCGTCATTTTCTGGCGTTCTATTTCAACTGATTGATCGACTTTAAACACGTACCTAATTAACCTTGCTTTAACCCGGACACCGAACAAAATCTCTGCATATCTTGAACTTGGCTTCACACGTAACCAGACACCGAAACCTCTTCACTTCTTGACCTTGGCTTTACACGTACCTGGACACCGATATTTGCTTTCACGATGGACCCTGGCACTGGCAGATCCAAAGGATTACAATGCTTTGTTCCGGTGTGCCCAAATAATGAGCAATCAACTCCGGACAAAGTATTCGGCGGATATATGAACCACTGAAGTACGAATGGTGTATCCTAGCCAACACTGACTATAAAAAATCGAAGATAATGTTTTGTTGCGAAGATCTCAATGTAAGTAAGCTTTTAGCCATTGCCTTCCCCTTTACAGGGCCTGCATATGGTTACTTCAAACTATCTAATGTTTAATAAAGTCCCTGTCAGTGTTGATTCTACATGATATTCATCTACTTTCTTTTAATTGCAGCTTGAAACAGATTTGAAAAATTACCAACAATGGAAGCTGATGAACCAACAACCAAAAATGAAAACCAGCGCAAGATTCAATCTCAAACTAATAAGGAAAATATTGAAAATGAAAAAGAAACTACATACGAGATGTTCAGTAAGGCACCTACATGCACAAAGCTGCTTTGCAAGCCCAAGATAGGCGAACCTAAAAAAAAGGAAATTTGATGGCACCTATGCATGTTGAGTGCTCTACGCAGTGCAAAGTAAAAATGGTGGATCGAGCCGCAGGTGTACAGGCCATCTTCTAGACAGTCGGTCCAAGCAACGCAATCTAACTAGGATCCAGTGGCGAGTTATTACAGAGCCAGGAAAATTGAATTTTTTATTCCTTTGCACTTACAATTTTTTTTAGGGTAAATAAAACACTTCCAAAAATACATTGCTTTCTCTGATTCTTGTATAATCTCTTTCTTATTGTTTACCCAGTATTTAAGGATTTTGTTATTTATTTCAAGATGGGCTCGCTACACAAAAGCTCAATGTAGGCCTTATCCAATAACACTGGGCTGATGTAGTTGATGCTTTTCTGTATCTTTACCAGCCAGAATAAAAGTAGCAGTGAATGTTTGCAGGCAGCCCCCTAAAAAAAAGTTTTGTAGTTAGGTATACATACAGAGAAAAGATAGCAGGAAATATAATGTTTACAAAAATAAAGTACAAGTTGCTTCAGTAATGATTTCTTCAGTCTCTTGAATTTTTGCTAAAACATTGTACAGCTTGTTGCCTAATCTATGCTCTGACACTACTTAGGCCCTCACAATGCAGACATATCCCATAGCAGAATCAACGTATGAATGACAAGATATCGTGTAAAATAACTTTGCTAAATAAATAAAATTACTAATGATAACGTAAGAATGTTATGGATGATTTAAACTTATTTTAAGTCTCCATCACCAAAAAATATTATTTCTCTGGCATAAACTGAACTTTGAGCCACTCTGGCCTAAACTGAACAGTTCTACACTATATGAATCATTTTCTGTTTTAGCGTCTAAACTCTAAAAGGTGAGACAGATTTTTATGTTCCTTTAATCAAGCTTGATACAATGTTGATTAATGTGAACCAACATGGTGACAAGATACTTACATCAATGCCTTAGCCCCTCTAATTTCAGCAATATTGTGGCTGTTATGTATTCTAGGATCATAATTATTTCCACATTAGGCAGATTGCGGGAGTCTGCTTTGTTGACAAAGTTATCGAGCCGCAGGTGTACAGGCCATCTTCTAGACAGTCGGTCCAAGCAACGCAAGTCTAACTAGGATCCAGTGGCGAGTTATTATCATCAGTGTCCAGTTATAAAAGTGGGAGTCACATTTGATGGGAGTTTACAGTATCCAGCTGAGCGGGAGTCACAAGGGATGGATGGGTTATAGGTCAGGATCGGTGCCACAATCAGTAAACGTTAACTTAACAAACAAGACTGAAATCGGAAACTTTAAAACAAAACAAACAACAACAAAAACCACAAAATGTTATGGCCGGTCCACAATCACGCCACACACCTCCGCGCACGCTTCGGCGGAGTTTCTTTTGTTTGTTTGTATAGAAAACCGACGCAAGGAGCGGCGTGTAAACACTTCTCGCGGAGGTTAGCGCGTGAATGTGGATAGGGCATTACTCAAACTTATCTGTCAAAAGTAGATGACAGATTATCGGAGTTGCCAGCATTAGCACAGTGCAAATTCGGTAGGTCGAGAAAAAATTAGTACTTGTTTTTAAAGCTCTATTAGATTAAATAGAACATTTTAAGAATGCATTTTGGAGGAAAAAATTCTAAGCCTTTTATTTATATTTTTAATTAAATTTTAAACTTTCTCCGGATGTGACGTCATAAAAAACCAATTGTCTATGGTCAAGTGCTAATCTGTGGTCAAAATGACAACTGTCAAGTCTTATCTGTGGTTCATTGTTTTGTTTTGTTTTTGTCATTTTCTGGCGTTCTATTTCAACTGATTGATCGACTTTAAACACGTACCTAATTAACCTTGCTTTAACCCGGACACCGAACAAAATCTCTGCATATCTTGAACTTGGCTTCACACGTAACCAGACACCGAAACCTCTTCACTTCTTGACCTTGGCTTTACACGTACCTGGACACCGATATTTGCTTTCACGATGGACCCTGGCACTGGCAGATCCAAAGGATTACAATGCTTTGTTCCGGTGTGCCCAAATAATGAGAAATCAACTCCGGACAAAGTATTCGGCGGATATATGAACCACTGAAGTACGAATGGTGTATCCTAGCCAACACTGACTATAAAAAATCGAAGATAATGTTTTGTTGCGAAGATCTCAATGTAAGTAAGCTTTTAGCCATTGCCTTCCCCTTTACAGGGCCTGCATATGGTTACTTCAAACTATCTAATGTTTAATAAAGTCCCTGTCAGTGTTGATTCTACATGATATTCATCTACTTTCTTTTAATTGCAGCTTGAAACAGATTTGAAAAATTACCAACAATGGAAGCTGATGAACCAACAACCAAAAATGAAAACCAGCGCAAGATTCAATCTCAAACTAATAAGGAAAATATTGAAAATGAAAAAGAAACTACATACGAGATGTTCAGTAAGGCACCTACATGCACAAAGCTGCTTTGCAAGCCCAAGATAGGCGAACCTAAAAAAAAGGAAATTTGATGGCACCTATGCATGTTGAGTGCTCTACGCAGTGCAAAGTAAAAATGGTGGATCGAGCCGCAGGTGTACAGGCCATCTTCTAGACAGTCGGTCCAAGCAACGCAATCTAACTAGGATCCAGTGGCGAGTTATTACAGAGCCAGGAAAATTGAATTTTTTATTCCTTTGCACTTACAATTTTTTTTAGGGTAAATAAAACACTTCCAAAAATACATTGCTTTCTCTGATTCTTGTATAATCTCTTTCTTATTGTTTACCCAGTATTTAAGGATTTTGTTATTTATTTCAAGATGGGCTCGCTACACAAAAGCTCAATGTAGGCCTTATCCAATAACACTGGGCTGATGTAGTTGATGCTTTTCTGTATCTTTACCAGCCAGAATAAAAGTAGCAGTGAATGTTTGCAGGCAGCCCCCTAAAAAAGTTTTGTAGTTAGGTATACATACAGAGAAAAGATAGCAGGAAATATAATGTTTACAAAAATAAAGTACAAGTTGCTTCAGTAATGATTTCTTCAGTCTCTTGAATTTTTGCTAAAACATTGTACAGCTTGTTGCCTAATCTATGCTCTGACACTACTTAGGCCCTCACAATGCAGACATATCCCATAGCAGAATCAACGTATGAATGACAAGATATCCTGTAAAATAACTTTGCTAAATAAATAAAATTACTAATGATAACGTAAGAATGTTATGGATGATTTAAACTTATTTTTAAGTCTCCATCACCAAAAAATATTATTTCTCTGGCATAAACTGAACTTTGAGCCACTCTGGCCTAAACTGAACAGTTCTACACTATATGAATCATTTTCTGTTTTAGCGTCTAAACTCTAAAAGGTGAGACAGATTTTTATGTTCCTTTAATCAAGCTTGATACAATGTTGATTAATGTGAACCAACATGGTGACAAGATACTTACATCAATGCCTTAGCCCCTCTAATTTCAGCAATATTGTGGCTGTTATGTATTCTAGGATCATAATTATTTCCACATTAGGCAGATTGCGGGAGTCTGCTTTGTTGACAAAGTTATCGAGCCGCAGGTGTACAGGCCATCTTCTAGACAGTCGGTCCAAGCAACGCAAGTCTAACTAGGATCCAGTGGCGAGTTATTATCATCAGTGTCCAGTTATAAAAGTGGGAGTCACATTTGATGGGAGTTTACAGTATCCAGCTGAGCGGGAGTCACAAGGGATGGATGGGTTATAGGTCAGGATCGGTGCCACAATCAGTAAACGTTAACTTAACAAACAAGACTGAAATCGGAAACTTTAAAACAAAACAAACAACAACAAAAACCACAAAATGTTATGGCCGGTCCACAATCACGCCACACACCTCCGCGCACGCTTCGGCGGAGTTTCTTTTGTTTGTTTGTATAGAAAACCGACGCAAGGAGCGGCGTGTAAACACTCCTCGCGGAGGTTAGCGCGTGAATGTGGATAGGGCATTACTCAAACTTATCTGTCAAAAGTAGATGACAGATTATCGGAGTTGCCAGCATTAGCACAGTGCAAATTACCAAAAGTCTGCCGGCAAACTGTAATCTTATAATCTGCGCCGAAAATCGGCTATACCAAGACTAGAGCACTCTCAGACATTTTATTACAAGAAACTAAGAAAAATAAACCACTGATCATAACTCACACAGCCGCAAACCGATTTTCCGCTGTTTTTCGGAGTTAAGTGTCTGGTTGCCGAGTGAGTGACGAAAGCAGTTTTGTGATTGCGCAGCATTTTAAAAGAAACAAAGTTGGTTGTACTTTCGAATCAATATCGGAACCGCATTTATTTATTTCAGTATTTCAGGAATTTTCTCTAAAGTTGGTAACACTATGATATTTCTCCGGCAAAAGGAACTACGTCACGACCGTCCAGCAGAGACAATATGATGAAGGTCAAATGAAATGAAGGTCATACATAGTTTTGCATATAAAAAAATAACTACATGCTTATAAATTTTTTCGATTACTGCAAATAGCTCCAGAAGCCTATTCCTCGAAATGGTTTTCGAATCAGAAACATCTATGATTTTATGGAGAAGCCAATTACCAAAAGTCTGCCGGCAAACTGTAATCTTATAATCTGCGCCGAAAATCGGCTATACCGAGACTAGAGCACTCTCAGACATTTTATTACAAGAAACTAAGAAAAATAAACCACTGATCATAACTCACACAGCCGCAAACCGATTTTCCGCTGTTTTTCGGAGTTAAGTGTCTGGTTGCCGAGTGAGTGACGAAAGCAGTTTTGTGATTGCGCAGCATTTTAAAAGAAACAAAGTTGGTTGTACTTTCGAATCAATATCGGAACCGCATTTATTTATTTCAGTATTTCAGGAATTTTCTCTAAAGTTGGTAACACTATGATATTTCTCCGGCAAAAGGAACTACGTCACGACCGTCCAGCAGAGACAATATGATGAAGGTCAAATGAAAAGAAGGTCATACATAGTTTTGCATATAAAAAAATAACTACATGCTTATAAATTTTTTCGATTACTGCAAATAGCTCCAGAAGCCTATTCCTCGAAATGGTTTTCGAATCAGAAACATCTATGATTTTATGGAGAAGCCAATTAGTTGAGACCTATCTAACACAGCCAGTTTCACGTTGATATCCATTACAGATTGCAAGATATTTTGCTTGAAAAAAATATTGTATTTGATACAGGAATCGATTTTGTGCATTTTTCTTTACGCGCGGGCGATTCACTATGCACGGCGCCTTTAAGGCTTTCTCTTATAGGAAAATCATTGCTGCTGCTTCGAAACTTCTGTGTAATCTGTACGCTAACATACCTATATTTCAAAAGTGATAACAAATAATAATGTCAATGAAAAATGCAAAAAACTTCTACTGCGCTTCTTCTATTCGTAACTTTATTTTTTGTAACCACCTTTCACAGTATTTTCACAGTACTTGCAAAACTTTGAACTTTAATGAATAATAGATCAATAAAAAATATTTTCGTTGTTGCCTTGGATGACCCTGTGACCCTGGATGAAGTTTCCTGGATAAGTAATTTCTTGGTGTACAATGCTCCATTACCGGCCTTAGCCAAACAAATATAAAAAGACATAGGTACTATGAAGAAACTGCTACATCTTTTGTATTTATTGTTTCAGTTCAACAACAGACTGTTGAAATGCTGTAAGTACAATATAATTTATTTTCTAAGTTTTGTTTTGAATCAGTGTTCGTGATATTCACACATAATTCGATTAGATCTATAACGAGACCAGACTGTTGTCATTCTAAGTTGATTGATTGGCAACATGAGCTATAAGTCTTTAATTAACTCGTTCCAAGTAAAATTATGTTTACACATGTTACACCTGTTTCCAATACCTATATTTTCATATATGTATTTATTGTTCTAGGCCTGAATTAGTAAAGAAGGACAGCGTGAAACTGTACGAGCCACAGCCGGGGATCGGATACTTTTAGTTCTAAGTTATTTTGCGTGTCATTATACAATATTGGAAACCATGTATAGCTGCTTTCATAGCACTTTTATACAAATAACCGGCGATTTCTGAACTGAGCTCTACCGTTGCGCTATTTTTTTTTTTGAGAAATATTTTGAGGCAAAAGTAAGACAGGACGATGCTTCTTCTTATTTTTCGTCGATTCTTCATGGCTGAGGAACGCAACCATGTCTTCTATTGGGAATGGTTTACCTTCATATGAACTGCACGGCGAATGCTCCAGCCGCCGCTTTTATCGCATCAGACCATTGGTGTGCTTATTTTGTAAATAAAACCGCGCAGTTGCTAGTCCTCAAAACTTATTTGCGGGAATATATAGCTCTTATCAAAATAAATTTCCTTATTTTTCGGAAAATAATACGTATCATTTGTCTAAAAAAATATTTTTATTTTTATTGATACTTTCCCGCAAGTAAACCGGTTTGAGGACCAGAAACTGTGCGGATTTTTTTTTACAGTAAAGCACACGGGTCGGTGCCCTTCTCTTGGCGCGTTTGCCAATAATTCTCAGCTCAGAAACCGGCGGCGTGTAATCATGACTTGGATTATTGTAAGTAATATTTTATTGACTTAAGGTATTATTTGGTTCGAACAATGTATAAACGCCTTATTTGGAATACAATAAATCTAGGATAAAATAAATCACATATTATTTCATTATTTAGATTGTGATGTTATTTAGACACAAAACGCAGGTACCTACTGTCGTGATTGCAGCATAAATACTATAAACCGACTGTTATTGTCCCACTGAGAATCACTACTACAAGGTGTTACAAAAGTACCTAACTCTTTTTACAGGGTAATTGCACCCAGTGATAGGGATCACAACCTAAATATTTTTTTTTGCTCTATGACGTTCCGTTGATTTTTAAATTAATAAAATGTGAACGCTGTGGCGGGAGAAAAGTATTTTTTAAATATTGTTTTCATTTACTTTCACAATGTTTTAACAACTCAAAGCTATGTAAATGCACCTACACACACAAACATATTTTAAAATTTGGGCTAATACCAAAAACAAAAAAGTTATGATTTTTTTTTCAATTTTGAGGTTAAGTATAAAATAAAAATTGTTTTTTTAAACTTTTTTTTACAGATCTCACATCCATTTGACCACTAAGTTACACCCTGTAAAAAGAGTTAGGATGTTTTGTAACACGTTGTATACCTACTTGTGCGATAGAAACTACAAGATGAAAGGTCTCTACCGTCCGCAGACTTCCCACTAATGGCTAGACATTAGTTTTGAACTTGTTTTCGAACGTCGCCTTCTGAACGTCGCCTTCCACTGCAAATTGAAAGTCCGTCAAGGCTTGTTAAGGATGAGGCTACACCGAGCGCCAAAATGGCGAGTTAAGTTAGTAAGCGTCCACATGTCCGCATCGTAAGCATCGGACGCACGCATAGGCATCGCATCAAACGGATTAGTTGTCCATAATGCGTCCACTGTATCGGTAGCGATCGGATTGCCGATGCAACCACCGAAGCAATCGCCCCTTAGAACAAAAATGTCGTCGTTGCCAGTAGATTCCTGCAATCCGTACGATGCGGATCATTGGACGCACTTGTGTGACTTTCTAAGGTCCGTAATACCAATTGCAGTTTAAACCAAAAAGGGTAGTTTAAACCCTACCTGTCGATTAATTTTCATACAAAATGCGAGTTTTAAAAGTTTTTACAAAGCGAGTATTTAAAAAATCTAAGGTCTGGGTTTAAACTGTCCTTGATATTACCTACGGCACTAAGGCCCGGTTTCTCAATTGAGAATATTACTAAGCAAATACTTAAGTATCGTCCTGTCACGCTCTTTTGTGAGAAATCTGCAGAGACCGGACGATACTTACCCATTTGCTTAGCGAATTTCTCAATTCAGAAATCGGCAGTAAGTATACAAAGAATACTACGATCCGTTTGATGCGATGCGTTCGATGCTTACGATGCGGACATGAGAACGCTTGCCTTTAGTCTGAGCCGGCTCACAGTGGTCGATTTGTACGATTTAGGCGGCCAAAACTATTTTATGCTTTATTTCAGTAATAAATACGACAACAAATGCTAATCTGGTATTTTAGAGTGAATATATATGTTTATCCCTATTCGTTTCATTGAAAGCGTATTTTTCTATACAAAAAAACATTTCTGTGAAAATATTTTTGTAAATAGCGCCAATGTTTTTAAATTTTCTTTAAATCTCCCTTTGGTGTAAAATATATATTTTGAGTTCATTTGAATTATCGAAATCGGCTTAGTAGTTTTTGATATTTGGGTTAAGAATTATCACAATTTGTTAAGTAAAAGACGGCCGTACATAAAAAAAAATGTTTATTCTCTACAGTCTGCATGCCTATTTAAATTGAAAATAAAATATGGATGACAAAAAAATACAGTATACACTAAAATTAAATGGTCAACAGTTATTACCACATTATTATACTAAATGTTACTTACAATGTTAGGTACCGAATCATAAACAATAAGACAATATTTTATGAAAGTTTAACATACAAATTGTTATGTTACTCTTTAAAAGACAATTCTTCCTCACCGTCACTTTCCATGCATTTATCACAAGTGCCTTTTGTCACAAGTGCTCTGCAGGAAGCAAAAGCTCCAAAGTTTCCTGCAAAAATGGTTTTGATCGGATCTTCTTTTTTTTTCTCATTGAACTGATGAGTGGATCTGATGTCAAGAGTAACCTGTGATAAATATCAAGGTTACAGTCTTCGCGTGAAAACTTTCGAGCAAAGTTTAGACGGTATGAGCGAAAGTGCTTATTACGAGCTTCTGCAGCTTCCTCCGAAAGTTGACCAATAGGCACTAGAGAATTTTCTATAACTTTTCCACCATGTACCAAAATTGTATGCATGGTAGGAGTCATAGAATGCCAACCATATAACTCTACATACAGTTTTGCTGTCTCCATGGCGTATTCATCAAATTTCGGGACATCTATTTTGTGACCGCTTGATATGGCTTCCAAAATAACTTTAATTCTATAAATAAAATTAAAGTCTATTCCCGTTATTTCAGCAGCCAGATGTGGGTTTTCAAAAAATCTTCTACTAGTATTGCCGTCATTTGTGTTACCAAAATTACATTTTGGCATATCTACCAAGATACCTACTTCTTCTCTGAATCTTTGCTGAATCTCTTTTTTTTTTTGTTGTTCTAGCATCTTTTCTGCTTTGGTTCTTTTTTCACGGTATTTCCCAACGGGCAATTTATAAGCTAAATGTAAAATACTCTCGAATAATCGAATTCTGGCATGTAAAGTTGATAGGCCAAATTCAAGCGATTCTGGGTGAATTTCGTTTTTTTTACTTAAGTCATTAAAGTTTTTTGAAGTGGCTCCGCATATGTAGCATCTACTCGTTGATTTGGTGTCAGTCGCCGCATTGCAAACTTTGCCGTCCACCATGGTCATTTTAAGACTGTGGCTAACCGAGAATTTTTGCCCATTCAGTTCCAATTCCGTGGCTTTTAGGGACTTCACACTGTCCCGAACGTAATTTATTTCATCTTTTGTAATGTCTGTAGACTCTTTTATAAATCTGAATCGTATCGGGCGGCAATATCGTGGTGAAGAAGGAGTCGGGTTTTGCCAAACCATTTTTGTTTTGTCGTCGCCGCAAACAATTTGTAGAGGCACGAATGAGCTCAAAAATATATTTGCATCCGAGTCGGCGTCATTCATTAACTTTTGTTTGTATTGAGCTTGTTGTGAACCATCACAACCCCATTTGCAGATAATCTGCAAGGAATTTCTCTCAGTTTCTGTAAGAGTCATTAGTACTTCTTCGAGGAAAATTGATAATCGCGTGACGGTGTGATCTAACAAAGATTGTAGATCACTTTCAGCACAGGAAGCGGTCACTCGTAGCGTCTCTTTGGGTGGGTAACATTCCTGTTTAGCCTTCAACACTAATTCGTAGCACGGGTAAAAGCTTCTGTTGGTTGCTCGCACAATTTCATATTGACTTCGTGTCAAATCAGCGTCCACGCACATTCGCAGTGCCTCCCGAGGCGTAAGGGGATCTTGTGCCTTTGATTTGGAATGTCTTTTTTTACATTCGTTTGCGGCTGCAGGCGAATTTGTAATATCTTTTAGGACTTGCGAGGCGTTTCTTTTTCCTTCTTTTTGTAAAATTACTTGCGCTGCGTGAACTATCACTTCTTTGCCCACAGAGGAGCGAACTTCTTCTGTTTTCCTCCTTTTAGTTCTTTCACTACATTCACTGAATGTTTTGCTAGGTCGTCCTGACTTATTATGCGTTTTTATGGGCATCTCGAACGTTCCTGCTAACCATGCATCATTGCTTATAAGAAAATTTTCTAGCGTGTTGCGTGCTTTGGACCATCTCTTTTTTATTTCTGTTTTAAAATATGAAAATTTATGATTTATATACTTTTTGTCTTCGTCGGAGTCCCCGTAAGACACTAACAAATAATTTTGTAAGTATTCCAATTTGTCGTTTATTGATGGAGAGTTTTCCTCAATCATCTTATCAAAAAGATATCTGCGAGTTACTACCTCCATGCCCGAGTAACTTGATGAACCTAGAACAACGAAAAGGAATTTTAACGCAAAAGAAACAAAAAAGGAATTTTTCTCACTTTCTGCCTAAGTTAATGAATTATTATTTTTCTCGCGAAGTGGTCAAAGGTGGTGGCTATTTTTTTTGTGGTTATCTGCTCAAAGAGCTATACTATTAGAAACCATAAGGAATTTAACTCGGACGGTCTCGGAAGTACAACATTTTTACTATTGAAAATAAAAAAATGATAATATTTTCTATGAAAAAGGGCGATCTTTGATACGTTGTAACTGCACTAAATATTGATATTCCTTATCTTAATTTAAATTATATTTGAAGGAGCTTACCTGAATTTTCGACTTCCATCACTTTCACTTGTAACTGAATAATATCCAATGAAATATTCACTTTAGAATATCGGTTGCGCTAAGAGTGTCGAGAACGAACGCGTACAGCTTGCGCGACGATCAAGTTCCGACTACCTGTGGGGGCGCGCACGCAGTTCTAGGAACTGGGGAGGGGTGGGGTTTGGGCAGTCGGGGTGTCTATTTTTCCGGGAATCAATTAGTTTTGTTATAAGTTAACTTTGAGAAATGGACTTTTGGCCGCCTAAATCGTACAAATCGACCACTGTGCGGCTGCTTATTCAAATTAATGCTAACTTCCTCAGTCGCTGGCTGGCTGTTTCTATACACCCCGCCCGGTGTGTCCCCGCCCGCCATCACGAGGAATATTTAAAAGTTTCCCTCGAGTTATAATTACTCTTGGTCGGTACGCCTGCGGTATTCAAATGAGCGTTGTACGGTTTAATTTAAAACACCATGGTTTAGTTTTATGTTTTAGTCGCTAATCGAATAGTTGATTCGCAGATAAGTACCTACTTAGTTTACAGTTCATAACCAACATAATAGAAGGAAAGATAGAAGGAAAGAGAGGTAGAGGAAGGCCACGAAGAAGCTACTTTGACCAAATTAAAGAGAAGGTGGATGTCGTGACGTACCAGGCTGCAAAGGAACTGGCCTGTGATCGAAGTGCATGGAGAATGCTGCACCGACAAGAGGATAACTCTTAAATATAATGATGATCAGTACGGAGGTAAGAATTTTGTCTCTACATATGGAAGATCTACGATTTGTCTGAGATTGCGAGTCCTGTGCCGAGGGATTTTTTAACTTAAGCATTATTATTATATGTCTTTAGATAGATAGAATATTCTTTGTATTTGATATATGTTTTTACCACAAATAAAAGCAATTTGCAAAATGATAATGAGTCGGGAAGGAAATGTTAATGACGGTCTGCGAAATGAGACAGCGTCCTTTGTGTCTTTAGATAAAGGCGATCGTTTGTTCTTTCAGCCCCTTGTACCCCCTGCTTCTCGTGTTTAGCATCCAAGCGGTGCACTGAGAGTGCATTGAAACGCGTCAAACGCTGTAAACGCTTCTACTTACGCTTCTTCTAGACACCTTCTACAAGTTTATACTTAACTGCCCAGTGCGTTACGAATTTGTTGCCTTATATACGTCTAGTTAGGATAAGACGGTAAATTTTTAAATACCTTTTTTCCTGAAACATCTAAATTAATTTGATTTCCAACAACTTAGTTTCTATGATTTTTCGAAAAGCTCGATACTTTTTAATAAATGTACGTTTCTTATCCTTTAATCCTTTTATCCGCGGCGCGCTTTCGTGCCCCTCCATTCTCTACCACCTTTCTAGCCTCTCTCTCCTGCTCCTATTTGTTAAAAAAATGCACTAAAAAAAACTGCAAAAAAAATTGTTTGAATTTTTTTTGTACGAAAAAAAAAATGCGCTTTCACCAAAGTCGTAGAACAAAAGTTGTTGGAAATAACATTTAAAAGTTGAGGTGTCTTAGGAAATAAGCTGTTTAAAAATTGCCCTGTTAAATAAAATAAAATTTTCAGACGCTTTAGGTAGGTAGGTACTTGTGGGATTTTCTTCCCGATCCATAATCCGATTTGCATACGTAAGTAGGGTATTAAAGAAAGGTACCCACGTATTCTCAACTCCAATCACGTAATGAGATTAGGGACGAGATCCTTTTACAAGCTTCAGGTGACGAGGGAATCTTGCCCTTATCGCACCGTTTTAGGGTTTCAGACACACAGATAAGTAAGTCAAACAAAAATAAAACTGCTAGGAAATCGGTTCATCCTGGCAAACAGACTGGCAGACCGCAGTCAGCCCGTATATAAAGGTTCATAAAACAGGATTATTCTGCGAGGCAAAACGGGACGTGACAGTTTGTATGAAAGAAATATTGTGTGCACAGTCGTGAGAAAAACGAATCTAGGGGTACAGTACCTAAAGAACCGCAATACAAAGAACATTCTAATTTTATAACATAAAATATCCATTTTAGTGGTCGCTATAATAGAAACGGAAGTAGGTATAGACGCAGACTAAGAAGGTATTCCGTTTTAGATTAGGTTAGATTTTAGGGCTAAATCTAAATAAATTATCTAGGTACCTAAGTATGTAAAATAGCAATTGGAAAATAGAAACCGTAACTCTAAACTAAAGTAGGTACAGTCAGCGACATGCTAAGATAACCCTATTTGTTCGACTGAGGGCCTTATGCCTCGCGCACCAAGAGCTATCATCGGCTATCTTAGTAGGCCTATCTCTAACGTTAATTCTAAGTACTGAGACACTGCAATAAAACTCGATATCGGTAGATTTACGACCGCTCTTACCCTACGCACCTCTTTCACAGATTTATTGCCTTTTGCTTGGTAGGTATGCTCCTGGATTGTTGGTCTTCTGGCTTCCTCTGGCCTAGGCACAAATTGTATTAAATCGTGGATTACCACAAAATATATCCCAGGCGCAGGCTGATCGGTAGGTTTTCGGTAGGTGGATAGGTAGTAGGTACCTATTTTACAATCGTGTAGTTATATGAACATGGTTTTTTTCATATAAATAGACCCTTTCAGTTATTTTCGTCTGTAATAGAAATCACCCATCTAAAAGGTACTTATTGGAAAAGCAATTTTCTCATTTGACTTCAATAATTCTCTGCGTATACTTCTGAGGGCACAGTGTGTAAAAAAATCCGCATCAAAACCGGTTTATTTACTCTAAAATTGCCCTTATTGAAATAAACAATCTTTTTTATGGTGCTTAATTTTATTATAAAGAATACCCGGCGGCGTCTATCAGTGTAACAGGAAGTAAACAGTCTCGGAATGAGCATATGCGAGCTTGAGATGAAGGCGCAAAATCGCCGGAATGGAAAACTGTTTTAAGGGTCCTATGTCCCTGATTAGAGATAACAGGAATTGATGATGATGATGAATTTATAACCTTATAACTCTCTACTTCCCTGTCTATAAATCTTCCATTTGACAAGAGCTTAAATTTTATCATAAACCTAATCTAGTTCAGGCTTTTGATCAAAACACTGGATTTGTTTAGATTTGTGATAAAATCAAGTTAATATTTTGTCATCATCCGGATCTTGAATCAGCCTAGGTTTTTGATCAAAAACCTGATTTTATCATAGGTAAACCTGCGACATATAGACTTGGCTTATGTAGGAAAATATTATGTAGGTTTGGGTAGCATCTTCGATACCTAAGTTTGTATCCTTAGAACCTTCTTATGTAGGCACAAAGCTTCGGTTATCAGCAGCAGAAAAATCACAGTTCTTATTTTTGCTAAGGGTTTCCTTTATGTTGCGGGGAAATAACAAATTGGTTTCTATACAAAGTTCTTCTTACCGTTTTGATAAATAACAAAACGAAGAAATCTGCTTAGCAGCATAGCACTGATTTATTGATAGTTGGGCACACTTATGGATTTATCCTGATTCATCTAGGTGCCTACGCAGACATTAATGTCGGGATATCCGACTAGTTTCGGATTCATAAGTTAGGTTATAAATTTTTTGGAGGATCAGTAAACGATTGAGTTATAGAAACTTCCCAAATGTTGGTTTAGCTATAGGTATCTACCACCGTTTACTCAAAGGCAAAACATCGGCCGGACAGAACCTTGAACTGTTGTGAATCAGAGATGGCACGAGTATATCCGAACAATTTGGAATTTACGAGGAATTTACGCAAACAGCCGGAAGTAGTGGGCCAGTTACGAGCCCGGCTTAATGCTTCGGGGCAAAGAGATCTCGTGTTTGCTCCCAAAAAAAGCCTCTTGTGAAAGCTTTGAGGCAAACCCCTTTATTTATTTCCAGAGCCCTAATTTGTACATCCTTTGTGATAGGATGTGTTTTCACGAGTCTTGAAACATACCGTGGCCTCTATATATAGATTTGTGTAATTGTTGTTGTAACTTCCCTTCGTGTACGTTAAACAATTGGATACCTACGTCACAAACCCAAGTTAAAGATTCACACAAAAAATGGTTCGAAACGGGTCGAACGGGTCGGTTTTTTTTGTAGGTAGGTACGTAAATGAAACCTTTACTATCCTTTCGGATATTTTGCAGAGCGGCTGTGGTCACGGGCAGACTGGACATTTCACTGCAGTGACGGTTGACAAATTACGCTCACCTCGAATTCAGTTTTATTTTGTGTATGGTTGTATTTGTGTATGGTTGTATTTTTATTTGTACCTTTTTTTCTGGTTTGGAAGAGAAAAGACGTTACGTAACACATACCTGCTGGGTACTTTAGACTTGAGAGACTTTAGGAAGTTAACGTTCAAAGTTGGTAGGTTGGTTGGTAGGTAGGTATTATTACTTGGAACTTGTCAGGCTGAAGTTAAGGTGTTGTTTGGAGTGCCATTATAAACTTTATTTTTGATTATAATTCCCTTTATTGAGAAAGTAAATTTTGCTGTCGTTGCTTGTTTTAAGCTAGTTTGTAAGTAATGTGTACTTATATCGCGGAGGACAAAACTGATACCAAAAACCAAAATCTCGCCATTATGATCATAGACTTCGAAATAAAGTGATATTTTTTTCTTTTTGTTTTTATTTATAAAATTATCTAAAGTGTTCACTGTTCCTTCCCATAGATAATAAAGGTAATCTCTAATACCTATAGCTGCTCCTACTTGAGTATTGTGAAAATGTGATATACCTTATGACCTGTTGAGTTCTGGCTAATGCTCGCGTGAAATAATTGTTCAGATAGGTTCTAACGTTATGTTTTCACAACTGAAACTTTTGTAAGCACTACACATTTTCAGCGTTGTGTTTTCAGTTTCTTCTTATTAGGGTACCTCTCCGACTCAGCGAAGTTTGGCGGTCAGCTCCGCATATTTCTCATTGTTTCTCGCGAAGCTAAAAAGCTGGGCAGCACTGTCGATCCCAGTCCACTCCCGTAGGTTTCTCAGCCAGGATTCAGTTTATAAACACGTGTTAGATCAAACAACAGCTCTTTAGACTGAATGAGGACAGAGCGAAAGAGCTATTTATAGCTCTACTAAGGCGTGGGGAAGTAGTAAGCACCCACAGTAGTCTGTTGTTACGACTGTATATCTGACACTTCACTTCCGTAATGTAGCATGTAGCGAGAAAGCTACAGTTTCTTGTAAGGGCTCCGCTCCGCTGGGCAACAATGTTTGAAGTTCGACGCTTCATTGTTACATAGAGAAGGCTTTCTTGTTAATTATACGCCAATTAACCCTTCCATTCGTAAGGTCTAACTCAATGTATGTAATGGTATGAGGTAATGGCCACCCGTGTAGGTATATGGGTTGCCCAATTACCTAACTCTACAAACGTAATATGGAAGAAAACATAATAAAACTAAACTAATAGAAATAACATGGAATGTCTTACAAATTACAGACCATACAACTAATTGAAGACATAATTTTATTCACCAATAAAAACAATTTCAGAATACAAAGCGGTCGTTACTTATAAAGTTGCTAATTTCTACAAAATTGCGCGTGTGCAATCTATATCTATACTTATAATAAAACTCTAGCGAAGTCAATTCTGTACATTGAATATTTTTAGAAAAAAACTAGCAGGGGTTACTAAGTAAACTATACTGAATCCAAAAATGCAAAAAAAACGGTTTATGTCTGTCTGTCTGTCTGTCTATCTGTCTGTCTGTCTGTCTGTCTGTCTGTCTGTCTGTCTGTCTGTCTGTATGAACACGATAAACGCGAACACCGCTGAATAGTTTTCAACCAAACTTAAAATGGTCGTAACTCACGTTTCTGGGAGTAACTTAGGCTATCCGATGTTTAGAATACATTGCGGGTTGCAATTTTAACTTCGTTTTTTGTAAGAAATATTCATAATTTGGATATGGCTTCTTGAGAAGGTATGTTAAGAACGTGATACTGAACATATTTCTGCAAAAAAAAAATTTAAAGTCCGACTTTGAACCACATTGTCTCGAAAACCTACATTGCGGGTTGCAATTGTAACTTAATTTTTTGTAAGAAATATCCATAATTTTGATATGGCTTCTTGAGAAGGTATGTTAAGAACGTGATACTGAACATATTTCTGAAAAAAAAAAAATTTTAAGTCCTACTTTATTATCTCGGAAACCGTTGATTTCCCAGGCATAGTTCCTTGGGCAAAAATGTTCGTTATGATGAGGACTATACGTATACGTACGTATACGTGGTCTCCCGCTTTGTTGGCGGTCTTTTATTTATTTATTTTAACACTCTGTATAATAGCACGCTACGACTTTTGGCAATTGGGGCGCATATTGTAAATGAAAAATCGGCATTTGTTTTTATTTTATTTTGGCGGAAAATGTTAGTTCTACAAGCGTAGCATAAGGCCGGGTTAGAGCGTATCTATGGGTTTAAAATAATAGGTATCTCACTCTTTTGTTTGACGTAGAGCGGGATGGACAGAGCCATAGATACGCTCTAACCCAGCCTCATGATGCTTGCTGGAGGGAATTGTGAGTGGTTTTCGGTGGAGGTCGGACAAAGTTTATCGATGTTAGAAATGTAGTACTGTTGCGTCGCGGTCGAAATGTTCTGGATTTGAACCCACGCGAGATTGAAATTTTTTTTGTGCTTTTTTTAAAATATTTACTCTACTGAGCCCAACTTGATATTAAAAATATATATTTTGTTTGCCGTAGAGCGGGATAGACAGAGTTATTTGCGGTAGATACGCTCTAACCCAACCTTATACTTTGCTTGCTGGCTTAGCATGAGAATGGGTAAGACCTTATCTATGGGCTTATAACTTTATCTATCCCACTCTACGTCGAGGGAGATACATATAAACCCCCATACTTCCCAGGCAATTCTTATGCTAAGCTTCCTGGTATCTTACACGGGCGATACCTAATCTAAACAAAACATATTTTATCATAAATATATTTGAAACATTTGAGTGAATTTTTTCAACTTATTATAAATGTTTAAATTATTCCCTAGCACGGGTTAGTGCTTTAGAAAAAACAAAAAGTGCATAAATATATTGTTTAGATTAGCGCACACACACACACAGACAGACACACAGGCAGGCACACCCTCATAAACACATAAACAGACACACACACAAAGCTATCAAACTTATGACACCCCTCTTTGTTGGTCGGGGGTTAAAAAAAACCTTCCTTTTGAGTTTTCCTCCACAGTCGAATTTAAATTAAATGTCACATGTGTAAAAACGCATACGAAGTCGCGGGCACAGCTAGTATTATAATAATTTCACTCGCCGCAGCACCGTCGTCGCAGTGCCTGAGGAAAGGAATGTTATTACACCACCGAACTAACTGAACATATGTATAAATCTGTCACATTGGAACAAAACTCCTCCCATTAGGTGCTTGGTACTTAAGGTGCTTCTGATTATCTCTTTAAAGATTTAACCAAAGAAAGCATCCAAATAATTATTATCGGCCGAGATTGATGATTAACCGTCCTGTCCGATGTTCCATAGGTACCTAGACATCGAACCCGTATTTGAAAAAAGGGATACCCTGAATAATTTTTCAAATAAATTATATTTAAGATTTGTTGTTGAAAAAATGCCTATCAGTGAATCAAAACTTTTCAAAAACATCATACTGTGGAGGCCTTTAGGGCTCTAGCCCTTTTTGCCCCTTCCAGAATCCGCCTCAGAATCCACCAGCAACGGAAGAGAAGATAGATAGATATTATCACATTAGAAGCGGTAAGTGGGCCGGACAGGGCAGTGATGGATGGTATTGCGGGGGCATCGCGGCGACCCCCAAATACGGGGTCAAAGATTTATATGCGCACGGATCTACTTGTGTTACGTAGTATGTAATTAAAACTCAACTTGACCTCAAGGGTTGGGAAAGCTATGGGGTGATTCAGCTTCATGAATTATTATTATTTGACGTTGCTCATTTTTATTATGAGTCTGCTGAACAATAGTCGTGCGTTTCTGTGTCGTCGTAAGTTTGAGCGTGCCCTAATTCTTGTCATAATTTTATTATGCTTCGCTAATTCGAGCTCCTAATTGCGTTTTATTAGGACGAAGCTGGAGCGATTTACCTACCTAACACGTAAATATCACTTGAAACTCGCTGTATTTTAATCTCCACTCATCTTGTGAGTAATGTGGCGTTGTGGAGGAAACATTTGTTAGGCGAAAATTATGGAGTAATCTTGGCACTAGTATAATGCAAACTGGTAAAGGACACGCGTAGTCTTTGTCACGTAATATGAGTTCTTGTAGGACCTACATTTTATCTTTATGTTCCGCTTAGTATTCCACATTTTTACGAAGTCCTGAATTCCCAGTACACTGCCTGAATACAGGCATAGTTACGAACAAGTGACGATAAATTCTTGCTATAATAAAGTCGCTTGTTATATCGTGTGCCACATGGGGCTTTTACACGAAATATAACAAGCATCAATAGGCTTTCATCCGTAGTTTTCAGACCTCAGCTGTTAAAAAACGGACGGACGCCAGACGGACGCACGTTGTTTTATGGGCTAATGATAAGTAGGTATCACAATTTGACTATTTAAAAATAACTTCGCGATGATAATACATTTCTTGCTCAGGTTGAAAGTAAAACATAATTTCACTTTGCATGTCTTTCCACACCCATGCGACCAAATAAGGATTACCTAAATAGGTAAATATTATATGGAATGAAAGCGTTGTAAATAGAGTAATTATTATTATTGCGCGTAATAAACGACAAGATGTGCCAACTATAGCGGGCTGTGGCGACGGCTCGTCGCGGCCCGGCTTCCAATAAAATGATGCTGAACTGAATACTGATACTCGTACAACTTGATACGTACCCATTCATTCAGAGAAAGAAGGAACAAAGTCTGCAATATTGTGAATTAGTTATTTGTGACTTGGGTCTTTGATACGTTGCATTATTGTTGCTATAGGTTTGGCAATCTAGTTTTTATTGTTTGCGTCGTCGAAATTAAATCGTTTGTGAATTTAATCAATGCGTTCCCGTTGAATACATGAAGTTTTTATAGGTTTAAAAATAAAGCGTATTCGTGTTTACTGCTTCAGTCCATTTTCAGCAGCCCGAATGAAATTGAATGAGATTTTGACGCGTCGCTCGTTCGTAGCGGCCTCGTAGCACAAGCTACGCGTGCTACGAACTCTACGGGCTACGAAATTTGTAGCATGGCATGTCATCACAGCATTGCTTTTCTCTCGTAGAGATCGTCTACGCTTTAGCTCTCACAGTGCGAGAATGCGATGTGTAGCGCGCAGTTTTAGTTTAGATGATGCTACGAGTATGTACGTATTTCCAGTTTATTGTTTCTGTTATTTCCCAATATAGCTCAACTGAGTCAGATTTCTTTCTTTATCTATTGATCTCCTTGGCCTTGTGGTCTGAATTTTTAATCCCATCGAAATTATCGCCCTAGGGGAGCGTGTTCGATGAACCTTCACAAAGGGGACTCGGGATCGAAAAGTAATTGAAAATGATGGTGGAGACTAAATTTTCACGCGGGATATCAATTTTCATTGGATCTAGTCAGCTTTGAAGATTCAATTAATGAAGTGATATTAATAATAGCGTATTTAGTAATACGTAGGGAGTGAATTTTATTAATTTAGTTCGTTCACTGTTCTTCTCTTGAGACGGACTAGAAGTTAAGAAAGTTTGTGAAGTAGAAGTATGTTTTTAAAAAGTATTTTCAGTTCGCACAGTTCCTTACTTGTTCTTTGTTGGATTTTTTGCGTAAGCACCTACTAATGTTTTGTATGTGGTTCACGAAATTTTCAGCACTTTTTGCTTCGTAATTGATGCCCAGAGTAAATCGCGAACATAATGGAGCATCATTATGAAATCACAACCTCAATGATTGAAGCAGGGCCTTGTATGGCAAAGTGCCTCTCAGGAGTCCCAAGGAGTCACGCCGAGCTCGGCGGGGCAGCCTCCGAGATTGATTAACAATGCAGTCGGTAATGTACCTATACCTACCACCGACTGCCACAGGCGTAAAATATTACAGAAACGTTACTTTGAATAAATTAAAGGAAGGTTGTAGCAAAAAAACCAACTACTTTATACTCAAACTCAAACTCTCTCAAACTCAATTTTTTTGTTGTTTATGTTGTTGTAAACCGTTGGTCCCGGTTGTTGTTGATTAATAACAATCGTTAAGCCATGTCAGAGACCCTTTGGGTGGCTTAAAAACTCTGACACCAGGGGTGGCCACTACCTCATACGATTACCCACCCCATGTTGTTATGACCATTACCAGAAGCGTATATCCAAGTATGCAGCTTCTAAGGACCTGTGCTAACTTTACAGCTTTCGAAAAACCGCAAAAACACATAGGTAGCCATTTTTTTCAAATAGAAAAAAAAAGCTGAAACACACAGTTTTCTTGTTGACCTAGAAAACATGGTCAGTGACACGCTAGGATGCCCTAAGGAAGCTCTTATCGCACGCGGCATAAGTGTGTCAATGGAATTATTTAATTACTTTTTACCTAATTTAACTGAAGGTAGAGCACCTGTTTGAAGTGCTCTACCTTTAAGGCGCTGGGCATAGTGAATTAGCCCGCGCGCAAAAAAAATGCACAAAAACGATTCCTGTATCAAATACATTTAAAAAATCGAAAATGTTCACATATCAAACCCTAGAATTAGGTGAAACCTATCTAAAACAGCCAGTTTTGTGTTGATATCCAAAACAGATTGCAAGATATTTTGTTTGAAAAAAAGTGCGCCGCCTATTTTTTTTCATCAAAAATATCTTCAAAACGTTTATGAATGTCAACACGAAACTGGCTGTTTTAGATAGGTCTCACCTAATTCTTGGGTTTGATATGTGAAAATTTTCGATTTTTTTAGTGTATTTGATACAGGACTCGATTTTGTGCATTTTTCTTGGCGCGCGGGCTATTCACTATGTACAGCGCCTTAAGGCGCTGGGCATAGTGAATTAGCCCGCGCGCAAAGAAAAATGCACAAAATCGATTCCTGTATCAAATACACTAAAAAAATCGAAAATGTTTACATATCAAACCCTAGAATTAGTTGAGACCTATCGAACACAGCCAGTTTAATGTTGATATCCATAACAGATTGCAAAATATTTTTCTTGAAAAAAAGTGCGCCGCCTATATATTTTTTCAAGCAAAATATCTTCAAAACGTTTATGAATGTCAACACGAAACTGGCTGTTTTAGATGGTCTCACCTAATTCTAGGGTTTGATATGTGAACATTTTCAATTTGTTTAGTGTATTTGATACAGGAATCGATTTTGTGCATTTTTACTTTGCGCGCGGGCGATTCACTATGCAAGCGGCCACACAAGAGGCATGAATCAGTCAGAAAAACATGTGAAGTGAAACTTCTGCCCACCGTACCTTTGTTCGTGTGTGACTGCTACTGATACGGGCTACCAGCAACTTTACCTCGCTCGTTATATTCATACTCGCGTTCATATGACAGGTTGGAAACTGTTTGTGCATCTGAAATCTGAAAGCCCAAGTTAGAGGAATATTGAAATAGCCAAATAGGAATATTATAACGGGTATCGGGACTGGCGGCCAATTGATATAAATGGCTTATTGCAGGAACGTGTTAGTCATATACATAAACTATATTGATTTTAATTTATTTATTGCCTTTATTGGTAGTAGGCATTACGTTTCGTAAAGAGTAAGCAACTGTACTATTATTGTATGTTAGTTGACCACAGCGAACAGTGGTAGTAAAGATACCACATTAAATTGAACTCTATTGCTTCGGAATAGAGGCGAAAACCAATGAAAATTTTTAAGTAGCTCGGCCTGGTTAAGGGGTTAAAGCTACTATGAACTACTAAATTAGTGTTACAAAACAATCGAAACGTAAACGATGCGATGGCGAATTACTGATCGTACAAAGTTCTTTGATCAATAAATTATTGTCATCGATCAAACAAGTTTTTACAAGTTTATGGTCTATCTTTGGGAACAGCCTAACATTATAAACCCAATGCGCATGCATCTGTGGAACAAAGCAACCAAACCTAAAATTATTCAGCGAATCTGAGCTAACCAGTGGAGCATATTGTAATAGTGGAAGAATAATTCATGTTTTTAATTGGATGCCCACGGGAAAAACACGACTTCCCTCTCACCCTAGCCCGCGGTGCTTCCTGGAGTCCCAGCACGGTATAAGGAAACGAATGCCTACACTGGCATCCTATGGGGACAGAACGAATTTGTTTCTCTTTTATTGAGCTGGTTTAGATGGGCCACGAGTCACGAGTGATCCAGTGGTCACTATACACCCATCTATTTTAGGGAGAATGAAGGTTCCACTGGCCGATACATAAATCATCTAAAATAGATTCGTCAGTAAATGGGCCACTCTGTGACTTTGGATGCGTAGGTTATCCGTTTCTTTGAGGACGTACGTACTTACGATGTTTTGGATTCTTTAGAGTGCATATTTGTTACCATGGTAGTGGAAATTAAGTAATTTTACGTACCTATAAAATTTTATTGCTTCGTTGCCCCTAGATGAGCAGTTAATCAAAATACTTATATTGGTTTACTGAGCTTTTGACAAGCGGGTCACGTTTTCAGCGAGCTGACCCTCCACATTGTTTGAATAAAATGCGAAGAAGAGAAATGATGCTTTATCTAAATAGAAATAAGTGCAATATTTCTTAAACGTTTCATCTATGATGGCGAAATGGAGCACGTAGCAGGTCAGCAGCTTGAAGAGGGTCGCAGTCAGATCCTTCGATCGAGACTGAAATAAATCAATCGAGTTTTCACCGCTCATACTGATGCCTTTCCTCGTTTAGTCCGATACAAGATATAACAAATGGCAAATCTCCGCCATACAACACTGATGTTTTACTTTCACACATTTATGTCTAGGAATTATAATATCAAAGAGCATATAATACAAATAATATGGTCAAATATAATGCCACAGATAGTGCACAACTCGAAGTGGAAACGAAGAACATATTTTTCTTATTTTCTTACAAAAAGAAGTAGATATTTTGCTGGTATTTTATCAAAATTACATTTCCATCAAATATCCGTTTCAATATCTGTACCAATAAGGAAACGACACGTAGATTGCATGCTACGAGTTTATGAAGATTGATGACTGTTATGGTATGGGAATGTGGAATGCCAAATAAGAAGAGAGCGCCTCTTAGTAAAGATTTTCATACTCTCACGTTTCTAGACTAATACGATCCATCCATTTAGGCTCTTTCAACCAGCGCAGGATTTTGGGAATGGCAAATAAACGTAGCATTTCGTTCGATGAGCCCAAGAACACCCTTACACGACCTTACTTAATCTTGTCTGAAAACCTCAGTGGGAGTTATTCTAGGGTTGGCGATGAAAGAAAAACATGTGAAAAATGGTAATTTAAAAGTCCAACAGCTCAATAAAACTTTGGGTTAAACTAATTATTTATAGGTACTAGAAGGTTGAAACTGATTGAATCTACCATGTTATCAAAAACAGAACACCATCAATTGATGGATAATTTTTTTTTGGTGACAGTTTGCAGTAACGTTTTAAATTTAGTATTTTTATTGACTTCATCTTCTTAGTTACATAAGCGGCCCGCTATGACTTTATACAGATCCTTTAGGATTTGTGTCATACTTTTAAGATAAATTACGTACTTGAAGAAACCATTACATTAATAAAGACAAGATATGCAAATACTTATACAAGCTGCAATATTTATAACCACACTGGTCCGCAATTTAAGCTTCGGCTTGTCGGTTTGGAAAGTGGGCTTTATGATCCGTTTGCTCAAGTTCGCCTTGGAAATGAAATAGGCATCCCTCCGGCGATTTACAGCTGCGTTGAAAACATCTCTCCCCGATTTTATGAGGCGCTCACGATTCGTATATTTTTTCTCCGAAAATAGGGTTTTAGTAACTTGATTTTACTCGACAATGAGACATTAATTGAGGATAGTTGGCGAGTAGAAATGGGCTTTCAGTATCCAAATACAAATTGAATTTGCCTTGAAAGTGTCAGTCGGGTCAAAGGGAGGCAAGCGACATTAGAAACCCATTACCAAGCAACTATTGGCTTGCGGAAAGTAGTTCGGTAGGTCGAGTAGGTAAAGCGTGGAAAGGCGGTCGCGAGCGGCACGATTCAAGAGCACTCCACATTTCTTGGCCCCAACATTTCCTCCATACAGCCCCACAGTATTAAACTCTTAAGAATAAAAATCCGCTCTCATAAATGCCGTCTATTTTCGGTCTTTATTGCAGCTTTATTATTTGGACATAAGGGATTAACTCGGCGTGCTGTCTGCCATAAACGTAAAAGGCGGTCGTTAAGGCGCTGGGTTGAAAAAAGGAAATACTTCAGCCTTAAGGTTCAACTAAAGTAACCCTGGTGGAAACTGCACAATTTTTACAGTTTCTTCAAATTTGTAGCTAAACTGAGCGATTCTTGTTCAGAGATTTTTGTTTCACGGTAATAATACAGTATTCTTTTCATTATTCTGAGCAAAAAAAACAACAATAATTCAGCTGATTATTAGATTTGCCCAAACTACTAGTTTTTTTAGGAAGTACCACTGGTTTTTCGAGCAAAAAACAAATCAGCTTAATTATTGTTGTTCTACCTTTACTAACCCTAACTACTAACCCTAAATACTAACCCTCGACCCATTTGGAACCAAATTATGTGTGAATATCGCGTATCATTTAAAGTTACTAATGTTGTTCTGTTGTTTAAAATAATGAAAAGAATACAATTTTATCTTCGTGAAACAAAAATGGCTGAACAAAAATATCTCAGTTTAGCCACAAAATTTAATAAAACTGTGAAAATATGGGCTTTTATTGAACCTTTACTTTTATTGAACCTTAAGGTGGCCTTCAAGCTCCTCCGGTTGACCATCTGCCCTCAACGAACGAGCGTGTGCAATTGGGAAGGCAAAGTTTTTTGTTCGAAAGTCCGTTATTGGCTTAATCTTATCTTTAGACAATATTGAGAAACTAATTTCAATATTTTTTATTTTGGTTCAGTAGTTTTGATTTTACAACGTTTCAAAGATACCGTTTTATGACCTTCACGCGACGGTCTGCATACGTTTGGCGGTCATAGGAACAAAACATTTTAGCGGATAAAAACAAAACTACTGGACCAAAATAAAAAATATTTAAATTAGTTTCTTAATATTGTCTAAAGATAAGTTTAAGCCAATAACGGACTTTCGAACAAAAAACTTTGCCTACCCAATTACAGGGAAGTGGGAAGTTACGTGTTTAAGGTAAATACTGAACGTTGTTCGTTTGTACGAGTATCTACAATTTTCACCTCGGAAATCCAATTTATCGTGTACGAGGTGAATTCATGTCAAACAACAGAGTTAATTATATCGTATTCAGATTCTTGATGAATACCGTCATTGAGGTAGATGTTATATCGCAAATTTACTGTTGGCATTCGAAATATCTCTTCCACTACGTTATCAGTAAATTGATTATTACCAAAAAGTCACAATCTGAAATTATCGTGTCCAATAATTAATTCTAGTGAATCATATCGACATATCGACGCCCACCGCGCCGCTTCGTCTCGGCTTCGAAGTGACTTTAGAACATTTTTATGTAAGTAAGTAGCAACCAACAAGCTTTAAAAAGAAGCAGAATATACTACGAGTGTTTTCTGGCATCCGACCAAGTTGAATCACAAACAAGCCCCTCTTGAAAACTTACAGCATCCTTCACAAAGTCTTTTGTAGCCAGTTGTCTATTAGAAGGCTCGCTCATTTTAAAAAGTAACCTACCCTACATTAGGGAATTGCTGGAGTTACTGAGATATTCTTGACGATTGTTTCTTTAAGAGTTTAAATAGCATCGCCTTTCCGGTATCAAATGCCCCTATCCCTATCTTTTGTTTAACGTAGATTCTAAGTGAAGTGATCACTCGAGTGATGTAGTAGGATATGTTTTTAGATGGAGTAGGCTTGCATTTTCAGCTTTATGCAGGCCACTACAGTCTAGACTATAGGCCATATACCGTCAATACGTGCGGAGCCAACAAAGCCGGTTCCTCACCATTCTTGCCTTCTCATTAGCGAGTGATTGTACTCGTAGTATGTGGGTGAAAATTACATTGTGCCTCACCTGTAGCTTTTCCCCCGAAGTGACGGTGCTCTTGGCTCAAAGCCAATGAAGTTTTGGGATTTGCTGTCGGCATGAAGCAATTAAATAGTTCTCAACTGGATACAGTTGTTAGTCAGCCTCCGAGATAATTAATTTTAACTGGAACATTTAAAACCTGCTGAAAGCACAACTTTTAGGAATTCATTCCAACTTTTGCGGAATCAATTTTGTAGGAAGCGGAAAGCAATCTACTGGGACTGGGATATTCTACTGAAATTCGACAATAAACTGCATAATTAATACAATTTCAAGAACGTCTTAACCTTACCTTTACCGCCTAAAGCCCTAAGGGCCGCTTGGCAACGAGAGTATTCAACGAGGCGTTTTGCCTTAAAATTTTACCTGCAGAAAAAAAGTAATGAAAAAGGTTATCAGATTGGGAAATATCTAGTATTTACCATCGTCATTTAGGTTAAGAGTAAATATCTTTACGGTCAAAACCCCGCTCGGTTGGCGTAAAATTTTCTCCAATACCCTCAGGGCGTCTATGAGCCGTAATCGAACCAATCAGTTAAACTTTAAATTCAATTCATAAATCGAGAAAAAGAGATATCGAGATATTATGTGTGGGTTTAATTCCTATTAAAAGTTATCCGTATCAAAAGAAACTAACCATTATATGAAAGAAACGCATCGTCCGTCATTGTCGTAGCAATATCGTAGCATAATATGTTCCGTAGCCAACCACTCGTAGCAGCGTCTACGCCGTAGCACAGTCACCTACGGCGTAGGCTTCCGCTCCCACCGCCACACATCTCGCCTGGGGGGCTTTTATTTCGTTTGTTCTGTGTTACGTTACGGCCGCTATCTACGAGCGTATACAAATACGGAATAAGAGCTGGAACTTACAGAAAGTTCGCTTTGTTGACTTACATGCTGGGTGTAGATTCTAGTCAATGATGGGATGTCGCTGGCAGTATTGTTACAAATCTTGAAACGGCACTATGGCGAGCTCTATGAATTGACTGGCCAAAATTCTTTCAGGTACATACCCATTTAAAGATTTTACGCCCTTTATCTAAAGGAGCTTTTGTATATCTGCATTCTGTTCAAATAATAAACATACATTATAAAAGGCGATACCATACAATGCGACGGCGGCGCGACACATTTTATTCCTTTTCTTTTGGTATACCTGGTGAAGTTATTACTGTTTCACATTGCCTGAACATACAGAAAAAAAAAGTTATTACTGTTCCACATTGCCTGAACATACATTTCCGAAAAAAAAATCACCCCTATAGTTAGTTTTACATATTTTATTTTATTTTGGTTCGTCTACAGCAGGGGTTCCCAACCTTTTTTTGTCTACTGCCCACTTTAAGAATAAATTATTTTTTAACGCCCCCCTTTTTAAACATACTTAAAAACCGCTAAGTACTTATAACTGATTATTGAAACGCAACTTTATAGTATTCGGACAGAGTATCTTTTTTTTTCTGGGTCTCTTACCGCCCCCCTTTAGGCCTGCAGCGCCCACAAGGGGGCGTTATCGCCCACGTTGGGAAAGACTGGTCTACAGTAATAGAGTATCATAAGCCTCCTTGAGACGGTCTTGTCTTGACCTCAGCTATCTATCAACTAGTAGGGTAGGTAATCGTATGAGGTAGTGGCCACCCCTGGTGTCAGAGTTGACATCAACTAGTTGCATATGTCGAGGATGTCGGGCTGTTTACGGGTCACCCTGTATGTATTTAATACATCGCTTTTTGAACGCTTGACGCCCGGGCGTTGTAACCAGTAAATTCTACGTAGCCACAAATTTACAGTATTTTCTCCACCCTAATGGAGAGAAGTTAATTTTGAAGCGCAACCTTTTTTATTCACTAATAGCGGTTTCGCGGCGATAAAAAAACTTCGGCACCTTTGCGTGAGCGTGGTCGCAAACTACTCTTTACAGCATCGTGGTCTAAATGCGAACCAAACTGGTTTATGCTCAAAAACTCTATAAAAAGTAAAATATTTTTACCTGACTGCATACTGGTCGGAATTCGTACCGTACTCCCCTTCATTTCGATACTACCAACGACATCTGTTGTCAAACGTTTGGATCTTATGTAACCTCAAAGTTTGCTGTGGAGCGAAATATGTCCAAGTGACCATTGCATTACTTGAAAAATAAAAATAAAATAGTTTTACTGCGTTTCTTTAGAAATATTGTAGTTGATTAGTCAGATGAATACGTAAACAACTAAGTTCAGGTGAGTTTTCAACTTTTTACTACTAAATTTCATCACAAACTTGATTTTTCGGTGTGTACCTCATTTGGAACAACATGCAAAAATGCAGGACATACTTGCGTCGGTCTGGTCTTAATCTGACACAGCATGCAGAAAATGCATTTACGGGTGTGGTCTTTTGAGGAGCCAAAATGCATAAAATGAAGTCTTACTAGCGAACGAATATTTTGTTACCTTGGGTTGCACACACATTTTCTTCTGACTTCTTTTTAAGGTTCCGTAAGTAATATGGTATCCAACGAATAGATACACTATTACTTAGCCTACCCCGTCTATCTTACTTTAAAAGGAATTTGAATTGCCTATAGAATTTATATGAATGCTCAATGAGCGAGTCCGCCTCAAATTTGGCTTGTTTTCTTCGCGTACTTTTATCTTTTTTCACTTTTTTTTAGACTGGATCCAAAAATATTTTATGGTTGCTGGACAGATACTATGACCATGTACAGTCGGCCACACGCTAGGATACCCCTTTTTGTTCGATTGGCGCCCTTATTCCGCGCATGGTAAGTGCTGCCATGGGGTATCTGTGACTGTGGCCGACCGTACCACAATAGGGCATCCGCCAAAGATGCAAAATGCCGAATTGCAATGGACGCTCACACGTCTTATGCAGCAAATGCGACGTGAATTTGTGTTTATATAACCATCGCGATGGTTACTCCTAATTTCACCAAAGTTAATTTTTTTTTTGTTCTTTTATCGCATAATGGTCCAAATATGACATCTGTCTTTTCTGCATAGTGTGCACAATTTGGACCAAAGTGGTTTTTTGTGTTTTTTCGAATATAATAACAAATATGGAAAAACGAAAAATACGGGTCTTTTTATTTTTAATGCCCTATAAACATACATTTTTTTTGCGAAAATCATGCGGTAAAGGGGGTGAAACATCTGCTCCGGATCGGCCGAGGGTTTGATCAAAAACTTAGACACTTCATGTTTAGAGAGGCTATCGTTTAAGCCTCAGGAATCAATCAATATGTCGTACGGAACTCATAGAATCTCTACATAGTATAAAACCAAGTAGCTTTCCGCGTCTGTCTGTCGCGGAAAGCTACTTTGTCTGTCTGTCTGTCGTTTTAACCTTCAATAAGATATTTTTTCATGGAAGGTTAGTAAATATACGTTTTGCAACGGTGCGAGGCTTGTGTATTACTAAACTACGGAAGAATTTATTAGTAATGTAAACACGATATTGTGACAATCGATTTGCGTTTTTTTTCTCTAATTTATAAATTTTATCTTCATTATAAGTTTTCGTATTGGTAAGGAATACATCATCATCATGCCGCCTTTCATATAAATGCTCTAAGTTCATGACTAGTTCGAGGGTCTAATAGACAGACATATATCGGATTCCGCCGATACCATGATTGAACGTCACCTTATTTTTGTGTTTTCTTTTGCAAGGGTGGGCGGCAGGCATTACCATCCAAGGTCTTGCTAGGAATTGGAAGCATTCCTGATTAGTTTTTTCTTGTAGAGTGATCCAATTCTGTTGCATTTAAGTATCTATTTTAATCTTAATCTTAAATATCTCAGCCGAATGGAAAACGCTGCTAAGATATCTGTGCTCTAATTAACTAGGGTAAGTCTATTAAACGGAGAGCTTTGCCACTTTGTAGCATCGATAAGTGTCTTGAAAAGTGTATCAATTTACTTATCGAGGGGAAAAAAGTTCCTTTGTTAACTAGATTGTGCAGATAAGCTAAGCACTTAAAAACACCGCAATATGTGCCACCAATTACAAATATCTCTTTATCTTTTTCTCGTTCATTGGTTGATAATTAGGTAGCCAGATTATTATTTATCTTGGTGTAAATTAACCATGTATCGCTTAATTGGGTCAGTTAACACAGTTGAATGATTCGGATTATATCAATTTGATCGTCAGTAGGTAATTATCATTAGTGGTCCTACTCGATTATATGATTTTGTTTACATTACATATTCATATTATTCCCATACCAGCAATTCATTTTAAAAGCAAATATAGACTGCATAATTATGTGAGTGGCATAGACAAACCGTAGCGAATTGTATAGCAGCTGTATGTATAGCAGCTAAATAAAAAGCAAGTGAATACTGTCGAAAATTTCAAAAGCGTTGGTTTACGCTTTGTTTCGAAACTTGGATCCGGATTAGTTTTTGTTCGTGGCTCTTTGAGACAATTTCATGAATAGGGAATTTTGTCCAAATCACCTCGTAGGAAAGGAAGGTTATTGCTCTATAATGCTGCTGCTCATAAGTAGGTAGTTTTGTGATACCGTAGTAAGTAACTAATCAATCAGTAAGTACCTACATACCGTCGCCAGCGCTTCGTCTTTTATCGGCACACACGCAGGTGAGATTATAGTTTACTAGCTTTTGCCTGCGCCTTCATCCACGCAGACTGTTTTTTTCCCATTATCGATATCAGCGCAGATAAAGTCGAGGGAAATTGCTAGTAATTTACAGCCTGTTTTAGTCTGGTGTCTAAGCTATCTCCATACCAAATTTCATCCAGTGGTTTTTTGCACTGAAATTGCAATTTAAAAGAGTAAAAAACATCCATCCATCCAAACATACACACTTTCACGGTTATACGGATTGGTGTGACGTTTGATGATATTACCTTTGGGTGAGACCACCTTTGTGCCCGATAGGTGATATTGCGCTAGCCCTTTAACGCCCCATCAACTTCCTATAGGGTGTCGTACGAAACGCTCGGCGGGTGTATTCGATATTTGATGCTATTTGATCTGTTCAGCTCGGACGTAGGAAATGGCGCGGCTACCGGCTCCACCTGCCTGAGTAAAGCCATGTTCACACCAGCGGCTGCGGTGGCGATCCGTTGCTTTCTACATACAAGGTGTCTCAAAATTCAACGCCAAGCCAGAAATTTTCTTGGGTGTAAAACCGAAGGCATTTTGTTACACTGGTGATTCTGAACCAAATTCCAAAATATCACATCAAAATAATAAAAATAAAAAAATAATCCCTACCAACGTTGGTGTCGATATTTTGAATATAAACTTTTAACGTATTCACATCCAAGCAACCGTTATTGATCGCAGCGTCCGGCGTAGCCTCTCGCTTTGTTTGTTTTGATTTGGGGATTGTTTATTATTGAAATTATCACGATGAATTAATTAATTTAGCACGCGCAGGCACGCCACCGCGAATACAACTAAGTAAGATGCCCGTGCTTAGTAAGAACTCGAAATCGATGCTGTTTGAGGTATCGGAAACCATCTCGATACACATCAGCCAATGCGTCGCTTTGAAGGGTTCTAGACTAAGCTCAGTACGCGACACAGAATCCATCTCTGCGAGCCATGTGATTCGATTACCAAGGCACAAAGTGGGTGAGTAATCACCTACCTACGCACTTGGTACGTGCTTTGACTACACATCGAGCTTCGTAGACAGGCTTTCCCCTTGTCACCTTGGAACTGAGTATACCTTGCAAAACGTAGAAGAAATTCAGTTAGTTGGTGGTGTTACCTATGCAGATATATTATCTTGTATCTTAGCTGATATACCTGCCTACGTTTAGCCATACAAACTAACTTCGTTATCTCAGGAAAAGTTGCAAAAGTACACAGTGTGTATGTTCCCTATCGGCATACCACTATGAGATGAGTGCGGTTTGATAGGGCGCACCTACATTGAGCGGAATGAGGTGGGCACTCCAATGATGGTCGCAGCGCCCGTATACATATTATTATGTAGAGCTAGAAAGAATCGGCCACCAGACCTGTAACTTTAAATGTAAACGTAGAGTTTGCACAGACCGATCACAGTTCTTTTACCTCTGAAGCTTAACCTTTTCCCCCTATTAGGCATTTTTGCCGTTATAATCACCAACGGCCGAAACACTCAAAACTCAGATTTTTCACCGATTTAATATTCAAGTATTCTCATATTCAGACAGAAGGGATTCAAAGTATAACTTTGGCGGGAGGCAAAATAACTGTGAACGCAGTCTACTCGTAGATACCAATTTGAGTTCATCCTAGCTAGCACATTGAGCAAAGAATAAACAGTTTCCGAAAATGTTAGTTGAATTACTTTTGTATACATTTTAAATACATATAACACTTTGGGAAATTATGTACGATAAGTTGGTTACCCCTAAGGGAAATAAGGGCGTAAGGATACAATTATATTTGGCATCCATCATTAATATACCGTTATACATTATAATCATCTCTCTCCCAAAAAATACATTATTCAATAAAGCGGGCGTTAAAGTGTAGTTATACAAATGATTCAGATACCCACCCATAGTCGGGGGCATACTATTTTTGACCCCTAAATTCCATCCACATAAGCCGCTCATAAAATGCGTATGACATTACACGGACGGACCGCTTTTTGTTTCGTTGTAACCGGCGGAATTGTTTCGACTTAACTTTCGGATTTTCCGCCAGTTTTCGTAGTACAAACAATACACCCTGACACTCGTAACATGATTGGAACCGTGTTTAATTGAACGAGCGAGCGAAGCGAGCGAAGTTCTCCGAGTCTACTGGAACAATCCGGCGTTTGTATGTATGTATGTATGTAGGCGCGACAGCGACAGTCACAGAAATAGTCACGTGATTGACCGATCGCGCGACGGCAACGCAGCTGGCCGGCCGGCGTGAGTCATCGGGCACCTGCGCGTTACGTCGCTCCGCTACCTGCGACTATAAAAAGGGACAGCCCGGCCGAGCTAGGGACAGAGTCGATTGACTAGTCGTCGGGTCGACCCGACGACTACCGCATTTATTTATTATTTCTTGTATAAAATCAATTTAAATTCGATGGTGCTAAAAGTGTGAAGACCATGAGCGAGGTAATGTACTTGATCATATTATTATATCCTATTTTCCCGGGAGGTTTTCTTGCCAGTTCTTTCCTACTGGGTATTTGTTACTGAACTGGTGGAGGCATGATCATCAATAAAGCTGGACATGACCAACAACAATGTGTTTTCCTGTCTCATCTCCTTCTAGTAGTATCCCATAGTAGGCCAACGACTAGCCATCCTGATACCCCAGAGAAGCCCATTTATCTCACTCCGACATCAGAAGTTGTAAACGTTGCGCCCACTGTTTAATATAATGTTTTCTGTTTCATGGTTTCTTACAATGGATTAATGCCTGCCTATCGAGCCTGCTGCGGGTCGGCACAGTATGCGAAGCTGATGCGATGGTACCAGATTGCGGATGAAACACATTTGCAGTTATTCATGTCGGTGCCAATAACGGACTGCCAAGCTGGGATCTTACGGATAATAATGGTGATACCTTTTTATTTTTATAATACAGAAGTAAAGCGTAGGCAGAATTGAGCTGCTTATAGCTTTGAGTAAGTTAGAAGATTGTAGTGTTGCAGATTATTCAGTCATCTACTTAAATAAAAACTTTTGTGGCAGTCGAATTCTCGCGTTGCACTTTTTTTTTTTTATTTCGTATTATTTTGTGTGAAAGAAGATTTTTGAGAAGTTATTGTAAAATAAATACCATCCTAAAAATAGATTCGCCAGCAGGGCATGAAGAAGGCTCCTTGGGTGAATATTCTCGGATAGTCATTTGAACAGACTAGTGAGTGACCCACTGTTGCAAACATATTGTCAAGTTACAGAAGAAAAACAAACTGAAGTACCTACCGAAATCCAATGCTTATACGAGTACTATTCTTCTTATTTGTGAGTGTCAAATTTTATACAGCAAGCAGCCAATGCTTCGCGAGGGCTATGGCTCTGGATATGGCCTTGATTAGGTCTTCAATGATACAAGCAAATGGAGTGTATACTTCGATCAAGGATTTAGTTCGGTGAGTGTATACTAGCAAGTGGTGCCGGCGTCTGGTGGCAGGAATCGATATCTTCTCAGGTTGTTGCTAGTGCGCTGTACCAGCTTTGAGCCAGTTAAGGCCTTTCCACAACGTCGGATCTCTCAGAGGTTCCAGCTGCTGGAGCAATAAGTCTGTCCTGCTCTGTTAGTCGTGATTTAAATACCTGAAGGCGAGCTTCCAGTAGTGTTGCGAATGGTGATGAGGAGTTGAAGTACTACTTGCTGAGTGTCTTCATTGGGTTTGTCTCGTCCCGCAGTTTTGTTCGTTAAAATGGTTGATATGGTTGACATTTATTGGAACTACCCGTAGAACTGGTGCTGGGAGACGTCATTTTAAGCGTGAAGCGTTTTATTAAGTGGATGGAGAATCAGAAATTAAGTTCTTTTGTGCTAGTGTTGATGAAGGGTAATAGGTGGAAGCAGTAAAAACGTGTGAAAGCTGCTGAAAATTTTGTCATGGCGCAGACCTATTTTTGAGTACTATTTTGACGTTTCTAGGTGTGATATTACCACCTGCGTGCATTTTGTTGCTGATCTGGCCGGTGTTAATGGCTCCTAAATGATGTTGATGATCACGATGTTGATGTGTCCGTCGACAGCGACCTTCAAAGATTCCTTGCGTGAGCTTGTTGTCACAGTACAGTGGTCCGATAAGCTTGTACGTGTGGCTGTACGTGGGCTTAGGACGAGTCTTGTGATGTTGTCTTTAAGCCGAGCCTCCTAAGTTTTTTTTTTATTACCTTCTTGAACAGCTTTTCACCATTCAGGCCGCATAAGGGCAATAATTTTCCATTCTTCAGGTGGTACACCGCTCGTGACCAATTGATGCTTTAGGACTTACTTATATCGCGATGCTGTCTTTCAGGCTTATGTTTTCTAGTTGAGATCTCGGAATAAAAGACAGTCCTAGATAAGCGGTAGTCAACGATACGGACAAGGTATAAGTGCTAGCTAAAACTACTGAGTTGTGTGTGGTTTTCGTAAGTTGGTTCAAAACTGGTCGAATCATAGTTATTTTATTTATACCATCTGCCATGGTCATTGGTGGACTAGAGCAGCGAATGATTTAATTATTATAGTAATTTTGGGTGAGAAGCAATATTTGTGTACAAATCACTTTTGTGTTTAAGAGCGCTTCCCGTACAATCCTACGATTATCATTGTTTTCCGAATAGTTGCTCAAGTGTAGCAAGCAGTAGCACATGACGGATATGTGATTGATAAGTGAACCGTGAACTACAAAATACCTGCTGCATTGTTGACCAGAAACTACCCACTCGAATATTTTCTGTTACAGATGCCTTACGATGAATCGGTGCTTGCTACGGTACGTGACCAGCTAACGAAAAGTTCCAGACTGTCCTGAGTGGCATCAGTTCCGGGCAAAGATGCGAGCCTACGAGCAAGTTGAGAGAGAAGTTTACAATGCGTGTTTGGTTTGACAATTTGACTATTTAAGGAACTCTCATCAATGGGTGTATTGCCGGTAAGGCTCTGAACTCTTATCAATGGGTGTATTGCCGGTAAGGCTCTGAACTCTTATCAACGGGTGTATTGCCGGTAAGGCTCTGAACTCTTATCAATGGGTGTATTGCCGGTAAGGCTCTGAACTCTTATCAACGGGTGTATTGCCGGTAAGGCTCTGAACTCTTATCAATGGGTGTATTGCCGGTAAGGCTCTGAACTCTTATCAATGGGTGTATTGCCGGTAAGGCTCTGAACTCTTATCAATGGGTGTATTGCCGGTACGGCTCTGAACTCTAATCAATGGGTGTATTGCCGGTAAGGCTCTGAACTCTTATCAATGGGTGTATTGCCGGTAAGGCTCTGAACTCTTATCAATGGGTGTATTGCCGGTAAGGCTCTGAACTCTTATCAATGGGTGTATTGCCGGTACGGCTCTGAACTCTAATCAATGGGTGTATTGCCGGTAAGGCTCTGAACTCTTATCAACGGGTGTATTGCCGGTAAGGCTCTGAACTCTTATCAATGGGTGTATTGCCGGTAAGGCTCTGAACTCTTATCAACGGGTGTATTGCCGGTAAGGCTCTGAACTCTTATCAACGGGTGTATTGCCGGTAAGGCTCTGAACTCTTATTAATGTGTGTATTGCCAGTATTGCTCTGAACTCTTATCAATGTGTGTATTGCCAGTATTGCTCTGAACTCTTATCAATGTGTGTATTGCCAGTATTGCTCTGAACTCTTATCAATGTGTGTATTGCCAGTATTGCTCTGAACTCTTATCAATGTGTGTATTGCCAGTATTGCTCTGAACTCTTATCAATGTGTGTATTGCCAGTATTGCTCTGAACTCTTATCAATGTGTGTATTGCCAGTATTGCTCTGAACTCTTATCAATGTGTGTATTGCCAGTATTGCTCTGAACTCTTATCAATGTGTGTATTGCCAGTATTGCTCTGAACTCTTATCAATGTGTGTATTGCCAGTATTGCTCTGAACTCTTATCAATGTGTGTATTGCCAGTATTGCTCTGAACTCTTATCAATGTGTGTATTGCCAGTATTGCTCTGAACTCTTATCAATGTGTGTATTGCCAGTATGGCTCTGAACTCTTATCAATGGGTGTATTGCCAGTGACAGCCCCTATGGTGCTGCAGCTCTGAACTCTTGTGTATCAATTTGTGTATTGCTGGTGATAGAACCATGGTCATGATTTGGTCAGGTATAACCGAGCGAGACGGATGCTTGTGTAATTTTTTTTACTGCAGATTGGCCTGTGTAGGCGTGTGTACAGAAAAGACTAGGCGCCGGGACGCGCCTATATGCAGAATGGCCGTGTAGGCGCGACAGCGACAGTCACAGAAATAGTCACGTGATTGACCGATCGCGCGACGGCAACGCAGCTGGCCGGCCGGCGTGAGTCATCGGGCACCTGCGCGTTACGTCGCTCCGCTACCTGCGACTATAAAAAGGGACAGCCCGGCCGAGCTAGGGACAGAGTCGATTGACTAGTCGTCGGGTCGACCCGACGACTACCGCATTTATTTATTATTTCTTGTATAAAATCAATTTAAATTCGATGGTGCTAAAAGTGTGAAGACCATGAGCGAGGTAATGTACTTTTATTATATCCTATTTTCCCGGGAGGTTTTCTTGCCAGTTCTTTCCTACTGGGTATTTGTTACTGAACTGGTGGAGGCATGATCATCAATAAAGCTGGACATGACCAACAACAATGTGTTTTCCTGTCTCATCTCCTTCTAGTAGTATCCCATAGTAGGCCAACGACTAGCCATCCTGATACCCCAGAGAAGCCCATTTATCTCACTCCGACATGTATGTATGTATGTATGTATGTATGTATGTATGTATGTATGAATGTTCGTTCGACGATAACTTGAGTAATTTTAGTCGGATCGTGATGAAATTTGGTAGGCAGGTAAATGAAGCCAAGAGAATTTTTAAGTTCGAACATGAGCCAAATCGGTCGAGGGGTTACTGAGATATGGGGTCGCGAGTTCATAGTTCGGGGCGAACCACTAGTTAAACTACACTTTTAAGCCTTTATGCTTTGTCCAATATGGCTACCATAATGTGAACTTTATGTGATGTTTTGAATTACGTTGTATTATTGAACGAGCGAGCGAAGCGAGCGAAGTTCTCTGAGTCTACTGGAACAATCCGGCGTTTGTATGTATGTATGTATGTATGTATGTATGTATGTATGTATGTATGTATGTATGTATGTATGTATGTATGTATGAATGTTCGTTCGACGATAACTTGAGTAAATGTAGTCGGATCGTCATGAAATTTGGTAGGCGGGTAAATGAGGCAAAGAGAATTTTTAAGTTCGAACATGAGCCAAATCGGTCGAGGGGTTACTGAGATAGAGGGTCGCGAGTTCAAAGTTCGGGGCGAACCACTAGTTAAAAGGTGTTTGTAAATGTGTTTATTTCATACGTTCGTCTAAAATATCACCTTTCATACCGGAAAATCCAAGCATGATTTTATCCATCTAACCTAACTTGCGAAATATACCTACAGTGCTTGGGACATTTTTTTATATCGAGCACCTATACCAGTATGAAGTATGTAAGTATTACACACTAACATTCAGACTTTTATTATGTCCAAAGAGATCCTTCAACCCGCAATGGGCCACAAATCAGTGTCATGGTCAGGTCAGTGATAAATTAACGTATGTGTTGACGTTTATCTTCCTCTTCGTTCTATGTTAGGTCAGTTGGAGCCTATGAAATTCGGCGTAGCTTTTGGTTTTAAGTTGAGGATGTAGTATTTATCGCCAAAAGTGACCGTTTTTGACTTGTGCAGGATTTATTTATAGGTTCTAGGATCTAGTTCGTTCGTAGGTCTAGGTTTTTTGCATTGACAGTGCTAGTGTGCCCGTCCTCTTATAGTTATAATCTAAGAAACGGATAATCTCTTTCGCGGATCCATCGGGTATTTTGTTACATTGGTACAGTAGAAACACACTACAGGGTGCACTCTAAGTCGATAGCGGAACTTTAAGTAGGCTGTCTACTGATCACTACAAACAACTTTTACCAGGTGGCGAAAAAAATAGAGCGATAAAAATATCAGCTGTTCCATACAAAAGGTCGACTCAGTACTGTGCCAAATGTATGAAACAGCTGATATTTTTTTCGCTCCATTTTTTTCGCCACCCAGTACAAGTTGTTTGTAGTGATCTGTAGACAGCCAACTTAAAGTTCCGCTATCGACTTAGAGTGCACCCTGTAGAGCTGTAGAGTAGTAACACAAAATACGAATTGAAAATGTAGCGCCGCGCGCCGGTTAGTCTGGCTGGGCTGTTTTCGGTCCAAATATCAAAGGCTGCAGTGCCATACATAAATCACGATTATCCTTGTGAAGTTTAGACTGAAAAACGGCGAGAGATTGCTCCTATGACAGCACTTTGCCAACTGACTATAAAAATGTCAGCTGAATTTCTAAATTGGTCTTGTGGAAGTGAGCTCGTTTGCTTTTTCTTCAGCAAGACTTCCCAACTTTTGGGGGCACGTTACGGTTTTGTATGCATAGGGGCTGGAGCAATTTGGAAAGGAATAGGTACCCCTAGCCCCTAAAAGTAAGGGACTCTAATATTAGGCTCGTATTACCGAACCAAGCTCAAGTTTTGATTTCTGTCGTTTCGGGCTACTGCGTAAGCCTTAAAAAGGCCACGATGTACCTACCTAGGTAAATGGGTTGTAGAAATTATAAGCTGTATCGTTTATCGCGTAGTTAGTTTGTTTCTGTAAGGGTCAATATTAGTAGGTACTAATTTGTGTGGCTGAGGGGTCAGTTAAGACGGTCACTCGACTCATTATGTTGTATTATGTACTTTTAGACTAGGCAAGATTTTTAAGTATAAGTAGAGAAAAATGCCAGCAGAAAGCAAGACATGCCGTTAAAAGTTGAGAATATGTTTTAATCATATTTGCGTCGTTATTTTAGAGCAGGAAAAAAAGCCGAGCTCTCAACGTGCGGAATAATGCTAGTTTATTTTTGACGCAGTTCGTTTGAAAATAAACTTTAGGCTCTACTTATCAATTGTTTTTATTCGGGGCAAAGACGGTGCAAAGACGTTTTTATAAAAGGGCTTGTAATAACAAAATCCCGTATTCTTGCAATAGTGAAGTATCTATTAAGTAATAAATTCAACTCCTTTCTCTAACGTTAGGAATGATAGGTAACATAAGGCGTTGTCCTAATAGAACGCGACTACGCGATCATCGCAAGTTCGCGCGAATTAGAGTCGTACGAATCCGCGATCAAACACTGAAATCGAAAAGGTGTCCTAATAGGCAATCAAGCGATGCGTTCGCGCGTTTAAAATGTTCGTTCGGACCACGCGATGATTGATGATCGCGTAGACGCGTCCTGTTAGGACAACGCCTAACACACCTAGAACCTTAACAACATAATTTGTAAGTGGTTGTGTGGTTAGATGTAGGTACGGCATGAGGCAACTAACGTTGGATAAGGGCTACGGTTAAGATAACAATATATTTTATGTATGTAACATCGTAGGACAACTTTAGAAGATAAAGGTATTACCTACAAGTTTTCGCGAGATAGTTGAGATGGAACGTCGACTCGCAGCGCGTAGCCCGAAACGCAAGCTAAAATTCAATACGTTTAGATAGATAGTCCTCTGTTTGCCTGGAGGCGTTCCTAAACAAACACGAAACGTGACGTACAGTCAGCGACAGGTTAGGATACGTCTTTTTGTTCGATTGACGCACTTATGATGCGCGCAATAAGCTCTACCGTTGGGTAGTTAGTGTATTGCTGACAATACGTATAACGCCACACGATGTGAATGAGGAGTTACTAGATTACACGCTGATATCACAGGATTTAAAGCACTTTGATTCCGCGTAAGATACGACTAGAGAAAAACACATTGACGTTGGGTGTTAGCTACTGGAACATAGTTTAAGGTAAGTACCTACCACTACTACTTATGCGCTCTTTTCGCCGTGTAAGTGTAGTTCATTTATGTACAGTGCTCGTGCAAACATAACAAAACATAAAGGTACCAATAAGTTATAATAGAATGAGGATCATTCAGACATCGGAAGATTGGACTTAAAACAAAAAAATAAGCATAGGTAATCGAATCCGCCAAGAAATGACAAAGTTAGAGAAGCTGTTTCAAAACGCGCCCGGCTGGCTTGAAGTCTATTGTGACGCCATTTTTCCGCCCAAGGTACCTAGTTTTGTGGCAGGTTACAAGGGCCGGGCGCGTTTTCCCAACCTGTGAACTAAAATATCTGTAACTTCTTCATTCCATATCAGATTTCGATATTTTATTCCCACAATAGGTATTGTTTGTGAAGTCTCTATAAAATAGCATCCTTGGTTCAAAACGTGAATGATCCTCATTGAGTTTGCGTTTTTCCAGGTTCAGCTCGCGAGGTTGTTTATCTGTTTCTCACGTAGTACCTAAACTTTTAGATCGCGATAATTTACTACAGACACCGTGTTCCCCTGTTAATATTCTACACTTTCCCGAACCGAGTTAGGAACCTGATAGAGTTGGCAGCAGTCAGTGCTTCTCTAATAAACTTCGGTTTGTCGGGATCAGGATAGATTAATCTATCGAAGCAAGCGGTTTGTTGGCGAGCTAGCGGTTGCTATCTACCACCGGGAGCGATTTTGGCTCGCCTTTAGTTATTGGCAAGAAAGCCATAAGAGCAGATAAAGACTCTTTGGTTTATTTACACTGGGATATTAAACCGACGGTATCTAATAATTTACGGAATGTACCTTGTTTTTACCTGACCGCGTTAAAGTCCAATATGGCTTGGTAAGTATTTTTTATTTTATTTTTGTAAACTGATTTTATTTGGGCGACGTTTGGGCAAAATTCTGAAGTTGGGAAAATTTCTCAGTAGGTACTACAGGCAGGTTATTTTTTTTTTAATATTATGAATTTAATAACTATGCATTATGTAGCTCGGCATTTCTTTGTAAGCCCTCACGGGGCATTTTTGGTGCAAAAAATCCCGGTAGTTAAACCGACTAACGAAGCAAATAAGAGGTTTAATGTGTACACAAACAGTAAAATAAATGTACAAATAGTATTATGTCCCATTTTGTCCGTAGCCATTGGTTGTAAAATAGAAAAGACGGAAAATAGCCTGGATAAAATGTGAAGTGAGACTCTTTGACACAAGTGGAAGCGAGATAATTGGAGCTACCGTCGATGTTGCCCTCAATACCTATGTTTCATCAGATTTTCCTGTTGGATCTTAAGTTTGCCGTCGTCGATGAGCTTCAGGTACCTGCCGGCTTAATAGACGATTGCACATAAATTTACCTAAAAATCTTTTATTGGCTCGCAAGCACTTACTTACCTATGTTTCTCAGATTTTTTAAACTCCTTTAACTCGAAATACAAAAATTCGGCAACACTTTTTGTAAAAAAATAAAAAAAATTACATCCGTGTGAAACACACACACAACAATTTACCTCGCATCAGCGAGGTTTGTTAGAATGCAAGAAGAACCTACCTAATAGCGATACCTACCTATTTACACACAAAACCGTTGAATCAAATAGGTAAGTTCCTTTTAAAATAATATTTATTTCATCTCCCACGCTCGGAAAGTTTGCTGTTACTAGTAACTTACGATCGTGTAAAGGCCGGATTTAAACTATCTGAACTTTTGTGCGCTTCGAAATTTGAACGCGACGCCGGGACAGTCTTTCCCGCGCCCTATGGTTTTGAAAAAGAAAAAAACACTGGCCGTTTAAGTAGATGCCAGATCCCGATGGAAAATAAAACCTCATTCATAGTTCGTTTAAACGCGTATTTCAGCGAAAGCGATTGTTCGTGCCCATTCTCTATACAAAACTGTGAATGTAAATGGTGCATAAGCATCTTTTAAAAAGGTAAAGTCACGGAATAGAACATTCAGAAACGCGGTTTCTTCTTTCAGGTTTTTTTCAATATTTTGAACCATATATTTATTTTTAATACCAGTAAATAAAAAAAATGCTTCGCTTCTGTTTTATCAAATAGATAATTATGTTTTGGTTTGTTAAATAAATTTTTTCAAACGATATTACTAATTTATTTTTTTATCTCCTAGAATTTTTTATATTATATGGTAAAAGTTCAGAATGCACCCGGAAAAAAAAACATTCTTTTAATTACATTATTTTTGTGTCTGGATAAATAAACTTCAGGAAATTATTAATAAAACGAATGGTTTTAATACCAACGAAGCTCAAAAATTTTGTGTGGCAGCCGTAACTACAGTAAAATATGCTTTTAAAAGGAACTTATTTGATTCACCTGTTCTGCCTGTAAGTAGTTGTCTATAGAGTTTTTCACGCTTGGCTAACAAAGTCATTTCCTCGCTTCTGTGAGATGAAAAGTTTTGTGTTTCGCACGAATGCAATATTATTTGCGTTTCGTGCTTCTGAATACCTCGCTACGCTCAGGTTTCTTTTTTTGAACCACTCGCTACGCTCGTGGCTCAATTTTAGAAACCTTCGCTAGCTCGGTATTCAATACAAGCACTCGCCGCAAACAATAATTTTGCATTCTTGCATAACAAATAACTATTGTATGTTTACGGCTGCTGAGTCTTAAGCGCTATTAAAACCACTCATTAATAATTTCCTAATTTTCCACCGCACAAAAAGTTATGCAGGTATACAGGGAGTCCCGTAATTCAACGTCAAGCTGGGAAAATCATAACGGTACTGGGAAAAATAATAAAAAAAATCCTGGTCGCTTCGTTAAAAAATTATAGGCATTTTTTGAATATTTTGAATATGGAAAGAAAGAAAGAAAAACAAGAAATTATTTTTACCGAGTGCATTCTGAATTTTAACTAACTAGGTAGGTATATCAATTTAAAATTCTACATACAATTTTTTTTTTATAATTTAACAAACCAAACCCTTTGATTAAACTGAAACAGAGCATTTGTTTATTTACAGTATTAAAAACAAATATAAAGTGTACATATTACAGTAGTAATCTGTTAAATTAAATAAGTACTCAAATTAAATCTGAAATAGCCTATAACCAGAATTGCGCTCTATTGAGATTAGCTTGATGGAAAGCCGATAACCGGGCCATTAGCGGAAGCCCAAACAAAGCCAACGAATCACGCGGATTTGGTTGACGACAACCGGTGCCCCTATTAGACGGGAGATTACAGTGGTGGGCGGCTTTATTTCCTGTTTTATGCGTGTTAGGATTTGTAACTGTGTGTTTTTCCGGGAAGTGACTTTTGCATAAGAAACCAGGGGCGACGAAAAGAAAAAAAAAAAGGAATGTGGCGACTGGCGGGGTCAGAAAATTGAGAATTTGTTTTTTTTTAAGTAAAAAAATATTTATTCATATTAAGACGAAATACGAGGCACAACTAGCGCCGTCAATGAAAAAAAAAATCATTTCTTCTTTTTGGATGCGTTTTTAGCAAAAAACGCTCCTGCGATTTCTCAACGCGGTGCTTAACTATTTTTAGGACCTAAGGTTTGGATTCCAGATCCTAGAACCTACGAATGCAATCGATTCACGCCAAAAGTGGCCACTTTTGTCGAGAATCGATTCGATGCAGGAGCGTTTTTTGCTAAAAACGCATCTAAAAAGAAGATATGATATTTTTTTCATTCGCGGCGCTAGTTGTGAGACCTATTGCGTCTTAAGAATTTGCATATTATTATGTCTTCTTAAAATTAAGATTTCTTGTTCTGTTCGAATCATTTCACATAAGGTTGCATCGTTCACTTTTATGCAAATAGCCACTAGATGATAATCTTTGTGTGTATACTTTGCTCCCAAGCACCAAAGCGTGATAATATGTAGCTTACATGTTATTCTGATGTCTCAGCTATCTACAATCCTCATCCAAATCCGTCCAGCGGATTCAGCGTTGTAAGGTAACAAACACACTCACTCACTCACAAACTTTCGCATTTATGATATAAATGGGAAGTGGGATAGATTTTTTTTTTCATTAGCTGCGCTAACGTGCCATAACATCACCTTGAGTCCGGCAGGATGCAAGATACATACACAACGCACCAGGGTCTCTCCCACCCTTCAGTTCATAGGATAGGAAGAACGGGAGGTAATAAATCTGCTTCAAAAATTATATTGGTTTTAATTTAAAAATCAAAGTGTTACAAGTCATCATCAAAATGTATGATTTAACTATTTAGATGATAGAAAAAACAAAACCTTTTCAGGGCCACCTAGGGGACAAAGCAAATAACAGCAAAAAGATTTGCTTTATAGGCACGTGCGCTCACGTGCGTCGCCGATGCAATAAAAAAAACCTTATTTGGGGAAAAGAAAAACTACACGTAGTAGTAATAGCTTGTGCTAATGAAGCCGTTTTTAAGTTCCGACCAAAAAATAGTTTGAACTATACTAGCGGTCACCCATCAATGGACTGACCGCGCTCGATGTTGCTTAACCTGTGAGTGCTGCTGAATGTACCTCAACCTTTTTCCAGTGTCGCCCTGGATCCACTAGTTTATCATTGCAATCAGTCTTCAGAGCAGTGTAGTCGCTACATATTGGCCTGGGCCAAACTGCCACCCGGGGCCCGCCTCACCGTTATGCGCTGCCACGGACACCGCCGCGCGGGCTACGCAGCTGGGGGTCTACCGACTAAGACGAAGCCGATTACCATTATCGAAAATCGAAGTTCGATTTTTGAAAAATTTACTGCCACCCAGTTCATTTTACTGCCACCCAGTTTATTTTTCATAAATCGAACTTCGATTTTTGCCAATGGTAATCGGCTTCGTCTTAGCTGGTAGACCCCCGGGTTAGACAACTGTGTCTCGAAAAATATTCGGACATAACCGGATGTTTCGATTTACTAAAGATAAATGAATATCGTCTTTTAATAATAATCATTCAAGTATTAGGTAGGTTTTGGAGTCATAGCTACCTAGGTATCTACCTAAGTCTGATAAAGTGTTCGAGATGGAGAGCGTACCTATAGACGAGAGACAAATTTTTCACTATGAAACAATGCTTTATCGACAGCTGCTCTATTCTAGTTTGCAGCGTCCTGAAAATGCACCCTATTCTGTGGAAAATGCGAAATGTTTTTTCGAACAGCTTGACTTTTTAGCTGCCGACTCTATCTTGTGTACTTCGGTTTACCCACCGAGGTGCTTTTAGTTGTACTTCGAGTAGGTATATGAAGTCCATAAACGGCAAGTGTTCACTATAATGACTTCGGGTCTGAGTCTGTAACGTAATGGTGCCTCAATAGGCCCCCAGTTGTAGACTTCAGTTAAGCTTTCTGTGTTATTGAATGTTCTGATTCTAATTCTAGAGGATTAGTTCGTTGGTTCTAGGAGAAAAAACGAGGAAAACCCGGTGTGGTCCTTCTACTGGTAACCTATTGACACGCCATTGCGTAACAGACGTAGGATTACCTATCTCGCAGGGAAGCCTAAAACAAAATTAAGTCGCGGCCTGTCGTGTGAAGGTGTTTGTCCACCACACCGATTCCTTAAACGTCAACGAGAACGAGATGACGGAGCCGAAGTAGCGGTACATACATTTACTATGGCCGCTTGTCCATACGCCCGTCACGTCACATCATAGTCATACCGTACAAAACAATTCGAAATAATTTGAGATGGACAAACGCCCTAGGGAGATGGTCAGAGGGTGATTTTTCTTTCCTAGACGGACCAGCGTCGATTATGTATTCTATTTCAAAAAGCTCTTAGAGCCGTCGAGGTCAACTAATCATTCAACTTGTCTGTTCGCACCGCATTAAGTTTTCCTTTCTCATTTGTGTTTATTTTCTTTGCATTTCCTTTTCCGAAAGTATATAGGGTACTCAGATAGATAGTTTCCTCCTCTCCGAGAGGAGGAAACTACACTTAGCATCAGAAAAATTGCACCAGAGGCAGAAAAAAGTTATTGATTCTGCAGTAGTAAGTTGAATACAAGAGTAAATAAGTGTTTGATGGCAAATATTGCATTCAAGTTGCAAAATAATATCGTCGATACAGATTAGGTAAACACTCCCTTGCTTCAAACACTTGAGTGCCTACTCTATTTATTTTGTTTGAACAGGACGGAAGGTTGGAGGCACATCTTTAGATTCATGTTCTTATATATTGATGCCTTTCATTTTACATGATTCCGAAGACGAAGATGACACATTAGGTAGTACCAACAGCACAAAATATGCGATAAAGTTCTAAGAATATCTTTATTATTATTTGAATGTCAAACAAAAGTAGAGGCGCTTAAATCTGTCGCTAAGTTGTCTCAAACTGTATTATTGATAAATTATATTCAAGGCATATTTGATTTGAAGGCACGTTTTTCAACGTATTTTTTTGCACACATTTTCACTTCAATAATATGAACTTCTTTTAACTGTCTTCTTGATAAGAGTGTTAGGGCTTAGACCCTACCTGTATAAAGCTTTTTAGACTACAGTGCCAGGTTGTAACAAAGTAGGTATTATAAGACGTCGGTAGGTCGTTATCGCTGACCGAGGAGGATGGCGTGAGGGGGAAAAGGCCTATACCCAGCAGTGGGCAAATGTGGGCTGAAAATGATGATGATGATGATGAGGTATTATAATAGTGCCATATGAAATGAAGGGAAATACCTATTATTCATTAATTTAACGGAGTAAGTGGATTGAAGAATAGACGCAAAATATTGAATCTTTGGATGAATCTTACACTTACACCTCTACATGTTACCTACACACTCAATTAAGATAAAGTTAGCGTTCTCCCTTTCGCGTACGAAGCAAGCATAGCAGTAATAGGTACGGCTTCTATCTTTAAATTAATTCCCTAGAGTAAGTAGAGTCAGTACATACATTAAGCATGCTTTGTTAATTAAACGAGGTTGCATAGCGGGTTGTTTGTGTTTGTTGTGATAACTGGATGCAGAGTTAACTTGCAGACTAGACAAAACTCGACGATAGAGATTATAGAAATAATTATAGTAATTGCTCGAAAGTCCATGTAGTACTTATTTACGGTAGAATTACATTGAAAAAAAAAATTAAAAAGTTTATTTTTTAGAAAAAAAGCAATAAGTACAGATTGAGGACACAATCAAAAGCTATGAGGATTTTAAGCAACTTAGGGATACCCCCGACTCCTAAACTAGGGTTAACCTGTATCTTAGGAGCCGAGCTCTTTCTAGAGATGACAATTTTATGATGACAAAATTGTCATCTCTAGAAAGAGCTTCATTCACTGTTTCCGTAGCGTAGCTACAGCAGTATTGAAAACTGTGGTTTGTATGTCTAACTGTAATACATGATACGCTATTTAATACATGAAATAACCCTCTATTTTGGGCTTGGCCGCAGTTGGATAAAAATAAAATTATATAAGTTAGACCACGATAGACTACACGGAAAAATCAAGACTGATTAAATTAGTTTATTTAACACATAAGTTTTCACTATACAAAAAAGCAAGCCACGGACATTAAATATTTAACACATTATTTCCCACTATACAAAAAGCAAGCCTCGGGACAATAAAATAAGAGCAAAGCGGCTAGCATTTTGGGCAGTTAAATGGCGCCATCTCTCATGTCACACTCACTCCCGTACTTTCCACTAAACAAATGCCTATGTTATCTTAAGTTACACACACCTTTTAATTCTGTCGAAAAGATAAACGCTTCACAGATTAAGTGAATAAATTATTTCGTGGAAAACGCTACAGACACCTACTTAATTTTAGTCTTCACCCCTAATTTTATACCAGCCTTATAAGCTTAATTGTTTTAATTTGCTTATACTGTTATGTCGGTTTAATTAAGCCATGCCCTTGAGGTAATAACTTTTCTTCATTGGTCGTTGAGGCAATTTAATACTTCCCTTCAGCTCCTGTATTCTCTTAAACATCCACAGTAAAAATAACCGTTTTTAAATGTAAAAAATAAAAATTTATAAGGGCTATTTTCGAGTGTTTTGACTTTTGACGCTCACGGTTGAGTGGTTTTTTTTATGAAGTAAAGGCGCTGGCCACAAAGTATCGATCCGCAGTATCAAAAGGTCTAAAAATACCTTAGAAGTTAGATTTTGAAAATGGAAGAACCTAGCCAGTACACAGTCGCAAAAAGCCATTGAAAAAACCTAGTAAATCGCAGGAATGCCCCTTGCTAGGTTTTTTTTTGTTTGTTCTCTCCTGCAAAATTTATCAGGTGTCCCTTCCTAGGCTTTGAAATCGTCCAGCCGAAATACAGAAGGGTGAATTTGTAACTGTATTGAGATCGGCCGTGCAGCTTGCCAGACCATTGTATTGAAGTACGAGGTACTATTGTTTGTAGAGGCTATTGTTAGTTTAAGGCCATTAATCTTATTGTATTACTTACTGTGGTTGTCTATTAATCATGAAAAATTTAAACGTTGAACTTGAAATTATTCAAAATAAATGAACTCAAGGAACAATAATATTCGTAGAGAAATAGAGCAAAAATTTAGCATAACTTCCTCTGATTGAACAAGTAGCGTACTCGTATCTGAGCACGGCTCTTGTTTTATTGATGTAATCAAACGTAGATCAAAAGCCTCAAGGTTTAAAGGTCTGAAGGATATGAATATCACAAACGAAAGTTATTAATGTTGAATTTCTGAGGATATCTCATATTTTAATGTTATAATTTTATCAGACTATAAGCTAGCTAATCCGAAAGTTTATTAGTGAGTGTGTGTGTTTGTAACTCTTTTACGTTGAAACGGCTGGACAGATTTGGCAGTTTGGAATGGAGATAGCTTAGACACCAGAATATTACATATGCTATGATATAAATTCCTAGTCATTTGCTGTGACTTCATCAGCGCTTAATTAAAAATATAAAAATCAATTACGACATAAATATTTGGTGCGAAACTTCATAATTATTACTGCGAAGGTCTTGCCTACTGCTTTTATCATGATGAATTCAGCCAAAGTTATGGGAAAAGTTTGCTAGAGTGTATTGTTAAGTTCCTGGCTAAGTGAAGGTTGAAGAAGATTTACGCCGGGATTATAACTTCGGATGAATCACAATTGCGCTTTTTCACTTTTAAAGAAGCGTAAGCGTTTGAGTGAATGGAACTAAGATTTAGTCTGACCATGATAATGGGGAGTGTAAAGCGATGATTTTAAAGAAAATAATGACAAATTCACGTACCTCGTTAAAAAATTATGAACTTTTTTCACGTGTTTGAACAAATCCTGGCCTAAATTGCAAAAACGTATAACGAAGATGCCGATTAAAACGATATCATTTATTTTCTTTTTTGAGGCAAGTAAAAGGCGGCGGTTTTTTTCCGTGAAAAAGTGTCAGTGAAGTAAAACAATTTAATTTCATTGTACAAAATTACAATAATGTTGCTCCCAAAAATAGAGAATTTAGTTTTTCTGTTATTTATCAATGGCAATGATAGAAAAAAACAATCCCGCGTTGCGCGATGCATTTAATACACATTAAGGTTGGACGATAGCAACGTGGCCACGCGCTAGAATCAACCGGACCAATCGTCTTGCCGTATACACGAGTGACCGTCTTTAGTGAACGCCTCCCATTGGTCGAAAAATTCAAGACGTCGTTCGCTCCAACACAGACGATATAACATATTTTTTCATTTTTTGTAATCTGTGGTCAAGATGGTGGAAATGGAGTAAACTCGGGGAGTAAATGTTGTTTGCAGGTTTTTATAAATTCACAAGTATTTTTAAACAAGAAACGTGGGTTATAGTGTTTGTTTGTGTCCTTAATTGTGTACTCGTGCGTTCAAAGACACCGTATAATTGTCATCAAGCTTTAACAAGGAAAGTTCATGTGCAGAGTGGTTCTTAAGATTAACCTTCGTTAACTGAAACCCTCTATCCATTATCTGATGAAAGACTCCTCAAACAGACTCATACTGTCTATTCGTAAGTACTTGAACTGGTTTTCCACACCTAACCTAACTTATCAACCCTTTATCAATCAAACGCCTGGGTCTGTAACGCAATAGCGTATCGATGGCGTCCCAGTAGGAGCACTAAACCGGGGTTTCCTCGTTTTTCTCCTACAACCCGCGAATTAATCCTCTAGAATTAGAATCAGATTATTCTTTGCTGTACTACAGAAACATAAATGTTGGTGGGTCAAGTTGGGGGCGGGTTGAAGGTTTTGAAGATACAATTACTTTACTTACTTACTGTGCTGTAGCAATGACTTTGAATTACTTTCCAGGTATTTTATTTACCTATATCAAAGATCATTGTATCGCGCGCTATCGTGGTCTAATTAATTAATTTATTTTTCCTATGCGTATGGTTCATCCCAAATCCCCATCTGCACATCAACTCGGCGTTCCTATCGCTCGCTGTAAAAATTGCTATAGGCCCGGTTTCTGAGTTGAGAATTTTGCTAAGCAAATGGGTAAGTAAGTATCGTCCTGTCTCTGCAGATTTCTCACAAAAGAGTGTGACAGAGCGATACGTAAGTATGTGCTTAGTAAAATTCTCAACTCAGAAACCGGGCCATAGTCTATCAAATATCTAAGAAACTTTTTTCATTTCAGGTCTTCGACAAATCAATACATGGACTGTTGAGTATATTTAGAGAGCAAGCCAGTATCTCACCCCAGAAGCAAAAATCAACATGGATCAAGATACAATAATCAGACAGCTGTTGGCATTCCATGCGCCCCAAGTGGCCCCAACCATACCTAACTATTCTTATTAAAGTGAAACTTATTTGCATTTGCAATGATTTTTTGCTAGAAAATAGAACCGTGTCGTCGTTTTTCTGGAATATGGTACTTTTATAGGTATAAATAAAACCCTAATTTTTCCACAACTTTTAATGGTAGGAGGCCGTAGCTGATATTAAAGCTCCAACTATGTATTTGTAAGTTTTGTAACCTAAAATGTATTTTGTGGAGTCACTTGGTCTGCTTTTATCTGTGTCATATTATATTTTTTATTGGAATAAACAAATTTCGATAACTTCATTGCCTTTTCATGAATACTTCTAAGTAATATGAGAGCTACAACAGAAGTATCGACAAAATCATCCCTAGCATATCGATATCGATGAACTGACTGTCGACAACACTAAAGGTATCTATTTTTTGACACTTTGACAGCTCCACTATGGCCGGAGCGTTTGTAGGGTTTGAAACGCATCTGTTCTTTTTTAATGGCATAGTATTCTTTTCATAATGCTATGTTATTGCCGCGAACGAAAAATCGCTGAACAAAAATAGCTCAGTTTAGCTAAATAATTTAAAAAACTGTTTGTATTTCCTTCCACGTTGCTATCGCCCCACCTTAAATGTCAGACTCATTCTCAGACTTCCATGAGCTAACTAAATAATGACCCTGTTGTGTTATGAATGTTTTAAAATTTTGTTACAAGAAATCGAGTTATCCATGAGGTCAGGATCCTAGGAATATATCAAAGACATATCGGAAAAAGCTAGCTCGTGACCAAAATATCGTAGGTACCTAAGTACTGCCGCTAGATTGATAGACGTTCGTCCCTAATTATTTTGGACACCCGATTGCTCTAACTAATTGCTCTACCTGTTAAGCTAATCGTGCTTGTACAGTCGGCCACAGTCTCAGATACCCCTTTTTGTTCGATTGGCGCCCTTATGCGCGCGGTAAGAGCTGCCATGGGGTATCTGAGATTGTGGCCGACCGTACTTTACATTACCCATTTCGGCACATTTAGGTCAATTTTGTGATACTCACACGCGGTATTCCGGGAGGCAGTTGGTTTCCCACGTCATCATATGGACGATGCCAACTTTTTTAGATAACAAGGTGGTATGCATCACTATTGTCCAAGACACTATGGCCCGGTTACTGAATTGAGAAATTCACTAAGCAATTAGATAGATAGATAGATAGATAGATAAAGAGTTTATTGTACTACCAAAACACATACAGAAAATGAAAGAAAACAGTGAAGTTACATAAAACTTAAACTAACTTAAATTAACAAAACAGACATTTTTAAACAACAATATTAAATTAAGTAAGTACCAGTTTAAAGTTATGTGTGTGAGTGTGTGTCCGGCAATACAATGGGCCACAACTCAGTGCCTGTACTTGCCAAAAGGCAAAACACTGATTTTCAGTTGTTGCCCTTTAGTGCTGAGCGCGCGTTGCCTTAATACGGAACTACAACTTTTAAACATTTTACACCATTTTTACGATAAAAAGCAAGTACGATAATAACACCATACAATACATACCTAGATTTGTCCTGAAATTAGAAAAATTTTGCTCGATTATTAATTAAATTATAATTTTGATTTTACCTTAAAATGAGATAGTATTATATATTAATAGATAGATATTCATATTTTGGACAAATTTCAATCATTTTAAATAGAAAATATCAAACGATCCTCACACCGGATACACCGCCACCATCGCGAAGGCCTTTGGAATGTTTAGTTTTTGTACTTCAAGAAGATGCGATTTATATAGTTTTTTGAAACAAAGTTTAGTTTTTAAAATTCTTAGAGGCGGAGGAATATTATTCCAACACTTCGTCGCGTGGTAGCGGAAGCTGCCAGTAAATGTGGCAGTATAGTGTTTTTGAATAGCTAGTGGGGGGCGCGTTGACCTGGCATTGGATTCATATCTATTAGATCGTAGAAGTTTCAATTTAGAAAAGAGATACTCTGGGGCTTGATGTTTCATTACGTCAAACATTAAACATGCCAAGTGTATAAGTCTACGAGACTCCATATTTAACATGGACGCGTTGTTCAGGAATGGAGAGATATGACTTCTCGGGGGCACCGAGAAACAGAACCTGCAGCAAGCATTCTGCACACGCTGTATTGATCTTTCAGATCTAGACAGGATACGGGGTCCATACACCAGGTCACCATAGTTTAGCCTGGAGAGTATAAGTGACTCACATAGAGTTATGCGTGCCTTTTCCGAGAGTAGATTTCGAATTTTATACAGTATTTTAAGGCGAAAGAAACAGTTTTTGACAAGGTGATCAATGTGACTCTCAAAGCGTAGTTGGCTATCAAAAGTAATTCCTAAATTTTTCGCTTGATCAACACGTTCAATTTTTTGTCCAAGAATACTTACAACGGGGGTTGAAACAGTCACTTTAGCGATCTGAGGTTTGGTGCCAAGTACCATGAACTTTGATTTATGTGGATTGAGCACAAGAGAATTTTTTTTGGACCAATTTGCGATACTATCCAGATCATCATTTAAGCCCAGAACTGCTTGATGAATCTTGTCAGGTTTCTCAGATACATATAGTTGTACGTCGTCAGCATATATGTGGAATCTGCTGTGTTTGATAACCTTCGCCATGTCCGCGGAATAAATCATGAAGAGAAGTGGCCCGAGTATGGAACCCTGGGGAACACCACGCGTTACTGCTTTGGGTTGTGATAATAGAACAGAACCATCATATTTTGATATTTTAACAGCCTGGAATCGATTCGTTAGGTAACTATCAAACCATTTTATAGCCCGGTGATCTAAACCATAGAAAGCCAGTTTTGAAAGCAGCAGCGGAATACTGATACTATCAAAAGCACGTGAGAAATCCAACAGTGTTAGGATAGAGCAACGACCTACATCAGCATCGGCAAGTATATTGTCAGTGACATCTAACAGAGCTGTCACTGTGCCACGACCTTTACGGAACCCCGATTGTAAAGAGGGTAAGACATTGGAATTTTCAATAAACTTCAGCAATTGATTGTAAATAACCTTTTCTAGGATCTTAGAAACATACGGTAATAAACTAATAGGCCTTAGATCTTTAACTTCGTTCGGTTGATCAATTTTCGGCAATGGATTGACTAATGCAAATTTGTAATCATTCGGAACTGTACTAGTAGTTATTGACCTGTTTACGATTTCAGTAATTGCTGTTAGTGAGTGCGGAAGTGTTAGTAAAATCATGTCCCTACTAATAGCATCGTTTCCCATTGCGTTTGACGTAATGGTCGTGATGTGTCTAAGGATTTCACTTTGGCTAACTGGCTGTAAAGATAAAGTGTGCGGACCAAATCTATGGAACTCAAAATAAGTCATCACCGAAATAGGTACTTCGGCTATGCCGGATACCTTAAGAAAATGATCGTTTATAATATTAGGATCGTTGAATGTATCAGGAATAGAACGTTTATCAGTGTCGGGTAAAATTTTCTTCTTTAAGTTATTCCAAAATGTTTTAGTATCACTAATTTCAAAATTAACCATATGATTAAAATAAGCTCTTTTCTCATTGTATATACTAGACACTACCAGGTTCTTGAGATCCTTATAATATTGCTTATGAATGTCTGATCGAGTCTTCCTGAACCTGATATATGCTTCATTACGTAAATTAATCATGTATCTGATGTTATCAGTTATCCACGGCAACGATTGACCTTTGACCTTTATAGTTCTTATTGGAGCATGCTCATTAAAAAGTTTTAACAATAGGGCTTTAAAATTAGCAGACATAAGGTCAACTGATGCTGAATTGTAGATGGCGTTCCAATCCAATGAAATTATACTTTTGTCTAGATCTGTAAGATTTATGCTCTTAAGTGGTCTGTAAGTAATAGCTTTGGATGGGGCTTTGGTTCTCTTTAATGTTAAAGTAACATTAACCATTCCATGGCCGTTATGTCCCGTGATGTTGGATACAGTGACCTCTCGCACTCTGCAATTGGTACAGACTAGATCAATTAACGTCTCAGAGTTATCAGTAAAGTGTGTGGGTTCTGTGACTACTTGCTTAAGATCCAGGGAATCAAAGAATTTCGCGATTTTTATAGTATTGCTGTTACCTAGATCGAGCATGTTAGTGTTGAAATCGCCCAATACCACTAAATAATCGAATTTCGAGAAGAGAGTTATTGATTCAGTCATAGCATCAATGAAATCGTCCAATTTGACCCATTCAGGCCTATAAGCCGTACCTATAATCAAACTATAGCCATTTACTTTAGTGGAAAGCCACATCTGTTCAATCCGGTCATCCTTCACTACACGGTATCGAACGGAGATATTCTCTTTTACATAGAAAGCTACTCCACCTCCCCATCCCCGACGCATGTGCATGGGTCGAGGTGAGCTGCGCAGCCGGTAGCCAGGGACAACAGGCGCAAGCGCCTCCTGCCCGTCCCGTAGCCAGCTCTCGTTGATCGCGACCACATCTGCATCAAAACGATCCATGGCTAGTAGAAAATTATCGTGGCCAGTATTCAAAGAGCCAGCATTGTATAAAGCTAACTTAAAAAATTTAGTTTTAGGAGCCATTTGTGTTGCGAATAATAAAAAAGCAATAATAAAATTGAGCAAGATTAATAAGATTTCTTGAAGATTCGGGCCGATAAGAAACTAATATGCGCATGCTTATACAAATACATAGGCCATAATAAAATTGAGCAAGAGAAATCAGCTTTCTTGAAGATTCAGGCTTATAACAAACTACTAAGCGCAAGCGTATACAAATATATAGAAATACAAAATATACATAACAAGTCAATACAATTTCGCAGACTAGGTTCCCTTCCCCTATTATTACCGTGACACCACACTCAGCACATCGCAATAAGGAAACCAAAAATAGAGTTAAACAAAATGTGTTTTCCTGAAGAACACAGAGCACTTTTTTACAAAAAATATTATTAAAAAACAAGGTCAATGAGCTAGACAATGCAACCAAAATAAAAACCGTAAGAAGCTGTAAAAGCATTAAGCGGAAACTGCAATAGGTTGTAAGATTAATTAGCGGCATCGGTGGTACAAACGGCATCACGCCCAAAAACTCGAGTGAGGTCAGTCTCATTGCGTAGACGATGGCGCGGGGCGCCCTGTTGCTGACGGACAAACACTCTGCCCTTCCTCGTCCATACAAATCTCCAGTTTAGGCGACTGGCAATCTCACGAGCACGTCGGAACACAAGCCTGTTGGTCCGAGTCAGACGCTCATTAACGTAGAAACGGCTGGGAGGGCCTGGAAGTCCCGTGCCCTCAGTGGTAGCACCGCGCCGCACGCGCGCCGCCTGTATCAGCTGGTCACGCACCGCTCGCCGAGCCAATGTGACCACGATGAGGCGCGGGCGCCCATGCGCTTCCGAAGATGACTCCTCCGGCACTCGACCCACGCGTGTGGCAGTAACAATTTCTTGCTCTGGTAAGTTCACGCCTAGCTTGTTTGCGAGGGTCATAACAACATGGGGTAGTCCTTCACCCCTTTGTTCAGGAACACCCGATAACTCGATGTTGTTCATTAATAGCTCCTGGTCGCGCTCATTGAGTTCCGTTTTGAGTTCTTCCACGGCGGCAAACAGCGAGCTATCCGCGCCGGTCGACGCAGCGCCACCATCAAGACGGCGCTCCAACGCATCCAAGCGCTCGTCCATTCTGGTAACACGGTTTTCACATGCATCCATCCTTGTAACTATTTTAGACATAGTAGCATTAAGGGCTTGCATTTGCTCGCGTGTCGACGTCATCACTTCTCTGAACAGGCGCATCTCCGTAATTAGAGCTTGGGTCGTGGCCATCTCCGAAGTTGTAACAGCAGAAGCAGTCTCATTGGCCCGATCAAGGGAAGGCGGGAGATCCAGCAGCTCCAAGGAGACCTCCATGTTATCATCTGAGCTATTTGATATCGCGCCCCCTCGACGTACATTAACTCCAGCATGAGGCCTTGCCGGAGTGTCAATTATGTCGGACCTGGGCGGTTGTCTCATGCAGAAAGAGCACTTCCACTTATCTCTATGCTCCCCAGTTAACGTGTTGTAGAATCTTTGTTCACTGACATTAGCGCAGTGTAGATCGAACGCTTGCTTGCAAACACTGCAAGAGAGGAACTGTTTGTCTGGGATTGGTTGTAGGCACTTTGCGCAGTGAATTGTGTTCGGAGACATTTGTTTACTCAAACCGTAGGCAGTAAGAAGAAAAGAAAAAAGAAGAAGAAAAAGTTTGTCGTGGCGGGGAATCGAACTCAGGACCGTCGAATTGTTGGCAGCGTCTAAGGCACTAAGCAAACTCACTGTGAACGTCTGACGTCACTGTGAGCGGCTGCTGTCGCGGGTCACTTGGCTCGAGTCAGGAGGCGGTGGTCCGTCTCGGCGGGGTGGCTGTTTGACTCACCAGGTCACCAAAATAACAGTGGTCGTACAGCAGCAATGCGAGCGAGTCAGACAGAGCGTAGTCGCTGGGTGTCTGAGCGGGACGGGGCGATGCGCCAGCGATGTTAGACAAACAAACTGGTACGGGCGGGGTGGATGACCGCAGAGCGTCTGGCCGTTGACATCAAGGCCACTGACCAGTGACTTGCTGTTGTTTATTTGATGTTTTGCCTTTTATCTTCTTTGTAAAAGCACGAAACGGGAAAGCACAAACGGTAACCACTCGGTATCACAAAGTACTTCACGGGCATATAACTTTGCTTCGAAACAAATAACTTTAAACACTGTTTTAAAATTTACTAGCAGGAGCGTAACACAAAAACGACCGTACGGGCGAACGCGCTATACGCAACAATATCCTGTCTCTGCAGATTTCTCGCTAAAGAGCGTGACAGAACGATACTTAAGTATTTGCTTAGTGAAATTCTCAATTCAGAAACTGGGCCTATAACGCCTGTTCAGTTGTCATCTTCGATCAAGGATGTTGTCATATTCATTTTGTGTGACAGTTCCACTCCACGAAAACCCAAAACTGGTCTACTCTTTTTAAGCTTCTACCTAGGAGCTATGCCACCATCGCTTCTTCATCAATCTTGTCCAGGCTGATGCAATGAATTAATATGACACAGATGAGGAAAGTTGTTTGAATTATATGCATCTCACGAAATCAAAACTTTTATAATTCCTAACCTGTACCTTTGTAGTGCAAAATGGCACTGCCGCTTTATCGTAGGTACAGTCTAATAAAACTAAAGTAAAGTATTGCTGTCATACTAGACATAAAAGCGACATATTAAAACAAGATGCTTATTTCAAAGTTTGTAGCACACGACGTCAAAGGGTAGGCTACGTCGTAGAGCCATATTTCACGAGACTTTGTAACTTACTCGTAGTTACAGCGGATGTAGTTACCTATAGTTAAGTGCACGTATGCATTCAGGAAAATATTACATCTCGGGATTTTGAGTCTCTTTAATTCTAGGGATTGAGAACCTCTTTAATTATGTTGTTTAGGCCCGGTTTCTGAGTTGAGAATTTTACTAAGCACATGCTTACGTATCGCTCTGTCACGCTCTTTTGTGAGAAATCTGCAGAGACAGGACGATACTTGCCCATTTGCTTAGCAAAATTCTCAACTCTGAAACCGGGCCTTAATAACAAAATTAATGAGATTGGCTCCAAATCCCGAGAGGTAATATTTTCCTGAAACTATTGTATTAAACTTACAGGATAAATAATTTGGAAATCATCGCATAGCGTCCAAGTGGTAGTGTCTCCCATCTATTGAACAAATCTCGAACGCCGCCGTACAAATTATCTCTATTAAGTAGATGCTGGACGCTGTACTCGTAACAATTATGTACAAAAGATGCGATCGAGGGCCTAAGATTCTCTTTTATCGGTAGTAGAGACTAACCACCATTTTGCATATTTTTTTTTACAAAGGAAATACATTGTACAATCTTAACAACAATTACTTATTTTTTTAAAACGATAGTTCCTTTTTGAAAAATCTAAACAGTACACACGACAGCACGTCAGACTGTACACTTTTGTTGTAAAGTCGCCCGTAACGTAACCGAGTAGAGTGCTAGCGTGTAAAGGTTGACGTGCTGTCGTGTGTACATTGCGTATTAGTCTATCATCTTCTACAATAGTAGTAATGGCCTAAAACAGGCAACCTAGTGCTAAAACATCATTATTTACAGCTCTACCCTACATGTGAAACTAGATCATTATGGAAATTGGGATCCTTACAAATGAAACATGACCCGAGGTCGCGACACGAAGGGGAAGCACATCACATTGTGTCACAAATAAATTTCTTCACGTTCTCTCATACGAGTATATGTATAGCTACTATTGTACTTTTTCCTCGTCTTTTGATTCTTCTTTCTCACAAAATATCTTCACGCCCACATAATACAGAAAAAAAACTTAGGACTGAGTTTTTTGAGTGCGGAAATAGAGTATCGTAAGTAGCAACAGTACGTCAAAGGGTACAGTTATGTCGTAAGCTCGAGTGTACACGAATAAAGGTGGACTGGACAAGCAGACGACTGTACGGTCTAGGGCAGACACTTTTTTGTACCCTTTTTTGTAACGTTGACACAATGAGGAGAAAAACTGAAAGCTTGGCCGCGTGGTGGCGCTAGTTGGTCGGTACAAACAACGGCCATAGTTCCTTGCGTTTGTATTCGACGTGAAGTGGTGGTGGAGTGTGATGAAGCTAAAGGATGACTTGCGAAAGAGGAAAGCCCCCACAATTGGTAAAATCGGTCGGTTTCCAGTTTTTTCGCCTAAGGGCTTTCAACCACAACTTTCTTCTTTTAGTTTCTCTTGGGAATTGGTTTGTTCCTATATTTTTACAATAACAGCCACACAACGAGGCATTTTGCTGTTATTTTAGTGAAATTACGAAAAATTTGACGTTTACAATAGGCAGATGATGACAGCTCGTTAGATCCCAACATCCGCAGCGTCATCTGAAGTGAGCAAATGGCAGTTTTTTCCCCATTATGCCGCACGCGGTAAGAGCTACTTTATAATTTGTACTACCGCACCGTGGAGTGTCTCAACGTGTCGCTTACCGTACAGAAAACATAATTATAATAAAGTTCTAGATAGCGAAGATATGTCCTGATTTTGCTCTGCAATTTTCATCTTGCTAAATGGCTTAAATGAAGCTAAGCCCGTAAAAAGTACATTTCTCATAGAACTTTGTTTACAGGATCAAGCAGTCGGCCCCAGCAGTGCAACTTCGCGAAATCCCATCTATTACAGCTCAAGTACACAGATAACTTTAACTGAGACATTCCCGTTTAAGGCCCAGCGGAGGTAGCATGACTTATATCGAGGCGGATTTATCCAACAAAATGGCGGTTTATCAGCATTTTTGACGTCTATAGTGGGTTATAAATCGTCGAGAGCGATGTATAACCCACTATAGACGTCAAAAATGCTGATAAACCGCCATTTTGTTGGATAAATCCGCCTCGATAAAAGTCATGCTACCTCCGCAGGTCTAAGCACTACTAGCGCCGCCAATGAAAAAAAAAACATTGTTTTTTTTTTCATTGGCGGCGCTAGTGTTGCCTTTCCCTTCGCCTTGTGTGCAGGGTGACCAGATTAGGCGAATTGTCGCCATTTAGGCTACCTCAGGGGGTCAAACGGCGACCATAAAATGCGATCGGCGACCAGTAGCAATTTAGGCTACCTTAAAAAATGGGAACAGGCGATTTAGGCTATCTCAGGATTATTTCGCATTTATTTAGGCGATTTAGGCTAATATCGCAAATTTATTGAACCATTCCTTGATTATTCCTTAAAATGCTTGTAAGGAAACGTAATATGCACGTGGAAAGGAGGCTGACGGTGACGGAGAACTTTTGCGGGAAGTTATTATTTTAGTTTGAGACCGAATAAAAAAAAAACAAATGTGAATTATGAGATTTTTTAAAATATTTATTTTGCTCTACACGGTCTTTTTTTTGGTTTTTATTATTATTTTGGGCTAAATTTAGGCTTCTAGGCTCAATAAGTTAGGCGATTTAGGCTAAATAGTCGAGAAAAAAAATTAGGCGATTTAGGCTACTCGGAAGACAAAATTAGGCGAATCAACTTAGCTAAAATCTGGTCACCCTGCTTGTGTGTCAATTAAAGTAGCGAGGCGGGAAATTCAAAATGTTCACAGCTTTTTCAATTTTGTAGCATGTATTTATTTCATTATTCTAAACAACAGAAAAAAACATTAATTCTGGTTTACCTACAGGGTAATTTCTAAATAGCTTTATTCCTGAAACACGCCAACGTCTAAATGTGATTTTCAACAACTGTTGTTCTACGACTTTTCGAAAAGTGCGATAGGTACTTGCTTTTTATTACTTAACGTTTCTTATTCTTTAAATGTTTTCATTTATTTGTACCATTTCAACGCTGCGTGCGCGGTGCGTTTTTGTGCCACTCCACTCTCTACCACCTGTACTGCCAGGTCCTTCCCCTATTTTTTCACTTCGCCGCAAAAAAATTATGCAAAAATAAAATTGCCCTTTCACCCAAGTCGTAGAACAAAAGTTGTAGGAAAACACATAAAGAAGTTAACGTTAAGAAGTTCAGGAATAAAGATATTAAAAAATACCCTGTTAGTATATAAGATTTGCTTGAAAAACCAGTGTTAAGTACGGCACGAAAACTAGTTGGTTCTGTTTTTAAGTTTTATTATCGTGAAACAAAAATAGCTTAGTTTTTAAACGAAAATTTTGAATTTCCTGCCGCGCTACTTTATAGTTGAGCCTTAACTGGGATTAATCTCGAGCTGTGTTTTCTTGGGGTTTTTTCCAGGCATTCTTGGTAAAACGGTCTCTTGTCAGTAACGAGAGGCAATTGTGATACGGATCTTCTCAGTTTCTCTTTGCTCCAAAGCTCTCTGACAAGTATAAAAGGCTTAGAAGCCTTTTTCAGCTCCATTTAATTAGGCTCGTCGCAGAGGTTAATTAGTTAATGCTACGAAAAACTTTGTTATGACTGGATTCATGAAGAGTGGATACCTCACTTTCTTTCGGTTTGAATATTATTTACTATTCTTATTGCGTTTCGTCTAATTGATCTTTATAGATATCATCGTTATTTATACAGGGTGTTAAAAGACCGCCAACAAAGCGGGAAACCACGTATTGCCCTCATCATAAGGAACATTTTTGCCCAAGGAACTATGCCTGGGAAATCAACGGTTTCCGAGATAATAAGGTTCAAAATAGAACTTAGAATAGAAATAGAACAAAAAAAAATATCGGCTCCTTACCCTATTGATCATCTCTACCTCGTAGCCAACCGAATTTACGAAGAAAACAAAACAAGCGATTGAATATAAATGCCGCCGATTTTCCTCTCCCAAACACACGACCTCCTTCGGCGAAATGGAAATCAAATCCAACGGAGCACAGCAAAATGTTATTGAGTTTTTCACTCGGCATTTAGCGATGCATCTTCGTGAGGGGTGACGTATGTGTGCGGTGAGTGTGTGCGTGTAAGTGCAAAGCCGAGTTTATACAACCTTAGGCCCGAGTCCCGAGGCTCTGATTCGTCACAGTTTATGGACGTGGTCAGCATTCTGCATGATTAGTATGACGGATCATGCGGATCCTGTGGCGTAGAGTGGGATACACAATGTTACTTAAGTACATCGTTTTTCAAGCGCTAAAGATGCTCGTTGTAGATAAACCATAGCTTGCAAAGTTTTTTTTTGCTTCAGCCGATACATTCATGTTCATCGATATTATTCGTTTTCTTCAAAGGGTGCCTCTGCGACTCGACGAAGGAAAGCGAGGGAAATTCGTCACCCACTTCCTCGCAAGAGTACTGAGTTTAAAACATCATAGTCAGTAGACTGGACATAAGATTTGCTTTGGGATTTGAAAATAGGTATTTGTGAACAGGTCCTCAAGACTGGGTGCAAAAGACGTTCACTTAGCATTTATTAACTAAGGGTTGATTAATAATAATAAGAAGAAAGTGAGTTGGTAGCACATAAGACCCGCAGCGTTTGTGAGAGCACACGCCTTTATGTCTGGTACCAGTTTAACCAAGTGTTTCTTGCGAGAATGACCCAGATCTTGCCCAAGAGGGTTAGCGGCCGCTCCATTCAGTCAACTCAAACGCTTCGTCCAACAATCGTAGAAACTTCATCCGCTTTAAAAGTCACACTTGCAGGCGAAAGATTGAAGTCGTCAATTCGTTTGGGACTATGAATTTGAAACTCACTGTCGCTGTCGATGTAAAGACTAAACTATGTTGCAGAGTCGATAGCATGCACCTAAATCTTTGGCGGAGTCTTGAAAAGATACCCTACGAAGAAAACCTACTTCTTGGCAGAAGAGCTATAATTAATTTAATTTAAAAGTTTTTGAATATTCATTACGCACAAACTCAAGAAATATGAAAAGATCCAAAAAAGCTTTAGAAAATAATTTTACCATTTTGCTCTTATTTTCTGTCATTACTGAAACGAAAGTGGATGTAAATGAGGTTCTTTTCTTTTACAAAATTGGTAATTTACAGGGATGAAAATCTCTCCGTGCACGGTATGTAGGTACTATTCCAAGTAGTCCTATAATGATACCGAGCAACCGTGGCTTTTTTTACTGAGATCCAATGGCAATTTGGTTTTTTATGACCAAGGCATACTGTTCCGTCATAAAGAGGGCGTAAACCACGCATAAACCTCATGGTGTAGGTTGCTGGTAGCTTCTCGGTGAAATATTAATATTTCATATCCCAAATAATGTAAGTACATCTGTCCAAAACAGGGTCGCGTCTTCTGGAAAACATAATGGAATAAGATTTGCATGTTATTCACTTTTTTATTTTGTTTTAGGCTAAACGGTACATACCTATTTGTATTTTTATATTGACTGTACTTATAAATGTACACACGACAGCACGTCGACCGTTACACGCTAGCACTCTACTCGGTTACGTTAAAAGTGTACACTCTGACGTGCTGTCGTGTGTACGTATTTTTATAGTGACTAATGATGCCATATCAACCTGCCGCGGACTGTAGTTAGGTCTAATCATCTCTCCCTACTTAACACCATGGAACTTATTCCTCAAAGAAATTCAAAATATCCACAGCCAACCTAGAATTATCTTCTTTAAACATGAGGAAGAGAGAAAGGCACTTATGATCTATTATTTATAACCGCAGGGATAAGCTCGCTTAAGGAAAATCCATTGAGGAAAATTCTACGACAGACGACAGTGGATCAGTAGATATGTACTTAGTTAGTAGGCAGTGATGGATTTGTAAATGCCAAGGAAATGGATGAGAAACTACTTAAATATTGATGTAAGAAGCTCCGTGACATAGGCCCGGTTTCTGGATTGAGAATTTTACTAAGTAAATACTTAACTATCGTTCTGTCACGTTCTTTTGTGAGAAATCCGCAGAGGTAGAACGATATTTAAGTGCTTGCTTAGCGAATTTCCCAAATCAGAAACCGGCAGATAATCTTGGGATTTTTTCCTGGTAGTCGACTTTTCACGATTACTTACTTAATTTTAGATTACTTTTATTCATAAACCTTCACAAAAACTTTGAGTTAGCATTTTCTCAAACAAGAAGGAAGTGAATTCCACTCCCTATTGAAACTCTACTAAAGATAAAAGATAAAGATAAAATATTATTTATTATTTATTTTTATAAATACAGGCAAGGACAAAAACTTAACGTAACTTAACTACTACCGGTTGACTTTGAATTTAAAAGCCTATCTTTGATGTTATATCTTCATCAACATCAGAGGCTCTACCGTAGCTTTCTGTCAAAGAGCTTCTCTGAACAACCTACATAATCAGATTGCATGAATGTGTAATCAGATTCCCTCTAGAGTGCAATGAAGACCCGTATCACCTCCAACATGCACCTCAAAACAGTCAGCGATGCGAAATTCATCGTGCGTAATTAATTTGGGAATGTTTGTAGCCATTACAGCGCGTACGAAATGCTCAAGCGTCGTATTGCCTCGATCTCTATACACTCACTGCAAGTAAGTGAACTAGGCAATGAAGTAAGAGCGTGAACGTTTTATAGCAGCTTTGTTAGTTGCCGATATTGTTTCCAAGTTACTGGTGTAATTACCAATGGGCATCGTCATTTATTTTTTATTTTTTATTCTATAAATCGAAAATATAGACAAATATAAGAAACTAATTTGAATATTTTCTTAATTTTTTATGTAAATATTTTTTTATTAATTATTTATTTCTAAAATTTTTGTGTATGACGTCACCACTGGCATTATGTACTAAGTTCATTGCTTTCATTCATGCTTTTAAAAAATAAAAATATGTTGACGTTTGACAAATGTCAGTGTCAAGTCAACAAGAAGGTTATTTTCTCAGTTATTTGACACTTTGACAGTTGTTTTTTTAAATATTTGTAGGCAATGGAACTACCGCATTAGAGGCTATGATGACGTCATCGAAAGAAAAATGAAGTAAACCTTTTTGGCGATAAATATTAATAATCCGTTTTAATTTTACTTATTTAAACCCTTAATAGTAATCAGTATCCCTATTCCTCGAAATGGTTTTTAATTTACGGCAATCGATGCCTCACTGATTAATGCCCATTGACACACATTGTGGCCACCCCAGGTGTCAGAGTTTGTCTGTATGTACAATGTTAGGGTGGCGTACCTAGAAATTAAAACGATACAATAACACCGAACTAAATCCTATATAATAACAATTAAATCTTAGTAGGTACTCTCATGGATGATAGAGTCACAGATTAGATAATAGTTACTATGTAAATAACGCTATTTACGTCTCTGTTCGTATTGGAGTGTGTGTGGAGGTGCCAGGGACTGAATGTAAATGCGGTGGAGAAATAAGCCCAATATTTACCGTTGCCGTAGCTGCGCTGCAGCAAACCTAATATCCTATTCGAGAAAGTCCACAGCGTTTTTAAGCTTTCAATGTACTTACAGCAAAGATAATCAGGATTGGGTTTTTTCGATTCTCGCACTTATAGCGTTAGCGATACGGGCTTTAGTATACCGACAACGATCTCGGTATATCTGACTTCAACGGAAAATTGCCTCATTGTTAGAACTATAGTGAATTATACAATTTAAAAGAGACAATTGCATTGAAAAGTAGTAAAAGTAAATTGAAAAAAAACCTTTTAGTTTATACAGGGTGTTAAAAGACCGCCAACAGACCCGAAAGCCACACATACTAGACACCAAAACAAAGTACTTTTTCGATAAATTATTGCTGGGAAATTATTTTGGTTTTTTAGGTTATAATTGTGAAAAATATTTTATCACGCAATGGACGTGTAACGCACAGAAGTCATATTGCGCAAACGTAGGTATAAGTTTATGTTACATAAGCTTGAAGTGCCGATGTTTAGAATACATTGCGGGTTGCAATTTTAACGTCGTTTTTTGTAAGAAATATTCATAATTTTGATACGGCTTCTTGAGAAGATATGTTAAGAACCAGATACTGAATACATTTCTGTAAAAAAAAAGTTTTGAAAAGTCTGACTTTGAACCTCATTATCTCGGAAACCGTTGATTTCCCAGGCATAGTTCCTTGGGCAAAAATGTTCATCATGATGAGGACAATACGTGGTTTCCCGCTTTGTTGGCGGTCTTTTAACACCCTGTATACTTTAGAAGAAAAAAAATTTTTTTGAGTGTTAATATTCTATATTTTGAACACGAGTAGTTAGGTTCACTACGCCTTGCCGAAACACGTTTCACCTAGTTACACTTCACCTATTACGTCTCATCTAACCTACAGTAGAGCTAATGTTCAAATCATCTAATGTTTGTTTTAACTATAACCATTTGTTCGAAGCTACACTTCACCTAATTACGATTCAACTAAACACAATTCATCGAAGCATCATTTGTTCGATGCTACATTTCACCTAATAATAACTAGTGGTTCGCCCTGCCCCGAACTATGAACTTGCGAGTGTACCTAATTGTTGCTAACATCATTTGCGCAGGCGCGCGCGCGCATTGCATATAAACTTTACAACCCCATATCTCGGCAACCCCTCGACCGATTTGGCTCATGTTCGAACTTAAAAATTATTTTAATTTCATTTACCCGCCTACAGAGGAAATCATAACATAACGATCCGACCAAATTTACTCAAGTTATCGTCGAACTTACATACATACATACAAACATACAAACGCCGGATTGTTCTAGTAGACTCGGAGAACTTCGCTCGCTCGTTCAATTACTCTATATGTACAGTGGGGCTATTACGTAAATAAAATAACCCACTGATTTAGAAAAAAACCCAACTTTCGACTGTCAAAAACACGATTTGGTATTATGTAACTCCAGTTTATCACGGTTGCTAAAAGTATCCACTCCACCATAGACAAATCCCATATTTGGTCATAAACGATAGGTCGATGGAAAGAAAACGGCATTCCGTAAAAAAAAATAAGCACTCTCAACTGTCAAAGTGAGTGACAGCCACTGTATTTTAAAACACTGATACGGAGCAGCTTTTTTGAAGTGGAATTGCGTTATTTTAACTTATAAAAGCAAGAAATATGTCCCATAGTAAGGGAAAAGTGAAATTAATTCTTCCAAAGCGAGGAAATTGTGTCGAGTTTTGTTTTTCATAGGATAATTATGTATTTCGCATAAATGACCCGCAATAGCCAGATATTGCACTTTTGGCTGCTATGACACTCCTTTGTCCTCAAAAACGTTGCAGCAGAATGCAAGGCAAGAATATATTTATACAATACCTACCCTAACAACTTTACATATCAACCCCTTTTGACATAAGTAAATTATTATTTTTTGTTTTCCAGGTTGATCACGCACTAGGTAGTATCTAAGTACGCGAACGGGTCGTACGTAGGTACTTATTAGTAAAACGTGGGCGCTCTGAATCTAAAGATGGCACAGCCCCCTTTTCCCTGAAGTTTTACATAGATACCCGGGACACACCTACCTAACATCCCAACAAGTGCAGAAAGGAGAAAATTTGGAAGGCAATGGAAGGTAAGCTATTTCGCTTGGCCGACAGTTTATACTATGGTTATCCACTTGGTAATTTTATTGTGAATGAAACCACTTTGAGAAAATCTGCTTAGTCGGCCCCGTGTACATATTTATGTATTGACCTTGTCAATTCCTATGGACTGGGCCAAATTAGCAGAGAGGAAAGCATAAATAGATGGTGGGCAAGCCTACTGCATTTAAACATGTCCCACGCACTATACAGTGAGGTGTCTGCGTCCTCACTATCGAAGCATGAATGGAGGTGCCGCTAGAGCTATAGACACTATTAACCAAATCAAATTATAGTTCCAAGTCTACTGTGTGTGTGGCAAGTGGCACTCACTCGAAGTAGAGGTACTTACCTACAGGGGTGAAACAACCACTTGGACGCTGTTGTGCCGACTTGTGCCTGATGATGAAGTAGGCTTGCCCGGCCAGCACCTAGGTCTACCTACCATCCTCTCAGCTAAGTCAGCCTATAATGTGTGTCTCAAATAAGTTATTGTGTAAATGGGTCTGTTTGAAAACCTTTTGATATTTTACACAGATAGTGACTTGTAAATTCACAAATGTAGGCATTTACTTAACTTTGAAATAAGCTTGTCTTATGTACGGTCGGCCACAATCTCAGATACCCCATGGCAGCTCTTATCGCGCGCGGCATAAGGGCGCCAATCGAACAAAAAGGGGTATCTGAGACTGTGGCCGACTGTACCTACATCCCCGCACTGAGACCTTACGCTATGTGTCCATCGTTCTACCTACTGGGCTGTCACCGCTTTATCCGGTCATACCGAAGAGAGTCGATTAACTCATCAAAACAAGCAACTTTTACTAGGGGACAAAATGTGAAATAAAAAAAAGCTATGCAACTCCCTTTTGTATGACACGACCTATCTGTAGCACCCTGTATATTCAAATATTCTCTGACTTACAATCCATGAAAGACAAGTACCTACAAAAGTGCAGTCATATTTTAACGAAGCCAGCGACAGTTGGTCGTTGTAATTAATGTAATGTAATGAAAACTGCTAGAGGTTGCTTCCCCATCTACCTCTAGTGTGAAATGCTACATGCTACTGCCTACTGGATGCTGTACGAGTCCTACATGCAAAGGCCTATGTTTTCATTAGGTATGTGCACTACAGAAGATGTGCCCGTTACGTTGGAATCCCCGCTTTACATTATAACTAACATCAAGCCACTCACCACTGCATTTCTATGTTTTATCTTACTAAAATCAATTGCAATAAGAGTCTTTATTTATTTCAGTTTTATGAGACACAAGCCCACAGTGAAACGCTGTTGCTGCAGAAGAAAGTTACAAAGTTAATCCATCCAAACAAATATTCATAAAATATATCATAAGTAGATGTGCCACTGGATGCTGTTTAAATTATTAAGTTATTTATATAGATGCAAAGGCCTGAGTGTATAAGATATTTAATATTTACCAATATATGGCCTACGGCCTTATCTGGGCTGAAAATGATTTTAATTTTTATTAGTTTATTAGCAAAAGTTAATAATATGTAAGTACTGAATATGAAGTACATTCTGTTGACATTCATTATTACTGTTACTACTCTGCAAGTATAAAATTTGGAGAGGGAAAAATAAACACCACAAAATTCATAAGTAATAGAGTTTTATTTACCTAACAGGAAACTTTTCACAGTACCTACATCACAGTACGTAGTAATACAAAGATCTAGTCATCCATTAGTTACACTCTAGCTGAAGTACAAGACAAAGGCCCGGTTTCTGAGTTGAGAATTTTGCTAAGCAAATGGGTAAGTATCGTCCTGTCTCTGCAGATTTCTCACAAAAGAGTGTGACAGAGCGATACGTAAGTATGTGCTTAGTAAAATTCTCAACTCAGAAACCGGGCCAAAGTCAGTCTGTGCACGGTTTCCCTTTTTGAAATTCTCACATAGCCGTGCAAGTCTCACTGTCCATGGCTTTTGACGGCCTTCCGGGGAAGGACACCTCTCTGAGACCGTGGTCACGGGTCCTTGTTGGCCGTCGTAGATCGTAGAGGGCTTCGGTCGGTCGCGGGCCGCGCTACGAAGGTGTCATGCATGCCTCTTCACGTCCACTTGAGGTCCCTCGCGACCGTCATTTTTCTCACGTAGCGAGCCGCGCCGATATTGTTATAATTATTGTTGTGGTCTGGATGGATTCTCGCTGTATGTACGGCGCCCGTCGTGTTGTAACTTGTATTGTTTGAATTCTCAGTGTTTCTTTGTCACCAACTGCACAGGGTTCGTTGTTCCCAAATGGATTTGTATTCAGGGTCGGTGGGTCAAGTTGGATGCATGTCACTTTGCCGTTGATGTAGTTAATAGTAGATCACTTTGAACTCCATCTTGGCGGCGGAACGCTGGTTTGGCCAGTTAATTTGAGGCTCGTAAGGTGCGTTGCTAGTAAAGTTGTTTCTTTCTGCGGCTAATTGAAGGGCACAAGTTTATCGTAGATGCTATATGGGTTGTTGTAAAGCGTGTCGGGTTAGTCCAACATGTTGAAACGTTTGTTTTTGGTAGCTTTCTTCACTAAATTCGCACATGAAACATTATTATTTTAGAATACTTTTTGTTTACAAACAAGATAGCACACACACACACATTCATAATGGGTGACATTTGACATTTGTCTTGTCGCACACAAGGGCAAACAAACGTCGTCGCAAAATGGCAGTTTTGCTAGCGATCGTAACGAAATTGCCTCTTTCACAGCCTTCTTTATCTCTCAAGCCATGCTGTTAAGTTTGGCAACCTCGCATTTAAGGACTGCGTGAACCGGTTGTCTGTCTTGTAAGACTATCTAATAATTAGTTTTCCAGCGACTTAATAAATCGTTATCCCGTGGGAAAGAAAACGTAGATAAAGGTCTTTCTTCTCTCTTTAGACTTGAGTCGTAATTCGACTTACAGCAGGGCAAACAACACCGGCGAGGCATTTGAAAATAAATTCATGATTTAATGTTGTGTTACGATTGGTTCTCTAGGATCAAATTGTAACTACAAATCGTAACTAAAACTATGAAAATACTCTAAAAACATACCTTAAGCTGGCAAGTCAAGTTAGGCTGTTTTAAAGCAATGAATAACTAATAAATTACTTAATTTTCACTCACAATATCAGCCACACAACAAATCAAAACCAATCCTTACGTCAAATGAAGATGACGTATTATCCAGCTAACTAAAAACTACAAGAAAAATGGTATAAAAACAAACAGCATAACTGCCATGTTATTTAGCCGGGTATTATTATGTGACTAAAATTAATGGTATCCAGCCAGAGTTGAAGTTAGTGAGACTCGGATTAGTTTTAACTTGGTCGTACTATCATAATGGCTTCTGACAGACAGTGCAAAGCGTAAACCGGTTCACGGGCGACGTTGCCAGGACTTGCACAGCACGGCTTGAGAGATAAAGAAGGCTGTGCCTAGAGCATGGATACCGGTTTTCGGTAATACCGAAAAACCGGGATCCCGGACTAAATATCTACATTTGAAAAACCGGTATTGTATTATCTTAATACCGGAATTTCGGTATTTTCGGTATTACAGATAAAACTCTGAAACAAGTGTGGAATATCAAAATTTCGCGCGCATGCGATGCGTGCGAGTGCGCCGTGCGGAATAGTGATGTGAACCGGTTTTTAGAAACCTACAAAAAAAAACTTTTTTTGTAAAAACCTATAAGTATAAACGCCTGTTTTTGTTTATTAATTAAAACCGATTACTTTCTTATTTTGGACTGCAGTCCAGGGGCCTTAGCCTGTAACGCAATGGTGCCAAAATAGGTTCCGAGTTGACGGCTTCAATAAGGGATTTTCTGACAGCTTTAAAAAATAAAATAGATATAAAAGCTGTGACAGATGGCGTTGATCCGACATCACAAAGTAAATTCGTGCTTACTACAGCGAAAATACTTTTTCACTTCATTGCTCTGTGACTTCATCTTTCACCTCATTCCATTTTGGTACATGTACCACTCAGTCGGAAAAAGTGCACGACTTTGTTATTGTTCTTGTATGAGTGAATGGTAGCACCGGAAACACTACATTTGCTCCATCACCAATACCTAAATATTGTGTTTGGACGTATCTACGAAGCCCAACGAGCGCGAACTGGCTTATAAAAAACATATCTCGTCAGCGACATCCAGTTACAAATTTGGAACTACCACTCATGAGCTGTCAGAAAATTGCCCATTACGATTTATTAATCCGGATTGCGGACGGTCCTTTTAATGTTTTTGTAGTACACCAAAGAATATTCTGATTCTGCAACTTTTTCTCCGAGTGCGCGGACAGTTTGTGAGTGAGTGAGTGTGTGTATTTGTTTTCACGCTAGAACTGCAGGACGAATTTGCCTGAAGGAATGGAGATAGCTTAGAAAACAGACTTACATAGACTATAAATTACGAACTAAATTCGTCTGGTCGATAACGGAAAAAAAAGTCTACGCGGACGAAGTCGCAGGCAAAAGCTAGTATAAATTAATATTATCGTTCAATTAAATAAAGTCACTTATTTAAAATTTTCTATTTGTCTATTTTATAACAATTTAATATTTTTTAATATAACAAAAATGTAATACCGAGAAATACCGAAAAACCGGTATCCCGGTATTTAAAATCTTGATACCGAATGAATACCGGTATTGGGAAAAGGCTCCGGTATTCCATGCTCTAGCTGTGCCTCTTTGCAGCGTGTTTGTTTTTGTGTGCATCCACCACAGGTACCAACATGACAAAAATAATGCTGCGTATTCACCAAATTAGCTCGTGTCACAGACGAAAGTACCGAATGAAATCACACGTTCATAGATTAAAGTCTTAGTAAAGTGTCGATATGGTATTCACTTCAAATCACGTCACTATCCGTTTCCACCGTGGCATTTTTTCTTACATAATCGCTTACAGTTGCAAGTTCAAAATAGCAATGGACAACTTTTGTAACCACTTATAACTATGCGGATTATTTTAGCTAATACGCCTGCAGTACAACTAAACACCATTCATCGAAGCACTATTACGTCACCTGCTTAAACTTTGATGCAGACGGTTTTTTTTTTGTTATTGGACAGTTTCGCAGCAGCAAGTCCAACCCAACGACACGACACCTCATTTATTCAAATCGGTTCGAAGGTGGAACATAGGAACGGAAATACATACGTACGTATGTACATGACGGTGGAAAACATAACCCTTCTTTGGGCAGTCGGTTTAAAATTGAAACATGTTACACTAGTCGTGTTTCGCCCCGAACTACGAACTCGCCATGAAAACGCGATGCAGGCGGAACGCGACGCTGGCAGAAAGCGACGGGGCCGCCAAAATTCGATCAAATGAAATGTAGATAAAACAACATTAGACTAAACAATTCCTAGATGAAATAAGCTCTCGGACTAATGACATTCGGTTAAATGAACCCAAGGTGTAATGTCATTCGGTTAAATGAAGACTAGTTTAAGTGACATTGGATGATACGTCATAGGTGAAGTGTAACAAGGCGAAATGTAATTCGGCAAGACGTAGTGAACCCCTATTATACAATCTGTGAGTTTTATATTCTGTATTTTGTAGTATGTTGTTGGAGAGGAAGAAACATATTACGATCAGACGTTTGTTCATAGTTTTGATTGTACACGGTCTCTCTATCTTTTAATGTAAGAAGTACTTACATCGATTAAAAAAGCTTGAAATAAAGCTTTGAATAAAGACTGAAAACGAACAAACCCTGCATGCTGCATTTAAACCAAACCATTTAAACCTATTTTTTTCGCTAGACAAAGCCATAATTCAGTTTACTATGTAAATATACAAATGTACATGTTGAATACAAAAGGAGCAGATTGTGAGGCACGTTTTGTTTACAATTTCTTTTCAACGCTTCGCTAGCTAGGTTAGCTGGCTGTGCTGTAGGGAAATAACGAGTCTGCGGCGTGGAATCTCAAACAACGTTTCTACTACATTGGCACCTAGATAACTTCTGTGTGTTCTTACCAATGAATAACTGGGAGAAGCGTGAAAAATTGTGTGAAATCAATCATTTGGTTCTATGCTGTTACTTGTCATTCGTGGGTCAGTAACTTACCCTGTGTATATCAGCCTTTCTGTATTATGATGATGTTGTTGATGAGATACTAGTATATCTCAAAAATAAAGTAAGGCTTGCTTTTTTACCATCACAGTGGGCACTCCCTTCTTTGCACAATGCGTATTATTTTTGAAGATTTTGCCATGAAAATAAAGTGTTAGGCATAAAGATAACGGTTTCAGGTGAGTGGATGATAAATTTGATTGCGTCTGTGTGTTTACGAGCCTAAAAGCCGCATTGATTGATAGTTAAAGCTTGCTCGGGAGAATTTACGGTAATGGCGTTGATGTGGTTTGAGTTGCGCCGACTAAAAGGAAAAAGAAATAAAATACATTACTATTTAGAGAACTAATGTTCGTTTATTTTTCTAAAAACATTAAATCTATATTTTATTTTTATATTTGGTCTTTATCATCGTTACATTATTTTTTTTACACGTTCAAATATTATTAGATACGCAAGATTTATACAATATTCATTTAGTTGTTTTTTCTTAGTTTCGCTAATGTTCTAATTTATCCATTTCACACTGCGAATATTTATGAAAAATACGCTGTATCAAATTAAGAATAAGAATGGCCAGATAATATTGCATCAATGTTTCAGATGAAAGAGATAAAAGTATCTGAAAACGCTCAAGGTTTGGCTAAACTACGCACTCTTATAAATACGGTTCCATAAAAACTAGCTCTGGATTTACTCAATCGTAATCATGTGGTTTATCTCCATCAAGTCAGGGTGGTATTAATAGTCGTCTGAGATCACCTACTTGAGATCGATCTCAAGGAGGTAAATGTCAAGCCTTGGGTAATGTCAAACTTGAGTAGCTGTCTGCATATTAATAGACACGATCTTGAGATTGACATTGACGTTAGCCGACTTGCTTGAGTGAGTCGACTTACTTGAGTCGACGCCATATTAATAGAGCCGACTTGAGCTCTGACTTGAGTGAGTCATTCATCTTTTGACAGTCCGTGACGTCTCAATTTCAAGCCAACGTGGTTTAGAGTACTAGGCATGCATAAAATCTTAAGAATCTGTAAGATCACTTACTTGATACCGGAGTCGCTAATAGACACAATCTTACGTGAGTTCGCCTACTTGAGACCGATCTCAAGCAGGTGATCTCAGAGGACTATTAATACCACCCTTAAACAGTCAAAATAAAAACGGTATCGTTCAATCTCAGCGTTATTGCACAAATGTGGAGAATGAAAACCTGCTTTTTAACGCTTACCAGCGGTCGCGGCGACGTTATGTCAGTTCGTAGCAGGTGCTACGTCGTAGCAACAATGTGCTACGACGTGGTGAGCGTAGCCCCGTAGCTCCAGCACGATCGACAATAAGCAAGCAACAGATTAAACGGAAATGCCCCACACAACTTTCATCCTAACTTTGCAGACAATAAGAGCAATTTCTCCTCGCGTCACTCGCATGAGAACGAAAATACGTCATATTTTCTATAGTTGCGTAACTGGGCAAAACTCGGTACAACACATAATATTGGAAATACTCGTACTCCGCACGAACACCAGAGACAACTCAACAAAAAACGTCAGACTTCTACATTCCATCAACGCCTTCTATTTACGTGACTCACGCACGACACGATAACTCACTATACAAAGACGTACACTTCAATCTACACATCCACACTACCTATACATTGAGGTCTAGTCGTGTATCACGCGGTTATGTACACTTCTTCCTTTTCTTTTACAGGATAGTCTTTTGGCGGCGGGAGTTTAAAGCTGTCTCGCAGGTAAGTGAAGCGGTGAAAGTTGTAGAAGTACTCCTGGCCATCTGGGGAGTACTGTGGATAGAGGGTGTAAGGAGGGAACTCCTCACCACAGTCCAGCTTTGATAGGGAGTCTGCGAGGGCGTGCCTGGCAAACTCCTGCTTGTAACGTCATGACTGCTCGCGGTAAGCTCGCCTTTTATCGCACTTCTCTTTCAGAATGTAGCAGAGGGCGATGGCTATGAGTACTGCTATCGCTATCGCCATGCTTATGCTTATCCAGATGATCTCTTCGTTAATACCGCTTGTCGATTTGCCTGTAAACAAAGTCACAGATTACTAAAGTCAGAGATTGGAATTGAGTTGGGGTAATAAAATGGATTCCAATAAAGTTTGACGGGTCGGAAAGCTGAATCCAACTTGTCTGGCGCAAATGTTTTCGAACTATTTCCATACGATTCGGACTATGTTGTGAAATATAACGAATAAGCGCCCGAGTTTAATTTATTCCACACAGGGAATACGAAATTAGCTGACAAATGGATGTGACATTATTATGTTACGCTAGATGGAATCGCCTGAACTCCATTAAACTGTTAAATAGGTTTCAGCTCTGCAACAGGCATCGCAGCACTATTGGGCTGGCATTTAATTATCAGACAATGTATATTTTGAACAGACATAAGTTGTCATGTAATTAACAGGTGAGTGTAATATACTTGCACACAAACTTTTATAGCCCGCTTCGGGGTGGTTTCCACAAAATCCTTTCTTTGCACAGAATTAGTAATTTAGTATGGCCAATAATTGTGTCATCATCATCATCATTTGCCAACTCTCTATGCACTATTATCGACCATCGAACTGCAGTTCTTTCCACCGACAACAGTCCATCTCTTGGCCGCCACTCTGTCACTGCCTTAATCTACCAGCCATCTTTTTAGGATATTTAAGATAATTTATTTCACGCTTATTGATGAAAAACTGCTGCTGCTGGTTGACTTGAGCATTCACAGAACATCGAAAATTCGCCATTTCTAAACAACAAACAGAGCCAAGCGTAGAACCTCGCTACGAAAAATTTCACGATCATTCCAGCGAACGCTCTAGTACAGGGGTCGGCGACCTTTTTCACTTTTCAAAGAGCCACAAAAAAATATAGGTTAATTATTATAGAATTTACTTATTTATTTAAAATCGAATATTCATCGATTTTAACAGCGAATTTCTTTATAGAAATTTCCGTTTTTAATAGGATGAACGTACGCGCTGTTGTTGAAAGTTGAAGATATCATGACCCTCGATATTTTTTTGCATATGGAACTGAAGAGCCGCAACTTTCATCGAAAGAGCCGCATGCGGCTCGCGAGCCGCAGGTTGCCGACCCCTGCTCTATTAAATGCTCGTCATACTCAGTGAATGCCCAAGTTATCAGTAGCTTGGGTTAGTATTTGCAATGTGTGTGTGTTATTCAAGGGTATGTTACCTTGCATCTTGTTGGAGTAGCCGCCCATCTTGCCAGCGACGCGTGCGCACGCGCCACTCGCCGAAACCACGACCAGCACGGTCGTGCGCACCATTGTTGAGCCTGTCGAATGGAATGAGACATTAGGAGGTGCGGTAGTGTTGCCTAGTTGCCTGTCACAGTTTTACGTTTAACGCTTAGTGACTAGAGCGATGAGATAAAACTTATAGAGTCCTATGAAAGCGCACCAGACGCCGGTCACACATTGTTATTTGGGCATCATTTTGGCTACTTGGAGGATTAACATGGCGACAAATGAGAATCATGAGCGCATTTAGGGAGCAATTTCAAAAAACTTACGCTTTACGCTCGTAAATCTTGGTAAAGTTTGGTAGCGCCGACTACGCATTTAAAAAGGTTACAAAAAAGGTTAGGTTACTAACCGACTAATCAATGTCATAGTAAACTGTGAATTGTAATTTTATGAAATGGCCCACTGATAACGAGGACTCTGAAATCATTCTTGACTTTATTTACATGTCCATAATAGATACGAGTAACTTTAAATATTTCGCAACTAGCCACATTTTTGTTGTGCCATCGTACAATGGAGAAAATAAGCAAGTCGTAGAGAGTGGAAATTATGTGACAATTCGATATTGGAAAAGTCCAACAAATCCGCTAGAAGTATTCTCTATATTATCCTATTTATTCTAGATCGTATCGCCTAGCACAGAGTAGATAGATGGTTCGTCGATGTAGTTAATAAAGTAGAACTTGGTCACTAACAGATTGTAGTTGTAGTAACTTCAGGAGGGAGACATAATTAGTTTGTGCTGTCTTCTATCTCCCGTAACAACGCTACAACGGAAAGTTTATTCATTGCGATCCCCTCCTGTTTCTGAGCCCGTTAAATCTAGGTGACGGTACAGCTGAATACAGAAGGTATGAAACTATAACATAAAGCCTACCAACCTTTTTTAACATTCATGTTTAGTGTGTGTTTTGTAGCTGCGATGTTAATTAGAGGCTTCGCGCTGTCATGCCGGCCAGAGTGATGACAACATGGCGCTGTGAACAACACAAAAATGTTTTCGGTTTTAAATCGAGATCTTCCTAGTCTACACTAGAAAGGGTGAAAATTGTAGGTCACTAAATAAGTAGAGTTTTTTAATAAATTTCCTTATTTAACTTCGTACCCTTGAAACAAATGGCGAAATTAAAATTAAGATTTAATACTTATATATTATCAATTTTCTATTGGGCCTTCACTGGAATACACGGTTAGAGAAAACAGCAGAGAGGTTAACTAGCATTCTTTAATTTACAAGTTCCTTGTACCCTTCCAGTTTTAGTACGTATGTCTGTCTATATTGGTATATTTAGTACTCTGACGTGCTGATAACTCTACCCGGGTTTATGTATGGAACATACCTATTGTATATCTCTCTCGTCTGTCAATTGTCAAAACAAAGCACACTGCACTCAATCTCCGCTATCATACCTCGCGCACGAATTCCAGAACAAATCTAGGGATTAATGTTGTTCAACGGTGGGAATTCGGGAGATTAGCAACAAAGGAGTGGAGAATTCCAGGGATTTAAGCCGCAATAAGGCTGTATCCATTGTTCTACGAATTATCTCCAAATGAAGTGCCTGAAACGTTTCAATTAATTCGGTTTCGGTTTCCTCGTCGCACGAAACGCGATACGCAAATGGAGTTTCAGTGAATTAAATAAAGAAGTAAACAAAATCCTGCCGAAAACTATCAACACAATGAACACGGGTGGACAATGTACCTACTTCAACAATGAAAATTAATTGAAAATGAAACTTGTCCGTAGTATTCAAGTGAAAACTATAATCATTTTCCGGAAGTTTTTCGCACTTTTCCTGCCCTGAATCGAGCATAATATTTCACTTGTACCGTTTGAAGGGTTCAAACGTGACATCGTGTATGTGGTTTTTTTAATAACATTTTTCGTCAATAATATGTTCCGACCTACATCCCTGAACGCCTGATCCGATTTGAACAAATTAGTTAAGAACGTGATTTTTTTCCTTTTGGCGACTTAGGTCTATCAGGAAAAACGACTAGATATAAAAATGTCGAACTTATAAAATTAAATTGTCGTAGGCTATTTATGCCGAGATATAAAAATGACGATATTTACAAATGTCAATATGAAAAATGTCTATAACCCAGAAAGTATAAAGAAATGCCAATATTTAAAAATTTAAACATTTCTTGACAAAATATACGAGAATAGGTACAGAGTTGATTCTTGTTTCGAACTAATAAGTAGGCAGTAATAATAGGTTCTTTGTACCCCAACATAACCTGCCTGAATACCGGCAATATTGTAGATTCGTTTTGTCAACTCGTACTTCTTCTTTTGTTGTGTTGATCAAGCCGAATAGTTCTATTCGATTTTTATCTGAAACAATATCTTCCGTCGTTGAACACAGAGCAAATACAGACGTGCAAACACCGAATAAGCGGACGTGTCAGCAGACCGGCCGAGGTCGAAGGTTGTCCCTTGGGACCTCTTGTTTAGATCAAAAGGACCTTCGTAGAAGAGCTCTAAAGATGTATAGATATGTCATTTAAAGCTGAATTTTACCAGAACCTTAAAAACATACTTGTAATAGTTAAAGACTGTAAAGAGCTCTCCGTCGTGTGTTGAGAGTTGAGACACATTTTTTTAACACTATACTTACTACATATTTGATATAATCCGCTGCGGGATGAGAATGGGATAATACCTTTTGGAACTGAGACGCTTGCGGTCCGCCTGTCAGCTGTAGCGTCAGCATTTCAGCAAACTCTTGTTGTCTATTGGCAAACTCGCGTCGAAACTTGCTTGTGTTTTCTGTGCGCGTGGGTGTCTGCTCGAGTTTTATCACGTTTTATTCAATTAAAGCAATAACATTTAATCCTTCTAGATTACAACCATTAAACATTTTTGTGTATTTTCAATTTCATAACCCTATGATATAACGTAGAACTAACAAATTTTTTACTGACGCTACTCGAGAACTGTCATTTTCGATACAGTCCCAAAAGGTATTATCCCATTCTGATCCCGCACGCATTATACATGCAGCTAGATTGATACGAGAGGTACAATGTGGTTAATTTGATATGTGTGAAGATCGGTCTCTTTCCTGTGTAGAGAGTCATAAACGAGCAAGGCAGAGGCAGAAAACCATTTCTGCTAGCTATGAGTAGCTGTGGCTATGTTGTAACTTGAGTTGATCAAGGCCAGGGGGAGCTCGTTTCAAGGCCAGTAATGGGACCCAACGTTTGCAATCCGACTGAGTTGTTTGCATTCACTAAATTGGAGACATTGGCACGGAGTTCCCGGCAAGGGCAGGTGTAATTCAATGAGTTGAAATGAGGATCTAAAGCGGCTATTTGAGAATGAAAATATAAATGTGATTAAAACTTGCCGAGTTCATTAGTGTATTCTGTAGGCATCACTTTTTTGCTATGTAAGTATTTTGTTTTACGGGGGGCCAACAAACTAAATCTCGCGCGAGATACCATCAGGTAAATTTAATATATCCTACCTTTGAGATACCTTTTACCCTGTAGTCACTAGTGTAGTGGGATTTGCGAAATACTTCCATCAAAGTTTTGTTTTGGAAAATAACAATATTTAAGATTTGCGAAACATTTTTGTCATTATTTAATTTAGGATTCGAGGCCCAAGAAATTTGCGATCTTTTATTATTACAGGTAGGTACGTACCTACGGCAATTTTGAGAAGCGGCTGTAAAAGAAAGGAAAGAAAAGTTCGCGACCCTCCACCGCATTTCAGGAAGATAAATAAATCGGCTCAGGCTAATTTAAATGGTTATTTTTTATTCCGTAGGCCGTTGATAATTATTACGTCCCTCATTTTGCCGCTCACGGAGCGTGAAGTATCTAACATCCCCTTTCCTCCCCGATGCTATACCTCAGGGACAAAGTAGGAGGTTTGAGAAGGTCTTCTTCAGCCTCTCTTGAATTAAGATCTACTAAGTGTGAAATAAGTATGAATTAACACGCGAGTATTCTTTTTATTTTATTTTATTTTATTCTTTCATGAAAAATTTGATTCCTAACTAAATAAGTCTGAACGTAGGTTCTTTAATAGGTAAGTACCTACATAGTACTACCATCAGACTACCATCAAAACGACAGACAAAACAAATACTTGTCTAGACAATAGCAGCCACCGCAAGAGGTACCAATTACCAAATCTCACCAGCAGTAGTGTTTTATGATTTTTATCGAGGTAACCTTCCACGCCTTCCTTTATCATCACTCACGCTAGAGGGTTAGGTATTCTATTTATCACCACCCGCGTCATTTGCACTAACTCTCCGGGGTCTAAGCTGAATGCATTGTCATGTAAACTACCTTCTGAGAGCTTCGCTTAGCTCACGACGATACCTTGTCTCTCACTTTGGCAAGAGGATCTTTGACAACGCTGGGGATCAATTACCTTAATTGTAGCCTCGTTGGTGACTGTTAAGTAAATTAGAATAACGAACAAGCACTTAGGGATGATTGAATCTAGTGAACGCGACGTTGGATTTGCATTTTGGAAAGCCGAAAATAAAAGGACATGGTACAAAACTTACTCCTCAGCAAAACGAATGTTTAATTTACTGACAAACTGCCTGACTGCCAAACAACTAACATATACATTTGTTGGTTGACAGTTAGGCAGTGGAAGGAAATCATTATATTCATTCGTTTAGCACAGTAATTTCTACAGGCAGCTGCCGCCAGTGTCGGATTTTAATCCCGACCCAAGTGTCAGCGTTTTATTTATTCCATTTATTATGTAGTACTTACTAGATTCTGTGGGGATTTCATTCGAAACGTTAATTATAGTAATGGTTATTGTTTAAACATAACGGTAGCCATTGCACAGTTGCACACCTCATTAGGTTTTCATCCTACCTATAGCAAAAGTTTGCAGTAAGCAATCACAAACACTGAATCATTCACACCACGGCACCGCACTTCAGACAGCCTTCCAAGCTCAGCGTCAATCAATTACATTTCTGCACGAAAATCCGAGCGCTGTCTCTGTGAGACGCGCGAAGCGAAGTTAGTTGCCAACTAGGGTGACGATCCACCCTGTTCGCGTCCACGTGGTGCGATCTCTGGGACTCCACTGCCGCGGCCCGGGCCCGACCTGCCGCCCCCGGCCCGTGCGAACACCAGCTAAAATCCCATCGTGTGCACCCTAAAATGCGCAACGTTAGATAGGGCACACCGGAATCAACCCCGGTCCTTTGTAGGATGGAAGTTTGGCGTAAATGGGATGTTTCAGGTGTAGAGTGGAGGGAGGTGTGACTGATGGAGCGGCGTTTTGGGTCTAATATTTTTAACTGATGCGGCGACGCCCAAAATGACGCTTTCTGATGATTATTAATGTGTAATGACTTTCGATGAGTTTTAAGTTTCGGCGGCAGTGTGCTTTGAGCTATTTTTTTGCAGTTTTCCTTGCTGGTGCAGTTTATCACTTGCGAAACATGATGGAAACCATCGATTACTCCATAATGTTATGTCACTCCAGGGGAAATGGGACGCGCTACGTCTTATCTTCTCTACTAATCATTATAAAGGGACACGTACACTATTTACATTTGTACCTAGGCAAATTGAGATTAAGACAAACTGAAATGAAGTCATTGCTAATTTTAGGCATTATGGGACAAAGGCAAATTGAAATTCAGGCACAATGACGTAAAGGCATTTTGACATTCGGTCGTTACGTTACGGTTTTAATAATAATCACCGACCGACACACGAGATTTTTTCACCGATTTAATACAACCATCTCTCAAGTATTCTCATATTCAGACAGAAGCGGTGAGCTGAGCAGAAAAGGTATTCAAAGTATACTGTTGGCGGGAGGTAAAACGATCGAACGATGAAGTGAACGATCTGTGAATTTAATTTTATTGTATATCATTCATTCGAAAATCGAAGTAAGGGGTTTTATAATCCATAACTGTGCACGGAGTATACATAAACAATAGAGTGCAATGTCACATCGTAGTTTGCATATTTTTCCCTTCAGAGAAGGTAGTACGGAACCAAAGGAACTGTTGCAAGAAATGTTTTCTTATAAGTTGCGGATGTTGCCTGGAATTACTTTACTGTCTTGTCCGTAGATGTACTTGTTCTCCCTGTTCAATCTCCAGTAATTGAATCTCGTTGTCGTTTATGTAAGAAAAAATAAAGGGAATCGATGCTGCTATGTCTAACTTTAGTAACTTGAGAACAGCGCGTCTATTTCCTAAAAAAACACTCACGCGTCGACCGTCAAAACACTAGGAAATAGCCCTTATTGAAGTGTTTTTTTTTTTACATTTAAAGACGGGAATATTTACGGTGATTATTTTATAGAATAACAGGGCAGATTTGTTTGTTTTTTAATTAACAGTTTATGGCACGAATACATCATGTATCGTGTATCATCATGGAGCTAGATTAAAAATGTTTTGCGTCAACACTGTCTTATGTTAACCTCGCTTCAACATTACGAATAAATCTCACAATGATAGAGATAAGTAGCTATTTAATTTCATGTGAATGATTCGCTTAGTATTCAGTTTGTGCCTTCCGTACAGCTGTAGCTTATGAAATTCAACCTAAATTGAGGTAATATCGATACTTGGAGCTGCACGAATTGCTGATGTATATTATGTTTCTAAGCGTATGACACAATACAAGCTCGTTGCGAGCCAATGCGAGCTGATGTGGATTCTGAATTTACATTCACAAGACACATTATTTGTTTTCGTTTTTATTAGTCAAGTTCTCGCTTCACTCGTTTTTCACTGCTGATTTCACTTCGGAATAGAGAAAAATGCTCTTGTAGCTTTCCTACATTTTTCGATTATGACGTTATGCTAGTTTAAATACCCATTTCGTAGACTCTTCGTCGTTGCCAAAATAACATCATTAATTCAGCGTTCAGATCATAAGCATCGTTTTGATATACGCGTTCTCGTACTTATTAAAAAAAAATAAGATAGGTTAACGCATTGTTATATAAAAGCTTCTTGTAACAGGTAGGTACTTGTTACAGTAATGTTTCACTCCGCTTTGTATCCGTCCAGGTAGGTATTAGAGTTTGAGATTGAGGCGTGTTCTCCACAATGCCAGGCGTGCATGCTGCACGGATAGGAATGCGAGGAAGAAGCAATCTCGAGAATCTCAAGTGTCTCTACACCGCTCCATTTGCAGATAGAAAGATGCAGATGTTTCAAGCTGGGGACTTGAGTCTTTTCTTGTGGATAAAACGCCTCTAACTTCAAATACCTCTATTTATATTTATGCGATGAGCAGGCGTTGTGAAGCCGCGTTCACGCTTCTTCGTGTATATGTACGTCCTGTCTTCGCTAAGCAAGTGCTTGCGTTAATTACTTAAGTCAGCATCGTTCTGTCTCTGCAGATTTCTCACAAAAGAACGTGACAGAACGATACTTAAGTATTTGCTTAGTAAAATTCTCAATTCAGAAACCGGGCCCCTGTATTAGACTTTATTTAGTTCAAAGATAGAACGAAAGCGAAATAAGGATTTTGGCAGATTTCAGCAGCAACGCACGCTACTGGCGTAAATAAAGAGAGTAACATGATGGAGTGTATGAGCTTTGAACTTTGCTGTGTTAATGTCGAGCCTTTTTTTGCAAGATGCAGGTATAGAGGAATATGCAATAACAACGTGGATGTATCTAATAACTATCGAGCATCGGAGCTAACATTTTACTCCTTTCCCAAACCTTTTTTCCTACGATTTGTACTCCTCATCGATATATTTCCAACCTCAGACAAACCGAACTTGAAGGCGGTCAGACAAAGGAGTTTTTTTCTCATCCCTCGTGAGTGGGATTGGCTACGTTAATTGGAATCGTTGTGAAAAATAGAGCTTGTTATTACTACGGTATCGGAAAAAGTTCTACTTACCTATTTAAATTTTTAGGCCTTAGCTGTTTCCGTGATGGAATTTTTATTTCAATAAAGTTTTTTAATTTTTATTCATCTAGCTGTTGGTAGGTGACCTCGTTACTTGTTAATGTTTCCTCAACGCAAATTGTTTTCCTGTACGATGATTTCGACACGATAAGAAGAAGTTCGATTTATGAAAAACTAGCTTTTCGCCCGCGACTTCGTCCGCGAAGACTTATAAGAAGTTGCCTGGGTACATCTTTCACCATTATCAAATTAGCATGAATAGAGTCATGGGTGTGTATTTTTGTAAGCTATCTCTATTTCAAATGTCAACCAAATCCGTCGTGCAGTTTCAGCGTGGAAGTGTATGTGTTGTGTATGCGTGTGACCAAATTGGTAAAGATCAAATGAATCCAACAAAAAAAAAATACATACTTTGAACCTTTTTGGCCATTTTAGGTGTATCATTATTATTGTTTTCTTCATGCTTGGTAGATTTCCTATAAAACGCAACTGTAGTTAAATGTTCATTGAATAGTTGTAGCTTTAATGGTTCCGGCATTGATATTGATACTACGTCAGGAAAACTCTTAAAATGTTTCCACCCTTTTTGATGCTGAAACATGTGTTTTATTATTATTTCTGATTTAATACACGACTACTTAGTTTCAAGGTAATCTGACCCAATAAAATGATAATTTCATACAAATTTTGAACCCCGTTTTGGCCGTTTTAGGGTTAACATTATTACTTTTTTCTTCATGGTTGGTAGTTTTGCTATAAAACGCAACTGTAGTTTTTCAAATTTGTAACTTAAATGGGTTGGGCCCAGCATTGCTACTACATCAGGGAAAAATATTCAACGTTTCCACCCATTTTAAGCCTTCATTCGCTGAAATGAGAAAAATTCTGAAACACGTGTTTGATTATTTCTGATTTAGCATACGGATACTTAGTTTCAAGTATATCAGACAAAAAAAAAATGTATTTCATACAAACTTTTAACCCCGGTTTGGGCATTTCAAGGGTTAACATTATTACTTTTTTCGTCATGGTTGGTAGTTTTGCTATAAAACGCAACTGTAGGTAGTTCAAATTTCAAAGTTCTAACTTAAATGGTTTGGACCCAGCATTGCTACTATATCTGGGACAAATCTCCAACGTTTCCACCCATTTTAACCCTTCATTCGCTGAAATGAGAAAAATGCTGAAACACGTGTTTAATTATTTCTGATTAAGTATACGAATACTTAATTTCAAGTAAATCGGGCCAAAAAAAAATTTTATTTCATACAAACTTTGAACCCCGGTTTGGGCATTTGAAGGGTTAAAATTATATTATTTTTTTCATGGTAGGTAGTTTTGCCACAAAACACTACTGTAGTTTCAATTTCATAGTTGTAGCTTTAATGGTTTAGGCCTGGCATTGATACTACATCAGGAAAAATCTTCAAACTTTTCTACCCCTTTTAACCCTTTTGTGGACAGAAATTTTAAATACGCTGAAACACGTGTTTAATTGTTTCTTATTAAATTTACAAATACTAAGTTTCAAGTAAATCGGACCAAAAAAATTTTTTATTTCATACAAACTTTGAACCCCGGTTTGGGCATTTGACGGGTTAAAATTATATTTTTTTCTTCATGGTGGGTAGTTTTGCTACAAAACGCTACTGCACATTCAGATTTCAAAGTTGTAGCTTCAATGGTTTGGGCCCAGCATTGCTACTACATCAGGAAAAAAACTTCAACGTTTCCACCCATTTTAACCCTTCATTGGCTGAAATGAGAAAAACGCTGAAACACGTGTTTGATTTTTTCTGATTTAGTATACTAATACTTAATTTCAAGTAAATCGGACCAAAAAAAAATTTTATTTCATACAAACTTTGAACCCTGTTTTGGGCATTTGAAGGGTTAAAATTATATATTTTTCTTCATGGTAGGTAGTTTTGCCACAAAACACTACTGCAGTTTCAATTTCATAGTTGTAGCTTTAATGGTTTAGGCCTGGCATTGATACTAAATCAGGAAAAATCTTCAAACTTTTCTACCCCTTTTAACCCTTTAGTGGGCAGAATTTTGAAAAACGCTGAAACACGTGTTTAATTGTTTCTTATTAAATTTACAAATACTAAGTTTCAAGTAAAACGGACCAAAATAAATTTTTATTTCATACAAACTTTGAACCCCGGTTTGGGCATTTGACGGGTTAAAATTATATTTTTTTCTTCATGGTGGGTAGTTTTGCTACAAAACGCTACTGCAGTTTCAATTTCATAGTTGTAGCTTAAATGGTTTGGGCCCGACGTTGACACTACATCACGAAAAATATTCATACATTTCAACCTCGTTTAACCCTTAAACGGCTAAAATTAGAAAAAAGCTAAAACAGGTGTTAAATTATTTTTGATTTAATATACGAATTCTTAGTTGCAAGTAAATCCGGACAAAAAGTTTTTTTTTTCATACAAACTTTGGACCCCATTTTTACCGCCTTAAGGGTTAAACTTGAAGTAAATCTGTCTTAACCCGTAGCGTGTCCACAAATTACAACTATTGACAAATTTTCACTGTTGTGGCATTAGCAGTTTTGTTCCAGCATTGATCGTAACTGGTGAAAAAAATCGAAAAACTTTGGCACCCATTTTAACCCTTAAGAACATAGAAATGAGAAAAAATCTGAAATAGGTGTCAAGTCATTTTTAAAAAAAAGTACATAAAACCAAGATTTAAGATTATAAGACCCAAAAAAATTTTTTTCCCATACACACTTTGAGCCCTATTTTGACCCACTTAAGGGTTAAATAAAAAAAAATCGCTTCTTAAATGAACCCTCCACCATATAACGCAACTTTTGTCCAAATTTCATACTTATAGGTTCAGCCGTTTGGGCTGTAGCGTGATGAGTCAGTCAACCTAAGCCTTTTATATATATAGATTAACTGGATGGCAGTAAAATGAACTGGGTGGCAGTACATTTTTCATAAATCGAACTTCGATTTTCGCCAATGGTAATCGGCTTCGTCTTAGCCGGAAGACCCCCAGGCCTGGGTATGCTTATCAAAGATTAACGTCTCTGTCACTTATAGGCGAAGCAAATTAAACTCAAAAAAAGCATTTTGAAGAATTAATTTCCAGAAAGCTGGATATCATTTTGATACCTTCATTTGGTCCTAAATGCGTGTAATCCGAGTTTGCACCGTCTCAGAAGGTGAGCTTAACTTTAGGGGGCCAAAAAACCGCGAAAGGGTATATGGTGGTGGTGCACCGGTTTAAGCCAAGGTAACTATGTTTTTTTGACTGAAGTTTAATAGTAGGACCCTCTGTAAAAAAATGCATTTAATAGTTTATTTTATCCTCATTCATCGTGATTTTATTTGGTTATTCTAGCTTGCGTGGATTACCTAAAATATTAATTTAAAAAATACCTTGATGATTTGGTATTATGTCAAATATCTCTAAAACAAAAGAAGATCAAGGGCTGATTTTTGGCACACAGTAACCTTGGCTTAAACCGGTGCACCACCATAAAAATCTGCCAGATCGCTTTCGTGGGCCAATCTTGTCCCCTTAGGCCCGGTTTCTGAGTTGAGAATTTTGCTAAGCAAATGGGTAAGTATCGTCCTGTCTCTGCAGATTTCTCACAAAAGAGCGTGACAGAGCGATACGTAAGTATGTGCTTTGTAAAATTCTCAACTCAGAAACCGGGCCTTAGCCTGCTTTAGCCTTTCGCGGTTTTTTGGCCCCCAAAAGTTGAGCTCACCTCCTGGGACAGTGCAAACTCGGATTACACGCATTTAGGACCAAATGAAGGTATTAAAATTATATGATGATGATGATGATTATGATGCTGGATATGATGCTGCTGTATAAGGTGTGCCATGGATTGGTTAACTGCACTGAACTAGTCAATACACTTGTAAGACTATGGGCTCCTGGTACTCGCACTCGACACACCGCTTCTTCCCTCTTCGACATACCCTCCGCTACTACTAACTACGCTCAGAATTCCTTAAGTTGTCGCTTGCCAAAGACATACAATAGTACTTTCTCCGATGTTGACATATTTCACAAGTCTCCGGGTCTATTCAAGCGTAGTATAATTAATTTACTAGCGCGTCGTAATGTTTGAATGTTAGGTCTTACTCTTTTTCTCTTCTCCTCTCCAACAGTACACACCCTAACACACCCTCACACACCCTAACACACCCTCACACACACTCAAGTCACATGTTTCCCACCCTTAATGTAAAAATGTTACGTTGTAAAATTTATTTTGTAATTTTACCTAATTTCGTATTTTTAAAAAAAAAAAATTATTTAGGTCAATGAAATATATTTGTGTCAAATTGTTATTTTTATTATTTTACAGCTTAATCATTTTATTGTAATTTTGTTTTAATGATCTTATTGTAATTTTATTTTAATTTAATTTAATTTGGTAATGCATGTTCGTAATTAATTGTTCAGTTTATATAAAGTAAGTCCTTAATTGGCCTAAGCTTAGCCTATTTCAATCTGTTTATATTTTTTATCTTGTGCTGTGGGCTTTGTTTTATGAATAAATCAAATCAAATCAAATCCAGCTTTCTAGAAATGAATACCTGTTTTTTTTTTTATTTGACTGACCTAGTAGACCATTGTGCTAAAATATTCCGCTTATCACACAAAAGGAGACATGGCCGTAAAATTTCATTTCATTGGCGAAAATATTTGATTTGGCTCGTCGCCAGCCGCAGCCTAGGCTTCTTTGATAAGTTCCGTTCTAATGTGGATCGCCGCCAGAATATTTATCGTTTCTGTGACAAAATGCCGATGGAAGATGTTGAGACGTATGGAGCGAGCTCCAATGAATTTGCTTCTGAAGCCCGCATACAATTCCGCAGTAAAGCCGGCTCGGCTTCGGTCGAGATGAAGCTTGTTTGCAAGCAAGCATGCAAGCCAACTAAGCCGTGAGATTTTCTCAGGACATTATTTATTTGTACACCGCAAAACTTTGATTAATCCGCGAAGAACCCAGGTTTAGAATTCCGGTAGTTTTACTGTACCGGAATTCTAAACCTACCCATTTGATATTCAACCTAAGTTTTAGTTACCGTGTAAATTTCCTAATTGATGGGGAACTCAATAAATGGAAGCGTATCAATGACTGAAAATGTAATGACATACATTACGTAGGTAGCAATGCTAGGCCGTCGCCATGTAATAAATGAAAAGAATCCATTGTACGTGTACCCTTTGTGTGTATGTATCATTTGGTCTGTAGGTGCTGAGCAACACGCTAGAAGCCTCATGGTAGCTCCTATAACGCGCGAAATAAGTGTGTCTATCGAACAAAAAGGGGTATCGCTGTCGATACATAGCAATAGCTATAGATAGAGCGTTCGAAGAGTCGCATGTTTGTTAATTCAATACATGTCAGGTTGAGCCCGCCGCACAGTGGTCGATTTGTACGATTTAGGCGGCCAAAAGTCCATTTCTCAAAGTTAACTTATAACAAAACTAATTGATTCCCGGAAAAATAGACACCCCGACTGCCCAAACCCCACCCCTCCCCAGTTCCTAGAACTGCGTGCGCGCCCCCACAGGTAGTCGGAACTTGATCGTCGCGCAAGCCGTACGCGTTCGTTCTCGACACTCTTAGCGCAACCGATATTCTAAAGTGAATATTTCATTGGATATTATTCAGTTACAAGTGAAAGTGATGGAAGTCGAAAATTCAGGTAAGCTCCTTCAAATATAATTTAAATTAAGATAAGGAATATCAATATTTAGTGCAGTTACAACGTATCAAAGATCGCCCTTTTTCGTAGAAAATATTATCATTTTTTTATTTTCAATAGTAAAAATGTTGTACTTCCGAGACCGTCCGAGTTAAATTCCTTATGGTTTCTAATAGTATAGCTCTTTGAGCAGATAACCACAAAAAAAATAGCCACCACCTTTGACCACTTCGCGAGAAAAATAATAATTCATTAACTTAGGCAGAAAGTGAGAAAAATTAATTTTTTGTTTCTTTTGCGTTAAAATTCCTTTTCGTTGTTCTAGGTTCATCAAGTTACTCGGGCATGGAGGTAGTAACTCGCAGATATCTTTTTGATAAGATGATTGAGGAAAACTCTCCATCAATAAACGACAAATTGGAATACTTACAAAATTATTTGTTAGTGTCTTACGGGGACTCCGACGAAGACAAAAAGTATATAAATCATAAATTTTCATATTTTAAAACAGAAATAAAAAAGAGATGGTCCAAAGCACGCAACACGCTAGAAAAATTTCTTATAAGCAATGATGCATGGTTAGCAGGAACGTTCGAGATGCCCATAAAAACGCATAATAAGTCAGGACGACCTAGCAAAACATTCAGTGAATGTAGTGAAAGAACTAAAAGGAGGAAAACAGAAGAAGTTCGCTCCTCTGTAAGCAAAGAAGTGATAGTTCACGCAGCGCAAGTAATTTTACAAAAAGAAGGAAAAAGAAACGCCTCGCAAGTCCTGAAAGATATTACAAATTCGCCTGCAGCCGCAAACGAATGTAAAAAAAGACATTCCAAATCAAAGGCACAAGATCCCCTTACGCCTCGGGAGGCACTGCGAATGTGCGTGGACGCTGATTTGACACGAAGTCAATATGAAATTGTGCGAGCAACCAACAGAAGCTTTTACCCGTGCTACGAATTAGTGTTGAAGGCTAAACAGGAATGTTACCCACCCAAAGAGACGCTACGAGTGACCGCTTCCTGTGCTGAAAGTGATCTACAATCTTTGTTAGATCACACCGTCACGCGATTATCAATTTTCCTCGAAGAAGTACTAATGACTCTTACAGAAACTGAGAGAAATTCCTTGCAGATTATCTGCAAATGGGGTTGTGATGGTTCACAACAAGCTCAATACAAACAAGAGTTAATGAATGACGCCGACTCGGATGCAAATATATTTTTGAGCTCATTCGTGCCTCTACAAATTGTTTGCGGCGAAGACAAAACAAAAATGGTTTGGCAAAACCCGACTCTTTCTTCACCACGATATTGCCGCCCGATACGATTCAGATTTATAAAAGAGTCTACAGACATTACAAAAGATGAAATAAATTACGTTCGGGACAGTGTGAAGTCCCTAAAAGCCACGGAATTGGAACTGAATGGGCAAAAATTCTCGGTTAGCCACAGTCTTAAAATGACCATGGTGGACGGCAAAGTTTGCAATGCGGCGACTGACACCAAATCAACGAGTAGATGCTACATATGCGGAGCCACTTCAAAAAACTTTAATGACTTAAGTAAAAAAAACGAAATTCACCCAGAATCGCTTGAATTTGGCCTATCAACTTTACATGCCAGAATTCGATTATTCGAGAGTATTTTACATTTAGCTTATAAATTGCCCGTTGGGAAATACCGTGAAAAAAGAACCAAAGCAGAAAAGATGCTAGAACAACAAAAAAAAAAGAGATTCAGCAAAGATTCAGAGAAGAAGTAGGTATCTTGGTAGATATGCCAAAATGTAATTTTGGTAACACAAATGACGGCAATACTAGCAGAAGATTTTTTGAAAACCCACATCTGGCTGCTGAAATAACGGGAATAGACTTTAATTTTATTTATAGAATTAAAGTTATTTTGGAAGCCATATCAAGCGGTCACAAAATAGATGTCCCGAAATTTGATGAATACGCCATGGAGACAGCAAAACTGTATGTATGTATCTGGCATTCTATGACTCCTACCATGCATAAAATTTTGGTACATGGTGGAAAAGTTATAGAAAATTCTCTAGTGCCTATTGGTCAACTTTCGGAGGAAGCTGCAGAAGCTCGTAATAAGCACTTTCGCTCATACCGTCTAAACTTTGCTCGAAAGTTTTCACGCGAAGACTGTAACCTTGATATTTATCACAGGTTACTCTTGACATCAGATCCACTCATCAGTTCAATGAGAAAAAAAAAGAAGATCCGATCAAAACCATTTTTGCAGGAAACTTTGGAGCTTTTGCTTCCTGCAGAACCAAATACAAAAGGCACTTGTGATAAATGCATGGAAAGTGACGGTGAGGAAGAATTGTCTTTCAAAGAGTAACATAACAATTTGTATGTTAAACTTTCATAAAATATTGTCTTATTGTTTATGATTCGGTACCTAACATTGTAAGTAACATTTAGTATAATAATGTGGTAATAACTGTTGACCATTTAATTTTAGTGTATACTGTATTTTTTTGTCATCCATATTTTATTTTCAATTTAAATAGGCATGTAGACTGTAGAGAATAAACATTTTTTTTTATGTACGGCCGTCTTTTACTTAACAAATTGTGATAATTCTTAACCCAAATATCAAAAACTACTAAGCCGATTTTGATAATTCAAATGAACTCAAAATATATATTTTACACCAAAGGGAGATTTAAAGAAAATTTAAAAACATTGGCGCTATTTACAAAAATATTTTCACAGAAATGTTTTTTTGTATAGAAAAATACGCTTTCAATGAAACGAATAGGGATAAACATATATATTCACTCTAAAATACCAGATTAGCATTTGTTGTCGTATTTATTACTGAAATAAAGCATAAAATAGTTTGGCCGCCTAAATCGTACAAATCGACCACTGTGCGCCGGCTGACATGGGTGCCATTGGCATACATACGCCTAATCCTCGTCCGACCTTTATTCTTGACAACAATCGAGCCGGAGTCTGTGATGATATGGAGCAAAATGTTTGGTAATTAATTAATTATATAGATAGATACTCGGATGAAAGGCATTGTTTAGATATTAGGGCGAGGCCCCATTGGTGCGTTGCGCTGCGTTGCGTCGTCGTAACGGAGACGTTTGTATCTGTCCATTGCGAAGGCTGAACTGAGACGCAGATGCGACGGCGTGTGTACCCTCTTGCATCGCGACGTCGTGCATCGTCGCAACGCAGATGTGGCATACAATGCGTCGATCCGATGCGACGACGCATGGCAACGCAGCGAAACGCACCAATGGGGCCTCGTCCGATTATTAATAATAAAACACACGTATTAGTCAGCGTGTGTTTTATTTTTTCATCTTCTCTGAGGATGATAATTATGTAATGACATTTCGACACAGATTACCTGGTCTCTTGGTGCAAACCAGGATCGAAACAGTCTCCATGGACACCAGCTTGCATTACAACGCGATTTCCGACAGATGAAAGCACTCCTTTGAAATCTGCGTCTGGCCGGACCTTATAGTTATCAGGTGAGTTTTTTGGTAGGTATTTTGATTAGATATTTTGCATGTATTGTGCGCCCTTGTGTTGATAACAAGTTTAGTAAATATCACTCTAATTCGAATCGGTCGAATCAAAATAACCGCGATTCCACATATTTCGAACCAAATTAAAACTACGTTTGCATAGAGCCGTTCAGTATAAACACAAACGAATTTGATACCACCTCAAAATATTGTAAATCGGACCTCAATAAATAAAATAAATCCGTGCCTCCGGCGGACATTTGCGGGGTCAATCTGGCAGCAGCGACCGTTTGCGGATTGACCCTTGAATTATTAAAACCTCACAGCGAGTGCTTGTATTGAACACCAAGCCAGCAAAGTATTCTCAAATTAAATTTTAAAAAAAGAAACCCGAGCGTAGCGAGGTAATTCAGAAGCACGAGACGCAATGCATCCGTGCGAAACACACAACTTTTCATCTCACAGAGCGAGGAAATTATTCAAGTGTAAAAACTAACAATAATATCAGTCACATGCAATCCGAGAAAAATATACAAACGTTCGTACAAACAAATAATAGTGCAGAGAAAAGCTCAGGAAAACGTTGAAAGCTGTTTAGATGCAACGATACTTTATTAGAGACAAAAGAAAACACAACACACTGCAAAGTTTAGCAAAATATGTCTACGAAAACGAGTCTACGCTCGTAGCACTCGTAGCATGTAGCAACTTGTGCTACGCCGCAACGTAGCTACGACGACGCGACTTTTGTACTTGTAGTCATTTACTAATTTGGCATAGAAATACTCCTTATTAATTTTCTTTTTTATGTATTCTGTTTTCTTATTTCACTAGAGGCTATAACTTGGAAAAGAAAATCTAGAGAAGTAAAAAGAAGATTCATTTCGTATTTCAGTACTTTCTAGGTCAAATTACTTTGTATCAAGCCAGTGAATTCCTTCTTTCTGTTTCGGTTATTTCACCGAATGTTTCAATTTGCTCTGCCAGCTTTTTGCTTCAGCGGTTATTAACAAACGTCGGAATACGACCTCTCTTTATTATGGAAAAAAAGTGTGAAAATCGATTTAGTGGTTGCAAAAGTGTAATTAAAGCGTATAAATAATTGGAATCAAAAATTTTGATGAGGCTTTTTATTTGTTACCTACTTAATTTATCAACGGTTTTTGATAAATTATCTCTAGGCTCTACACGGAGAATGGAATAGTTATTTGTTATGCAAGAATGCAAAATTATTGTTTGCGGCGAGTGCTTGTATTGAAAACCGAGCTAGCGAAGGTTTCTAAAATTGAGCCACGAGCGTAGCGAGTGGTTCAAAAAAAGAAACCTGAGCGTAGCGAGGTATTCAGAGGCACGAGACGCAAATAATATTGCATTCGTACGAAACACAAAACTTTTCATCTCACAGAAGCGAGGAAATGATTTTGTTAGCCAAGCGGGAAAAACTCTATAGACAACTACTTACAGGCGAAACAGGTGAGTCAAATAAGTTCCTTTTAAAAGCATATTTTACTGTAGTTACGGCTGCCGCACTAAAATTTTGAACTTCGTTGGTATTAAAACCATTCGTTTTATTAATAATTTCCTGAAGTTTACTTATCCAGACACAAAAATAATGTAAATAATAGTTATTTGTTATGCAAGAATGCAAAATTATTGTTTGCGGCGAGTGCTTGTACTGAATACCGAGCTAGCGAAGGTTTCTAAAATTGAGCCACGAGCGTAGCGAGTGGTTCAAAAAAAGAAACCTGAGCGTAGCGAGGTATTCAGAAGCACGAAACGCAAATAATATTGCATTCGTGCGAAACACAAAACTTTTCATCTCACAGAAGTCAGGAAATGACTTTGTTAGCCAAGCGGGAAAAACTCTATAGACAACTACTTACAGGCAAAACAGGTGAGTCAAATAAGTTCCTTTTAAAAGCATATTTTACTGTAGTTACGGCTGCCGCACTAAAGTTTTGAGCTTCGTTGGTATTAAAACCATTCGTTTTATTAATAATTTCCTGAAGTTTATTTATCCAGACACAAAAATAATGTAAATAAAAGAATGTTTTTTTTTCCGGGTACATTCTGAACTTTTACCATATAAAATAAAAAATTTTAGGAGATATAAAATGAAATTAGTAACATCGTTTGAAAAAAATTATTTAACAAACCAAAACATAATTATCTATTTGATAAAACAGAAGCGAAGCATTTTATTTTATTTACTGGTATTAAAAATAAATATAGTGTACAAAATATTGAAAAGACTATAAGAAGAAACCGCGTTTCTGAATGTTCTATTCCGTGACTTTACCTTTTTAAAAGATCCTTATGCCCCATTTACATTCACAGTTTTGTATAGAGAATGGGTACGAACAATCACTTTCGCTGAAGTACGCGTGTAAACGAAATATGAATGAGGATCTTTTTTCGGTCGGGATCTGGCATCTACTTAAACGGCCAGTGTTTTTTTCTTTTTCAACACCATAGGGCGCGGGAAAGACTTTCCCGGCGTCGCGTTAAAATTTCGAAGCGCACTAAAATGCAGATTGTTTAAATCCGGCCTTTACACGATCGTAAGTTACTAGTAACAGCAAACTTTCCGAGCATGGGAGATGAAAAAGTATGTTTTTTTTTCCGGGTGCATTCTGAACTTTTATATACATTTCATATACATTAAAAATTTATAGGAAATAAAAAATGAAATTAGTAATATCGTTTGAAAAAATGTATTTAACAAACCAAAACATACTCGTAATTATCTACCATTTGCACCGACCATTTGATAAAACAGAAGCGAAGCATTTTTTTTATTTACTGGTATTATAAAATAAATACAACGTGTTACAAAACATCCTAACTCTTTTTACAGGGTGTAACCTACTGGTCAACAGGATGTCAATTCTGTAAAAAAAAGTTGAAAAAAACAATTTTTATTTTCTAGCCTCAAAATTGAAATTTTTTCATAACTTTTTTCTTTTTGGTATTAGCTCAAATTTAAAAATATGTTTGTGGGTGTAGGTGCATTTGCATAGCTTTGAGTTGTTAAAACATTGTGAAAGTCAACGAAAACATTATTAAAAAAATACTTTTCTCCCGCCACAGCGTTCACATTTTATTAATTTAAAAATCAACGGAATGTCATGGAGCTAAAAAAAAATTTAGGTTGTGATCCCTATCACCGAGTGCTATTACCCTGTAAAAAGAGTTAGCATCTTTTGTAACACCTTGTATAGTGTACAAAATATTGAAAAGGCTATAAGAAGAAATCGCGTTTCTGAATGTTATATTCCGTGACTTTACCTTTTTAAAAGATGCTTATGCCCCATTTATATTCACAGTTTTGTATAGAGAATGGGCACGAACAATCACTTTCGCTGAAATACGCGTGTAAACGAACTTTTTTTTTTAGTTAGCCTGGATAGTGTCCCACTGCTGGGCAAAGGCCTCCCCTCTTGTCTTCCACGCATCTTTATCCTGTGCCACCTCTGGTCATCTGGGCAAGAACTTATTTAGGTCATCCCGCCATCGTCGCCTAGGCCTGCCGCGCCTTCGTTGTCCGTCATGTGGGACCCAGTCGGTGGCGATCTTTGCCCACCTATCTTGGCTCATGCGGCAGACGTGGCCAGCCCAGTTCCATTTGAGCCTAGCGGTCGCAGCTCCAACATCAATAATTTTGGTTTTTGAGCGCAGGGTAGTGTTTCTGACTCTGTCAGTCCTCATGCATGCATGCTGCGCTCCATCGCCCGTTGGCAAACCTTGAGTTTGGACTTCTGAAGTTCAGTCAAAGACCAGGTTTGAGCGCCGTAGGTTAGGATGGGCAGAATACACATGTCGACGAGTTTGCGCTTCAGGGCAAGTGGTAACTTGCCCTTCATTAGCTCTTTCATGGACCAGTAGCTCTTCCAGGCGTTGTCGATCCGACGATCGATCTCCTTGTCTTGCCTGTTTTCGAAGGAGACTATCTGGCCCAAGTATGTATACTCGTCGACGTATTGTATTTCCTGCCCATCTACCTCGACCCTACGTTTCGCGCTATTGGTCATGCACTGAGTCTTTGACCTGTTCATCTTAAGTCCAACCTCAAGGCTTGCGGCGCTGAGATCTTGCAGCATTCGTTCGAGTTCTGAAGCTGTAGATGCGAATAGGACAATGTCGTCGGCGAAACGAAGATTCGTTAGTCTCTTGGTGCCGCCGACATCAATGCCTCTATTTAACCATGGGACCGCCAGGCTTCTAAACACCTTCAAGGGTGCTGGTGAAAAGTTTGGGGGTCAACGGATCTCCTTGTTTGACCCCTCTCTCGATGTGGAAAGACGGACCAGGCATGTGGAGTTTTATATCGGCTGTGCTATTTTCATAAACTGTTTCGATAAGTCTAATGTAAACAGGTTCGATACTTTGGTTATGGAGTGCGGTGAATATTGACTTATGGGACAGGCTGTCGAAAGCCTTAGAATAGTCAACGAATGCAAGATACAGAGGTTTGTTGAATTCGTTGACTTTCTCTATGACTTGATTGAGTGTGTGGAGGTGGTCGGTGGTTGAGAAACCGGGTCGAAAACCAGCCTGTTCAGGTGGTTGCTGGGAGTTGAGCTGCTGGGCTATGCGGTTCTGTATTACAATTATGAAGATTTTATAAATGTGGGAGATAAGACTAATGGGACGGTAATTCCCAACATCGCTTTTGTCGCCTTTATTATGTAACAGTATGATGTGGGCGTGGCAGATCTTATCCGGAAGTATTCCCGTGTACATGATGGCGTTGCACAGATTAGCGAGTCGAGGTAGTAGCGTGTGTTTGCCTATTTTGAGCGCCTCCGTGGTGACACCGTCTTCTCCCGGGCTTTTGTTGTACTTCATACCCTTCAATGCCAGGTGTATCTCAAAACCGGTAATAGGAGGAATGTGGTTCGGGTCTGGAGGGTAGTATGTAGTCTGTGCTTGGGTTGTGGATATGCTATGAAATTTTGATGGGTCTGAATATAACGATTTATAAAATCTTGTACAAATATCCACAACTTTGTCCCTACTGCCATGTTTCACTCCGTCCTCGTCTGTAAGTCGGGTAATCCAGGTTTTGGATTTATTTATGCCTTGCTTGGCTATCCGGAGTGAGCTGTTCCTCTCTATTGCACTACGAACCAATTGCGTGTTATGTGATCTAATGTCCCGTCTGATGCACCGTTTTACTTTTCTATCCATATCGTTGTAATTTGTAGTGCCTCTGGGTAGGCCTTCTCTCTGCTCGATCAAATTAAGAGTTTCTGCTGTAAATTTGTCATAGTTTTTTATGTTTGGTTTTATTTTCTTGCTGGCTTTATCAAGAGCAGTTTTAAGGTGACAATATTGGCTTTCTGCATCATCTCTGTCAACGACTAAATCTTTAAAATAATTATGTAGCTCTAGATTAAATATTGGTTTGTTGTGAAGTAACGTTTGTTTGGTATGTCTTCTGATCTTTCTTATAAACAACTGTTTCCTTTGTATTTTTATGTTAAGTGAAATTTTGGCTCTGACTGGTCTATGATCTGAACTAAATCTGAACTGGTTGAGAGTGGCCACATCTTTGACAATCTGTCTTTCAGATGACAAAAAGAAATCTATTTCATTTTTTGTCCTACCACCAGGAGAGACCCATGTCCATCGACGTTGTGGTTTTTTGGGAAAGAAACTGTTACAGATCTTGAGGCTCTGGCCGAAGGCAAACTGGAGCAATCGAGTACCACGAGCATTTCGGCTTCCAAGCCCGTGTGCTCCGAGTATGGTCTCATTGTCCAGCGGCTGCCTTACACCTACTTTTGCGTTAAAGTCACCGAGTACCAAGGTCCATGTTCCTCGGTGCTCGTCGCATGCCTTGTTCAACAGATCGTAATACTCTTCGACTTCCTCGTCGCTATGTGTAGTAGTTGGTGCATGTACTTGAACAAGGGTCAATGTGTGTTTTGCTGTAAGTCGGAATTTCAGGACGGCGATTCGGTCTGAGTATCCAATGAACTCCTCTATATTGTCCTTCCAATTTTTTGCCACCAGAAAGCCTACTCCATATAGGCCACTGGTGGTGCCAAAGTGGTAGAAGATGTTCGATTCTCTCTCTACCGTTGCCTCACCTTCTCTTCTAACTTCAGCTAAGCCTACAATGTCCCAGTTGATATATTTGAGTGCGTTTTCCAGCTCAGCCAACCGTTCATCTGCTAGCAACGTGCGGACATTGTAGGTTAGGACATTTAAATTATAATCGGAATCCATTTGTCTTGCCGTGGTCGTCTGACGGAGAATCGATCTCGCCCGGGGATTATTCGTACCCCATGCTCCAGGGCTCCTCCGACTACCGTCGTCGCCGAAGTCACCGCTGGAGACGCCGGGAACTAGGGGCCGTGGTTGAGGTGAACTATTCATGAGGGGGATTTGGACCATTAGCCCGCCACGCTGGTCCAGTGCGTGTTGGCGGGGTTTGCGCCAGAGCCTCGTTCGTTAGCCAGCAGGCTGTACCGCGGGCAGGTGAGGTTGGCTTGGGCTCTGAAAGATGGTGTTTAGAGCCCCTTACACGAGCGTGGTCGCTCGTGTAAACCTTTGATTTTGAAACAATATTTTTTACCAAAAATACAAACATAACAATAATCAGATAAAGCTTGCCATTCGAGACATAGACCCCCATTATTTATTGTCAATCATTATGCGCAAGTTATTTACAAAAGTTTCTTTTTCTACGAACGTTCTGGTTTTGGAACATTTCCCTCCGTTGCGAATTTTATCTGTGGTGTTTCGTTCGTGGCGTGGGGTGATGTTTGGCGTTTGTTTCACAGATTACAAAAAAGAAGTAAGTTTGTTATATGTGTTGGTGACCGGTGCGTTTCAAAAGTTTTTTGGTTTTGTTTCGCAGATTTTTACGTAATGTAAAATAAATCCAGTACCTACCTACCATTTGACGTTACTATTTTATTTTTATTTTGACACTTGTGCAGATTTCAAAAAGAAGTTGGTTCTGTGTGTTGGTGACCGGTGCGTGTTGGTGAGTCTATGGCTTGACATCTGACAGCTCCGCTATTCTGTGCATACGGTTCACCACAGAGTTCACCATTTTTTCAGTGTAGTGTGTGTGTTGCATTGCAATCAAATGAAAACATTTTATACATAGAACCTAATGAAGATATTGAGGAGTGGTCGGTAAAAGATGGTCTAGCATTCAAATATAGTCTGTCTTTTTTGGTCCTCCTCAAATTTTAGTCTTAGCCTGAGCCCCATACTACCGAGAAACAACATCTTTCGAAGCGCACACAAATGCAGATAGTTTAAATTCGGCCTTTACACGATCGTAAGTTACTAGTAACAGCAAACTTTCCGAGCGTGGGAGATGAAAAATATATGATTACCGTTTGCTGGCCTTTCCGATGACATTCCGTTTGCTGGCCTAACACCACTCAGTGTTCAATGACTGAGACATCGAGCTGCGAAACTTTTTTAGATCACTTTTTACACATCTAGATCACATTAAGCACTTTTTATCGTTTTAAAAGTAATGCGATAAAGACTTCGAATAAAATATGAATCGAAAATTGCTACAACGGAAGGAAATTGGTCTAATAGAACAAAATCATAAAAGGAGTGACATATTCAATCAGAGTAACTTTGTTTACTCTTTTGAATATCACATGAATGTTTGTTTAGATGTATATACAAGGTTTTACAAAAGGTCCCAACTCTTGTATGTATGTTTGGATGAATGTTTGCTACTCTTTCACGCTTAAACAAGTGGACGAATTTGGATGAAATTTGGATGGCTATAAATTACTAGCTTTTCCTGCGACTTCGTCCGCGCTGACATCAAAATCTATCTATATTTATAATACAACTCTAGCGTAGTCAATTCTGTACATTGAATATTTTTAGAAAAAAACTAGCAGGGGTTACTAAGTAAACTATCCATACTGAATCCAAAAATGGAAAAAAAACGGTTTATGTCTGTTTGTCTGTCTGTCTGTCTGTCTGTCTGTCTGTCTGTCTGTCTGTCTGTATGAACACGATAAACGCGAACACCGCTGAATAGTTTTCAACCAAACTTAACATGGTCGTAACTCACGTTTCTGGGCATAACTTAGGCTATCCAATGTTTAGAATACATTGCGGGTTGCAATTTTAACTTCGTTTTTTGTAAGAAATGTTAATAATTTGGATATGGCTTCTTGAGAAGGTATGTTAAGAACGTGATACTGTACATATTTCTCCAAAAAAATAAATAAAAGTCTAACTTTGAACCTCATTCTCTCTGAAACCTACATTGCGGGATGCAATTTTAACTTGATTTTTTGTATGAAATATCCATAATTTTGATATGGCTTCTTGAGAAGGTATGTTAAGAACGTGATACTGAACACATTTCTGAAAAAAAAAGTCCTACTTTATTATCTCGGAAACCGTTGATTTCCCAGGCATAGTTCCTTGGGCAAAAATTTTCGTTATGATGAGGACTATACGTGGTCTCCCACTTTGTTGGCGGTATTTTAACACTCTGCCATATTTTAAATGAAAAGTCGGCATTTGTTTTTATTTTATTTTGGCGGAAAATGTTAGTTCGACAAGCGTAGCATAAGGCCGGGTTAGATCGTATCGATGGGTTTAAAACAATAGGTATCTCACTCTTTTGTTTGACGTAGAGTGGGATGGACAGAGCCATAGATACGCTCTAACCCAGCCTTATGATCCTTGCTGGAGGTAATTGTGAGTGGTTTTCGGTGGAGGTCGGACAAAGTTTATCGATGTTAGAAATGAAGTACTGTTGCGTCGCGGTCGAAAGGTTCGGGGTTTGAACCCACGCGAGGTTGACAATTTTTTTTGTGCCTTTTTAAAATATTTACTCTATTGAGCCCAACTTGATATTAAAAAAATATATTTTGTTTGCCGTAAAGCGGGATAGACAGAGTTATTCGCCGTAGATACGCTTTAACCCAACCTTATGCTTTGCTTGCTGGCTTAGCATGAGAATGGGTAAGACCTTATCTATGGGCTTATAACTTTATCTATCCCACTCTACGTCGAGGGAGATACATACATATATTAAATTAAATTCAATAATAAATAACTACTGTACCTACTAAAATAGAATAAAAAATAATGTTACTAACCCTATGGACATTGTCTGAAATAAATATTTTGAATTTGAATTTGAAAATAAACCCCTTTACTTACTAAGCTTCCTGGTATCTTACACGGGCGATACCTTAATCTAAACAAAACATATTTTACTATGAATGTATTTTCTTAGATTAGGGCACACACAGACAGACACACAGACAGGCACACCCTCATAAACACATAAACATACACACACAAGCTATCAAACTTATGACACCCCTCTTTTTTGGTCGGGGGTTAAAAAAACCTTCCTTTTGAGTTTTCCTCCACAGTCGAATTTAAATTAAATGTCAAATGTGTAAAAACGCATACGAAGTCGCGGGCACAACTAGTGAAATCTAAAACTAAATCGCAGTCGGACGAAATCGTGGGCTAAAGGTAGTATAAGATTTAAACGATATGATGTGTTGTATGTAACAGATATTTAATTCAGTTTTATATTAACACGACTGCTATGATACTTACGGTTTGCAATGCTAACTTGTGAACAGACAGACAAGCTTTCTTCGCAGCAGCTCTTAACGACAAAACAGCCCAAACGTAAAATTTCATAATTTTACGGCTAGTGGAGTTCATAAACGCTTCTTACTTCCAGTTGGACGGACGAACTAATTGTTTCATCAAGCAGCGCAGCTGTGACGTCACAGGGAACCGCAAAAGTTAAAGAATTTAAACGTCTGCCGCTATTTGCTTTCTCTTTCGTAGGTAGACACTTTTTGTACTTTTTTACGCTATGGGCGGCTTTTATTTTGTCTGAAATAAAGTACACTATTATTTGCCCGATACATTTTAGTTTAGGTACATATAAGTATGCATAATTGCATATACAGCATACAGTTTAACTCACTTGTGTTTTGTCGGTGAAGCCGACTAGTTTAGATTGTCATTCGGTGACCTTAATCATGGAGAACGAAACGTGCTGCGCGACGCCGTGGCCTGTTTCGAACTGCGCGCACGCCGAGAGCTGCGGTGCGGGGAGCGCGGGTGGGCGAAAATATGTCACATTTACAAAGAGTCGCTCTGTCTACAGGGTGGCCCTTTCTGGCCTTAAATTTCTATCAAGCTCTGCTTTCAAGCCTGTCTGACGTTTCGTTTAATTGGCAGCGAGCCAAACGCGTCCGCAGTCAGCGGAAGCGCCACAGGTGACGTAAATCACAGCCCACGTGAAATGATACTCTACTGGGAAGCCTGGAACTGCTTCCGTCAAAACTAGTTCATCCGTGAACGGGATTTCAATTTCCCAAGTGGGTTGGTACAACTGTTTAAAACAACTAAAATCGTTTGTCGCGCTATAGTAGTGGACTCAAAATAGGTTACAGTTTCTCATTGCGACATTGTGAATTTAGCTTCGATCGAATTTAGCTACAAAAATCCACATCTACAAATCTTAAATCGGCCCAGAAAAGTTGATATTTTCTAGTGCGGTCTTGTACACACGACAGCACGTCGACCCTTACACGCTAGCACTCTACTCGGTTACGTTACGGGCGACTTTACAACAAAAGTGTACACTCTGACGTGCTGTCGTGTGTACCAACCTACCAATAAAGGCCGCGTCCTCTCGGGATTCATGGGATGAGTCGGGTACAAATAGGTTTTTTGGATAAGTCGAGTACAAATAGGTTGCTGGTAAAGTTCTGCAATAATAAAGGAATTCAGGCTCGACTTAAAAAAATATGTAATTATATTAGACCTGCACGACACACGCAAAAAAAACTGTAAAAATACTGATATCTATAACATTGTGCGATTTTGCGATGGTAGACTGCATTAAATGGATGGCGACACTCACTCAGTTATCTTGAATAAATAAATAAAACATTGATTTGGCTAATGGATCCAGTCCGGATCCGAAACACGAAGAGTAAAAATTAATTTTGTCTCAGCGCGTGCAACCGTTCGTTTCGCGATATGGCTTTCCGCCCGTAAACTTCTTCGCGAGGACAACGCCGGTTTTGTCATTTGTTCCATTCTGACAAACAGAAACGTTCAATCGTTAGCGATGTATCTAAAAGTGGAATTTTATTTTGATATGGAACCATGCCTTAATACAAGAGTAAAGGCGAGCGATATAAAATAAAGACGACCAATTCAGTCATCATTTGTCAGCTTTTGACACTTTTTGCCGAATGAAAAGCAACGTAGAGCAGCTATATTTCTTTTTTTAAATCTCGATCTTCTATAGCTGAGCAGCTTTTCTAGTTGGTCGGAGATCTGTGATCAGAAGTTGTCGCGCTACAAACTCGACTTAAGGTGGCGGGAAATTCAAAATTTTCACAGACTTTTACATTTTGTAGCTAAAGTGAACTATTTTTGTTCAGCGATTTTTTTGGGCAGTACCACTGCTTCGTAGACCAGAACACATAATCGGCTGAATTATTGTTGTTCTGTTGTTTACAATAATGAAAAGAATACGGTTTTATTCTCGCGAACGAAAAATCGCTGAACAAAAATAGCTCAGTTTAGCTACAAAATGTAAAAAACTGTGAAAATTTTAAATTTCCCGCCACACTACTATCTTCCAGCCTTAATTGGTCGTTTTTGAGCAGGCCGTCGCGGAGCGTAAAAAAGAAGATTTGTGAACGAGGACACTTCCTTCCAACTTTATCGGGTTTTTCTTCATGAGACGCCCTTGAGCCGCTTTGAAAGTTAGGTATAAAGGTGTTTTGTTTTTTTTTACGCTTGATATATTATGCCTCTTTTGAGCCCTTTCCACATACAAGTTGGGGTAATGGACCAAGTGATACGCTTTATACCTACGCTTGGTCCCTCTCTTTGAAGGCCTGTATATTACGTATACGAATACGGAGTGGGGGGTGAAATTGACTGTGAATGATAGATTCTACATTATTTGCTGCGCGTAAAAACGCAAGTTTCCTAACAAAAAAAATAGGCACTACAGGGTGTTAAAAGACCACTGACAGACCTGAAAGGCACGCATACTAGACACCAAAACAAAGTACTTTTTCGATAAATTATTGCTGGGAAATTATTTTGGTTTTTTAGGTTATAATATTGAAAAATATTTTATTACGCAATGGACGTGTAACGCGCAGAAGTCATATTGCGCAAGCGTTGGCATAATGTTTATACTGCTTACACTTTAGAATACATTGCGGGTTGCAATTATGACGTAATTTTTTAAAAGAAATGCGGGTTGCAATTTTGACGTCATTTATTAAAGAAATATTCAAAATGTTGACATGGCTTCTTGAGAAGAAATGTTAAGTACTTGACACTAAATATAATTCTGAAAAAAAAAATGTTTTGAAAAGTCCGACTTTGAACCTCAATATCTCGGAAACCGTTGATTTCCCTTGAGTTCCTTGGGCAAAAATGTTCCTTATGATGAGGAAAATACGTGGTTTCCCGCTTTGTTGGCGGTCTTTTAACACCCAGTATATGGTTGAAGTGACCACTCGGACGATGCGGCACATGGTTTTACCTAGATGGGGTAGGCTTGCCCAGCTCCTATACCATCCTGAAAAATCAGGCAAGCTTACTATGTGACGAAAAATCCATTCTCTCGCGAAGTGATAAAAGTTTTCGGCAGTGGATGGATTTTTCGTTCATGTTATTGATCCGATATAAGTACAAGAAAATGTTATCAGCTCAATTTGCGGAACCTCGGCTTATGGCTATCGAGTTGTTTAGGCCCGGGTTAAATCGTCGAAAATAAGATAAGACAATGTTATTTCTCGGGGAAACTTTCATACTTCTACTAAGCAAGAAAATAAGCTCTTAAATTCTACCTGAATTATAAGATGAAGTGAAGGCGATAAAAACTAGTCCAAGAACTAACGAACCTGAAACCTACCTACGTACCCGCAATTTGCTTCCACGGGATTTACCATGTTCTGGGAAAATCTTGACTGAGTTTTATCGGCGTTATAACATTTGGATACACTGCTACCTGCTTCATTAGGCACATGCGTAAAAATATTTCATTCTAAAAAATATTATGGCAAAAAGTGGTTGTGAAAAATAGAATGACAACACAGCTTCGCCTTTCTCCGAGCGAAGTTCTCCGAGTCTACTGGAACAATCCGGCGTTTGTATGTATGTATGTATGTATGAATGTTCGTTCGACGATAACTTGAGTAAATTTTGTCAGATCGTCATGAAATTTGGTAGGCAGGTAAATGAGGCCAAGAGAATTTTTTTTAAGTTCGAACATGAGCCAAATCGGTCGAGGCGTTACAGAGATATGGGTCGCGAGTTCATAGTTCGGGGCGAACCACTAGTTACATTTTCTGTAAATAAAACATGCACGTATTGTTCACCTGAAAACGGCATTAAACCCCGTTGCGTATTTTAAACAGACCGAAGTGGGAAGCGACTTTGTTTTAAACTATGTAGAGATAGGGATAGATATAGGATGTTTACTTCTCCAACTCTACTAACCTACTATTTGTTCCACTTATAATAAAAGTTACGCGATCGGAACAACTTTTCAAATCATCGCATTTGGTGGAAGTGCTAAAAGACTCGATTTACGGCATATGATAAAGTTCTTGGAGCTCCGTTATGACTTATGACTGCTAATAAAATATCCGATTTTTCCTCTTCTTTTAACATTTTTAGGATATTACGGTGTTTTTATGATAGCGGTGCAAAATATCGTAAAAAGATCGCGTAAGCCCTATAACCTAGCCCCTAAATCTCAAGTGCCCACTAACTAGTTTCTAGATGAGTTCATAAAACTTTTCGCAGATTAACGAAGGTGCTTTCATCAGTTAAACACCAATTTTATTATCCTTCGAGTTAAGAGCTACAAGGGAGTGAGACGATCTACGAAATCCCATATTTTTATTAGTAGGATTTTTTACGTAAATAGACAGAAAAGCTTTTGGCTGTCTAAATACATTAGGTCGATCGTAGTAGTTTGTGCCATCGAGAAAAGGAAAAATTAATGACCTCTTTTGTCATTAAAAAAAATTGTTTTCGTCCAGGCAGCCTAAAAAATATAAAAATAAACTATGTTTTCGGAAAACTAGAATGGTCAACGTGACATCCACTCTATGATAATGCTCACAAACTCACAAGCATACTGTAGAAAAAAATCTTCTTTTCTTAAAACTTAGATGTAAAGGCCAATTAAGGTGACCAAATGGAGACGTTCATTCTATCACTAGTGGTTCGCCCCGAACTGTGAACTCGTGACCCCATATAAACTTAACAACCCCATATCTCGGCAACCCTTCGACCTATTTGGCTCATGTTCGAACTTAAATATTCTTTTAATTTCATTTACATTGTATATAAACTGTACAACCCCATATATCGGCAACCCCTCGACCGATTTGGCCCATGTTTGAACTTAAAAAAACGCCGGATTGTTCCAGTAGACTCGGAGAACGTCGCTCGCTTAGCTCGCTCGTTAAACTAAATTTCAATTAGACAGACTCTATACATATAAACTTAACCCCATATAAAAACTTAACAACCCGATGTCTCGGCAACCCCTCGACCGATTTGGCTCATGTTTGAACTTAAAAATTCTTTTAATTTAATTTACCCGCCTACCAAATTTCATAACGATCCGACCAAATTTACTCAAGTTATCGTCGAACGAACATTCAATACATACAAACATACATACATACAAACATAATACATACATACATACAAACATACATACATACATACAAACATACAAACGCCGGATTGTTCCAGTAGGCTCGGAGAACTTCGCTCGCTTCGCTCGCTCGTTCAACTAAATTTCAATTAGACAGACTCTACCTACGTTCGGCAGTTTGTACTCATTATTGGAGTTGTCTAACGCACATGAATTAATGTTCTGCTCTCTAATTTGAATTTAGTTTCTAAATGTCAATGGCAGAGATAGACAAGATTTGTTGATAAGGGTCCATCCTTGGTCCATCTAATCTGTTTGTTTGAAATAATAGGATTTTAAAATGTGCTCGTTGTACCTATAGGTACCTCTATTCATAAATACCGAAACCATCGGAGATAGAACCGCGAAGAGCATAATAGGTGTGTTAGAGGCGCACTAGGAATGTATTTTCTGAAAATCAACCCCTAAGGGGAGTCCCTTAGGCAACTGAAATGTTAATGGGGATCGAGTCGTGAGGAAAGTCTAGCTGTGTTAAAGGTACGGCAGTAGGTAAGTACGATATTATGAACATCAAGAACAATGTAAAGTTCTAGAGCCATTATGAGAGAATCTATTGAAGTGTAGCGTTAACTGTGGCGAACTAAATATTAATCACCTCTACTTTGAAATAACTAGTTAGGTCGACCCAAAGTGGTAACCAAAGTAACAAAAGGTACCAGCAAAGTATTTGAATGAGCGAGCGAAGGGAGCGAAGTTCTCCGAGTCTACTGGAACAATCCGGCGTTTGTGTGTATGTTGTATGTATGAATGTTCGTTCGACGATAAGTTGAGCAAATTTTGTCGGATCGTCATGAAATTTAGTAGGTGGGTAAATAAAATTAAAAGAATTTTTATGTTCAAACATGGGCCAAATCGGCCGAGGGGTTGCCGAGATATGGGGTTGTACAGTTTATATGCAAAGCGCGCGCGCCTGCGTGAAAGTTACATACGATAGCAAAGTTACACATCTGTAACTGGGGTCGCGAGTTCGTAGTTCGGGGCGAACAACTAGTTACCTGCATAAGGTACAAAAATACAAAGTTTGATAAAATTATAATGAATCATATACTTATTTCCAATGTAAAAAAAAAGTAAGATGTAGCCTGTACAATTTATTGTACATATTCCACTAGCTGGGCAAAGGCCTTCTCTCAGAGAGAGAGTGCGAGCTTTCACCACGCGATCTCAGCTCAATGCGGATTGGCGATTTTCGCATTGAGGGTATAATGCCTCATACGCTCAGTCAGCCCCTGTATTCTCTAAAATATCCACCGAAAAATAACCGTTTTTCAATGTAAAAAAAAAAAGATTGTTCATTTCAATAAGGGCCCTGTATATGGGCTATTTTCGAGTGTTTTGATGCTCGACGGTTGGGTGTTTTTTTAGATAATAGTGGCGCAGGTTTCCTCGCGATGTTTTCCTTCACCGTTAGCGAGTGGTATTGCTACGACAAATTCACAAATGCGTAGTAAGAACGATTGACTCGGAAGCGAGAGACCCAGGTTCGATTCCCTATGACTTTCATTTATTTCAAAGTTACGTATTTCCAATGACTTGAATATAAATACAGGGCAATTTTTAAATAGCTTTTAACCTCGGACACTTCAACTTCTAAATGTGATTTCCAACAACTTATGTTCTACGAATTTTCGAAAAGCTCGATAGTAATTTTTATTATATTAAAGTTTCTTATCCTTAGAAGTGTGCATTTCTACCATTCCAGCGCGGCACGCTTTCGTGCCCCTCCACTCTCAACCACCTTTCTAGGCTCTCCTGCTCCTATTTGCTACTCAGATATGAAAAAAATAAATGTTTCAAATATTTTTATTTGTATGGAGAAAAAAAATGCGCTTTCACCAAAGTCATAGAACAAAAGTTCTGATGTTGGAAATCACATTTAGAAGTTGGGGTGTCTGAGGTTAAAAGCTATTTAAAAATAATTGCCCTGTATATGGATTGGGGCACGCTGGATCGGCCGGTGTGGACCAGGCTAATCAATTTACATTGGTAATTGCCTCGCCGAATATACCTCGAGCGAAATTGCTACGTAAACAATCCTAACTGGAAAGCCGGCTGTTCGAGTTTAAACATCATTAATCATTGTTTCGAGTCAAATCGCCGAATCTCCTTTCGAAGTTAGGTGCCTTCAAAGTAGGTACATAGACAGGGCAATTTTTACCCGACTACGCGAACCAAAAAGGTGGGTTATGATTTTGGCAGCGTATGTATGACTGTATGTGGGTATGTTTGTGTGTTCATCAGTTGCCTCGCAAAACCTAAACTACTGGAGCCTTAGCCTGTAACACAATGATGCCAAAATGGGCTTCCAGTTGACGTCTTCAATTACGATTTATTAATGCTGTTGGTCCAGTGTCGGCCCTTTTAATGTTTTTGTAGTACAGCAAAGAATATTCTGATTCTAATTCTAGGGGATTATTTCTCCGGTTTTGTCCTTCTGCTTGGACGCTATCGATACGCCATTGCGTTACAGGCTAAGGACCCAGACCCAGGGCCGATTTCAACAAATGACATGACGTTGTATCCGTGTTAATCACCCAGGTGATATAGAATAGTTTAATTTTCAAAATCCAAGATAGCGGCTGTGGTGCGGGAAGTTGTGGACCCAAAAATAAAAACTATCGGATAACATTGGATATCAAATTAAAGGGCTCTAAAAGACATTTTCAAAAATGGAGTGTCAAAATAACGAGTGGAACAAAAAATACCAAAAATTGTTTTGCCCTTGTTCTATTCTGGGTTATCGTCCAAAATTACTTAGGTACTTACTAAAAAACTTAAAATAAAAATAGAACAAAAATACTAAAACCCGACTACCAAAAGGCTTGAAACAAGACCTGCTAATCCTTAAAGGAAGTAAATTTTTAGGCTGCAATATAACTATTTGGTCGGCAAGAAAATGCAGCTTTTATTTCATTTGAGCAGCAAACAATTTTTTTGCCGGCAATAAAATAAAAATGATTCGCAATAAGTGGTTAGCAAAAAATTCTAATATTGAACGGCAAGAAAAACCTTTTGTGTCAGCTTAATAATTAATTTGTTTGCGAAATAAATAAACGATAGGCAGGATAATTAATTGGTCGGCAAGATTATAGAATTGGTAGGCACAAAAATAATATTGGTAAGCTATAATATTGATGGGTGTGCATAATAAATTATGGGTTAGCAAATAAATTAAAATGAGCTTCATTATGTTTAGTTGATGTGCGATTTACTGGAAAAGCTAGTGACACGGGCGACCAATGGCGTGTGGGCATTTTCATTCGACGTATATTAAGAATAACGTAATTTGACACTCATTTTTAAAGTTTTTGAGGTATATTGAGTAGTTAAGTAAGCGGCGGCGGTGTTCAGAAAAGCAATAAATTTCAAGTTCCCGTGTATCAATCGATAACGATGACGACGAGGATGTGGTATCTCCATTCTTTTTCATAGTCACCCGACTATGAAAAAGAATGGAGTTATAAATTTAAAAACTGTGGCCAAGCAGCAATGGCAGTGAAAACAGAAGGTACTTGATCTTTGAACTATAGTCGCGAAAGAGAAGATGGGAAGAAGATATAACCATTATTATTTGACACCTTCTTAGGTTTTTTATTTATGTTTTCTATCGTTATTGCTTACGTGATGAAAATATATACAGCACTTACAAATTTAATAAGTAACAATTTTTATAATCATTTATTGATACATAGTTCCTCTTTTTTTTTGTAAATAAATCAATTTGATTTGTACCTAAATATTTATTAATAATATTTTTATTTACCTAGTTTACCAATTAAAATAACCGTTGGTAAGGTAGGTAATCATTAATTATTTCAGTTATTTTCAATTACTAAATGCAGCACACAAGTTGCGTACATTTGTTGCTGGAACCAAAATTAATTTTACAGCTTGCCAAAAATGAATTAAATGTAGCTCACAATTTGCCTTTTAATTACTTATATGGCTGAACATATACTTAATTTGCTATACAACAAATTTTAGGGCTGCCCAATAAGACATTACTTGCTGATCATTTTTTAAATTCTTGCTGGCCACAAGTTGCCGCTCAATTAGCAATTTTTGCCAACCAAAAACATTTTAGAGCCGCCCAAAACCTGAATATACTGCCGGCCGTTTAAATCATACCCATCCTTAAAATACACTCATAGGTAATTTTGGTAATCGTAGTCGGTGAACACTGGACACCACATTTGCATTTGATAAACCGATGTCGTCTGAGTACGATTAATTATGGGTCTATTTTAAGCATAAGCAGGGCCCTTAGCCTGTAACACAATGGTGCCAAAATGGGCTGTCAGGTGACGACTTCAATTACGATTTGCTAACGCTGTCTGTCCTTTTAATGTTTTTGTAGTACAGCAAAGAATATTTTGATTCTAATTCTAGAGGATTAGTTCTCTGGTTGTAGGAGAAAAACGAGGAGAGCCCGGTTTTGTCCTTCTGCCGGGACGCCATTGACCCGCCATTGCGTTACAGGCTAAGGGCCCAGGTCCTGTTTCAAGCCTTTTAGTAGTCGGGTTTTAGTAAATAACTTTATTCCTGAAACACGTCAACTGCAAACCTGTTTGCCGCGATATCATTTACCCACCTAATTTCCATTCCACCTACAGTTCAGTCTCCAAAATCTCGCATATTATACCTTTCTTCCTTTCGTTCCTTTAGCGCGACGCTTATCTGCGCTTATTATGAGTGCTTAGCAGCTTGATCTAGATTTCCAAATCAAAGCGGCTTGGGCCGTTACAGATGTGAGAGATATCGCTAACAAAGGCTGACTTCTGACGGAATTCGACAAAGGCTGTACGCCGTTGGTCGGTATTTTCGTGGTCGTCATATTAGTAGGTAGGTACCTAGCTAGGTATTGGTTGAAATAAATAATTTGAATGAGAGCTTCAACGAGGGGACTGTATAAATTTTCTCTTTTTCTTTACAGGGGAAGCATTTGGATCCATTTAGGATTCTTGCCGCCGGGGGATAAATCAAATAACCACTAACGAACCAAGCCGGATCACGTCTTCACCCAACTGTCGGGAAACTTCACTCAATTGAGACTAAACTTCACTGGGTGTGAAAAGCGTTCGTGAAAATATCTTCATTCATTCGTCCGTAGGTAGAGCCGGCCGGCCAAAATGAGACCATTTTGGTCACGAATAATAGTTATTTGTTATGCAAGAATGCAAAATTATTGTTTGCGGCGAGTGCTTGTATTGAAAACCGAGCTAGCGAAGGTTTCTAAAATTGAGCCACGAGCGTAGCGAGTGGTTCAAAAAAAGAAACCTGAGCGTAGCGAGGTATTCAGAAGCATGAGAGGCAAATAATATTGCATTCGTGCGAAACACAAAACCTTTCATCTCACAGAAGCGAGGAAATGATTTTGTTAGCCAAGCGGGAAAAACTCTACATATGTATAGATAACTACTTATAGGCAAAACAGGTGAGTCAAATAAGTTCCTTTTAAAAGCATATTTTATTGTAGTTACGGCTGCCGCACTAAAGTTTTGAGCTTCGTTGGTATTAAAACCGTTCGTTTTATTAATAATATCCTGAAGTTTATTTATCCAGACACAAAAATAATGTAAATAAAAGAATGTTTTTTTTCCGGGTGCATTCTGAACTTTTACCATATAAATAAAAAAATACTAGGAGATAAAAAATAAAATTTGAAATATCGTTTGAAAAAATTTATTTAACAAACCAAAACATAATTGTCTATTTGATAAAACAGAAGCGAAGCATTTTTTTATTTACTGGTATTATAAAATAAATATGTGTACAAAATATTGAAAATACTATAAGAAAAACCGCGTTTCTGAATGTTCTATTCCGTGACTTTACCTTTTTAAAAGATGCTTATGCACCATTTACACTCACAGTTTTGTATAGAGAATGGGCACGAACAATCACGTTCGCTGAAATACGCGTGTAAACGAACTATGAATGAGGTTTTATTTTACGTCTGGATTTGGCATCTACTTAAACGGCCAGTGTTTTTTTTCTTTTTCAACACCATAGGGCGCGGGAAAGACTGTCCCGGCGGCGTCGCGTTCAAATTTCGAAGCGCACAACAATGCAGATAGTTTAAATCCGGCCTTTACACGATCGTAAGTTACTAGTAACAGCAAACTTTCCGAGCGTGGGAGATGAAATAGTTATTTGTTATGCAAGAATGCAAAATTATAGTTTGCGGCGAGTGCTTGTATTGAATACCGAGCTAGCGAAGGTTTCTAAAATTGAGCCACGAGCGTAGCGAGTGGTTCAAAAAAAGAAACCTGAGCGTAGCGAGGCATTCAGAAGCTCGAGACGCAAATAATATTGCATTCGTGCGAAACACAAAACTTTTCATCTCACAGAAGCGAGGAAATGATTTTGTTAGCCAAGCGTGACAAACAATAGACATAGGTAGGTAGGTACCTACCATAGAGGTTAGTGAAACGAGTTTCCTTCTTTTTTGCTTCTTCACAAAGGAGTATGTGGCGTTGCCTAAAACGGGTTGTTGATTACAAATCGTGTCTTCTTGAAGTGTCATAAAATCAACAACCCGTTGCTAGGCAATGCTACAAGTTGAAGGAGTTCCTTATTTTTTTTTTATTAGGACGTCGAGTTCAAATTTCGAAGCGCACAAAAATACAAACCGGTTTAAAAAAGGATCTTCTACGATCGCATGTTTAAAGTAACAGCGTACTTTCCGAGCATGGGAGATGAAATAGTTATTTGTTATGCAAGAATGCAAAATTATTGTTTGCGGCGAGTGCTTGTATTGAAAACCGAGCTAGCGAAGGTTTCTAAAATTGAGCCACGAGCGTAGCGAGTGGTTCAAAAAAAGAAACCTGAGCGTAGCGAGGTATTCAGAAGCACGAGACGCAAATAATATTGCATTCGTGCGAAACACAAAACTTTTCATCTCACAGAAGCGAGGAAATGATTTTGTTAGCCAAGCGGGAAAAACTCTATAGACAACTACTTACAGGCAAAACAGGTGAGTCAAATAAAGTCCTTTTAAAAGGATAATATTTTACTGTAGTTACGGCTGCCGCACTAAAGTTTTGAGCTTCGTTGGTATTAAAACCATTCGTTTTATTAATAATTTCCTGAAGTTTATTTATCCAGACACAAAAATAATGTAAAAAAAAGAATGTTTTTTTTTCCGGGTACATTCTGAACTTTTACCATATAAAATAAAAAAATGTAGGAGATAAAAAATGAAATTAATAATATCGTTTGAAAAAATGTATTTAACAAACCAAAACATAATTATCTATTTGATAAAACAGAAGCGAAGCATTTTTTTTTATTTACTGGTATTAAAAATAAATATAGTGTACAAAATTATGTCATATTGTAGATGAAAAGTCGGCATTTGTTTTTATTTTATTAGCTAAGTTTATTGCACTAAGAACCAACATTCTTTAACCTTTATCGTCATTTGGGCCATAGTGTTCCGACATGGCGTACGAAACCCTCCTTTCAGGACATCAGCTCTCGTATTCGTGCCGCTGACGCACGACGCACGACAATGCGTCGCCGCACAGTGGTCGATTTGTATGATTTAGGCGGCCAAAAGTCCATTTCTCAAAGTTAACTTATAACAAAACTAATTGATTCCCGGAAAAATAGACACCCCGACTGCCCAAACCCCACCCCTCCCCAGTTCCTAGAACTGCGTGCGCGCCCCCACAGGTAGTCGGAACTTGATCGTCGCGCAAGCTGTACGCGTTCGTTCTCGACACTCTTAGCGCAACCGATATTCTAAAGTGAATATTTCATTGGATATTATTCAGTTACAAGTGAAAGTGATGGAAGTCGAAAATTCAGGTAAGCTCCTTCAAATATAATTTAAATTAAGATAAGGAATATCAATATTTAGTGCAGTTACAACGTATCAAAGATCGCCCTTTTTCATAGAAAATATTATCATTTTTTTATTTTCAATAGTAAAAATGTTGTACTTCCGAGACCGTCCGAGTTAAATTCCTTATGGTTTCTAATAGTATAGCTCTTTGAGCAGATAACCACAAAAAAAATAGCCACCACCTTTGACCACTTCGCGAGAAAAATAATAATTCATTAACTTAGGCAGAAAGTGAGAAAAATTCCTTTTTTGTTTCTTTTGCGTTAAAATTCCTTTTCGTTGTTCTAGGTTCATCAAGTTACTCGGGCATGGAGGTAGTAACTCGCAGATATCTTTTTGATAAGATGATTGAGGAAAACTCTCCATCAATAAACGACAAATTGGAATACTTACAAAATTATTTGTTAGTGTCTTACGGGGACTCCGACGAAGACAAAAAGTATATAAATCATAAATTTTCATATTTTAAAACAGAAATAAAAAAGAGATGGTCCAAAGCACGCAACACGCTAGAAAAATTTCTTATAAGCAATGATGCATGGTTAGCAGGAACGTTCGAGATGCCCATAAAAACGCATAATAAGTCAGGACGACCTAGCAAAACATTCAGTGAATGTAGTGAAAGAACTAAAAGGAGGAAAACAGAAGAAGTTCGCTCCTCTGTAGGCAAAGAAGTGATAGTTCACGCAGCGCAAGTAATTTTACAAAAAGAAGGAAAAAGAAATGCCTCGCAAGTCCTAAAAGATATTACAAATTCGCCTGCAGCCGCAAACGAATGTAAAAAAAGACATTCCAAATCAAAGGCACAAGATCCCCTTACGCCTCGGGAGGCACTGCGAATGTGCGTGGACGCTGATTTGACACGAAGTCAATATGAAATTGTGCGAACAACCAACAGAAGCTTTTACCCGTGCTACGAATTAGTGTTGAAGGCTAAACAGGAATGTTACCCACCCAAAGAGACGCTACGAGTGACCGCTTCCTGTGCTGAAAGTGATCTACAATCTTTGTTAGATCACACCGTCACGCGATTATCAATTTTCCTCGAAGAAGTACTAATGACTCTTACAGAAACTGAGAGAAATTCCTTGCAGATTATCTGCAAATGGGGTTGTGATGGTTCACAACAAGCTCAATACAAACAAAAGTTAATGAATGACGCCGACTCGGATGCAAATATATTTTTGAGCTCATTCGTGCCTCTACAAATTGTTTGCGGCGAAGACAAAACAAAAATGGTTTGGCAAAACCCGACTCCTTCTTCACCACGATATTGCCGCCCGATACGATTCAGATTTATAAAAGAGTCTACAGACATTACAAAAGATGAAATAAATTACGTTCGGGACAGTGTGAAGTCCCTAAAAGCCACGGAATTGGAACTGAATGGGCAAAAATTCTCGGTTAGCCACAGTCTTAAAATGACCATGGTGGACGGCAAAGTTTGCAATGCGGCGACTGACCCCAAATCAACGAGTAGATGCTACATATGCGGAGCCACTTCAAAAAACTTTAATGACTTAAGTAAAAAAAACGAAATTCACCCAGAATCGCTTGAATTTGGCCTATCAACTTTACATGCCAGAATTCGATTATTCGAGAGTATTTTACATTTAGCTTATAAATTGCCCGTTGGGAAATACCGTGAAAAAAGAACCAAAGCAGAAAAGATGCTAGAACAACAAAAAAAAAAGAGATTCAGCAAAGATTCAGAGAAGAAGTAGGTATCTTGGTAGATATGCCAAAATGTAATTTTGGTAACACAAATGACGGCAATACTAGTAGAAGATTTTTTGAAAACCCACATCTGGCTGCTGAAATAACGGGAATAGACTTTAATTTTATTTATAGAATTAAAGTTATTTTGGAAGCCATATCAAGCGGTCACAAAATAGATGTCCCGAAATTTGATGAATACGCCATGGAGACAGCAAAACTGTATGTAGAGTTATATGGTTGGCATTCTATGACTCCTACCATGCATAAAATTTTGGTACATGGTGGAAAAGTTATAGAAAATTCTCTAGTGCCTATTGGTCAACTTTCGGAGGAAGCTGCAGAAGCTCGTAATAAGCACTTTCGCTCATACCGTCTAAACTTTGCTCGAAAGTTTTCACGCGAAGACTGTAACCTTGATATTTATCACAGGTTACTCTTGACATCAGATCCACTCATCAGTTCAATGAGAAAAAAAAGAAGATCCGATCAAAACCATTTTTACAGGAAACTTTGGAGCTTTTGCTTCCTGCAGAGCCAAATACAAAAGGCACTTGTGATAAATGCATGGAAAGTGACGGTGAGGAAGAATTGTCTTTTAAAGAGTAACATAACAATTTGTATGTTAAACTTTCATAAAATATTGTCTTATTGTTTATGATTCGGTACCTAACATTGTAAGTAACATTTAGTATAATAATGTGGTAATAACTGTTGACCATTTAATTTTAGTGTATACTGTATTTTTTTGTCATTTATATTTTATTTTCAATTTAAATAGGCATGCAGACTGTAGAGAATAAACATTTTTTTTTATGTACGGCCGTCTTTTACTTAACAAATTGTGATAATTCTTAACCCAAATATCAAAAACTACTAAGCCGATTTCGATAATTCAAATGAACTCAAAATATATATTTTACACCAGAGGGAGATTTAAAGAAAATTTAAAAACATTGGCGCTATTTACAAAAATATTTTCACAGAAATGTTTTTTTGTATAGAAAAATACGCTTTCAATGAAACGAATAGGGATAAACATATATATTCACTCTAAAATACCAGATTAGCATTTGTTGTCGTATTTATTACTGAAATAAAGCATAAAATAGTTTTGGCCGCCTAAATCGTACAAATCGACCACTGTGCGCCGTGTGTGCTTCTATTGCTATGTTACGACTTTACGAGTAGAATTGAGTGAAGGGAGGCATACGCTCTACCTCTCATGGGACGACACTTATCATTCTGAATCCTAAATAGCAATCTAGGCGAGCTCATAAAGCCCTTTCATTGAGGGCTATAGATCGTGCCCTAAGGGAATAAATCGAGATTGCCAACCGGTAAAATATTACTGATTCCCCGTGCCACGTGACTGAGATATACTTACATATTTAACGACCTGCGGTGCGGGCTCTACTTTAGAAACCTGAGTGTTTCGGGCAAAGCTTCAGCAATAGAAATGCTTGCACGAGTTTTTAATAAGCAGGCATATTTTATCGTGTTTACAATAAGTAATTGGCTTAGCATATACTTTACTGAATCCGTGGAGAGCCAATTATGGTTTTAACGAGGAAACAAAGGCCAAAAGGGATTTAACCTCTCATTTTCAGGGGGCCTGTAGCGAATAAAACGTGGCGACACGACACCGATCATTGAACCTAACGAATTGAGAAATTCTCTATAGAAGTACATACATATTTTAGCTATCAGTATCGTTTTTTGGTGAGAATCTAAAGAGACAGATAGAATATCTAAATTCATAAACCGAGAGTTAAGTAATTTAAAAACAAATTGCATTCGCATGGAAACTCAAACCAATTTTTTATCGTCTTTAAAGTTTATTTTTCGAGTTTGATACTGTCTGAAAATGCTGAAAGCCGATCACGATGATATGTACGACCTATTCTGTAATAGAACAAAATATAGGACTAGAGGCCAGCTTAGTTCCTGATAGGCACACCGCCAGTGCCAGAGCCCGCAGCTCGCACCAACAAATTCTAACATTGGCCCCAGGCAGGTAATTAGTGTCTTTTGCCGAGCTCTGCTGCGCTCATTGGCGTAGCAAGGGGGGGGGGGGGAATCTCAAGTATTGTTGGCGCCTTTCGAATGACCATACCCACCTTTACATATTTTTTTCGGGATCTATTCATTCTATTAAGACATTAATAAAATCGGTACATAGGTTATGTTAGGCAACTTTAATTTTGACGCCTTTTGAGAGGTGGCAGAGGTGGCAACTTTTAAAAAGGACCTTAGTTACCTCAGTAATTCAGTTATTCAGATTTTTTTGGGCGCACTCAAATTTTATACATTTTTGTGGTAGTAGGTAGGTACTTAGTACAAAAATATATTTAAAAGTTACATTTAATTTTTCGAGCGCGTTTTCACCCACGTTGTATGACAACCAAAAGTAAAGACCAGTCACGGAGTCAATATTTGCAATGAGTTGTAACTAAAGCGTTACCCTGGCAGCGTTTCTTTGCAGTACTTATACCTAATGGAGAGAAATGTCGCACTGGGTGGTGGGTGCGACTGTTTCACTGCGTCCTAGTGGTGTCATAAAGTTTTCATTATACGGCTCCTATCTTCTTGATATGCCACAGAAGAAGAACTTAACCCTGAGTGAAGACTTTATGGGTACCTACCTACCTACCTACTGGTGGAGATATTCACATTACCAACCTCAGGGTTCTTTAATTCTTTAGTTTTGTGGTAGAAACGCCTACTTATTGAACCTTAAAAAAAGAGAGGAGAAAGTGAATAAAACAATTCATTCTTATTTTTTTCGTCAACGAAAAACCTTTCAAAATAAACGAAGAAGAATAGTACCTTTTCGATTTCCAAAGTAATTTTCATACGATCGATTGGTTTAGCTTGTATGTACTTAGGTAAACATTTCTAAGGGTGGCATTAATAATCGTCATCTCAAGCTCGAGCTCAAGAAGGTGATCTTGCATATTAATAGACACTAGCTTGAGCTTGAAATTGACATTCACCAAGGTCTCATAAGTCAGTGATTTTGTTTACTTGAGCTCGAGCCACCCTAAGCCCCCATTAGTATTATGATAAACCCTACACTACACCGTAAGTTAGATTAGAGGCTTCACGGACAAACGACGTGGGGCTGCAAACAAATGGCTCCATCCATTACCTCTAACGTTCAGGCGCAGGTGTGACTAGGTTTTATAAAAACAACCGTTTTGCTTATTTCTACATAATACAGGGTGTTACAGAGAGGTCCTATCGTAACAAAGGGGGTCGCTTCACTCATCAAAACCAGCAACTTTCTCTATGGGAGCAACTTCGAATACTCAAAAAAAAAACTATCAGCTGCCTGCTCCATAGTACGAGTACATTTGGTGTGCAGTATGTAGATCAAAATTTTGTATAGAATATCTGATATTTTTTTCGAGATTTCGAATAAGTCTCCATAATAAAAGTAGCTGGTATTGACCTTTTTGTAAAACGCTGTATTATGTATAGGTAACCGAGAAATCGACTGGCTTTAGTTGGAACTTGAGGCACACTATCAATTTAGTGCCATTCCGAGCAAGTAATTTTAGTGTGTAGCACGATCGCATGCCATTATTTCAGGAAAGCACTGAATATCTAAACGTGACTTTTTTAAATTTATATCAAAAGACAAACGCAGTCGATAGTGACGCAATATTAAAAAATGGTGTTGAGAGTATAGAGAGATAAGTACCTTTAATTGTTGGTGCCAAGTCTCAACAAAACCAATTCGTCTAGGTGGCGATTCGGACTCCGCTGATAGGGTTATATCTAAAACGACCCTGTCCATAAAAGCTAATGGTCACGACGACTGACCGAGGAGAGTCAGCGAATTCGGGAACTATCTCTTTTGTCTAAAGTGTTTTATTTCGGTTGAGAAAAACCAGGCACCCACGAAAACCCCTAATTTGCTCAACAAGAATTACCCTAATACCTAGGTACACAGCTTAAATAAATAATCTAATCTCTAAAAAGCTAAATTGGAAAAAGCTGACTGAGCTGACAAAAACCCTTTCACGGTAATAGATTTTTGTTTACGTAGTTTCGGTTGTTTTACGAACTACGGGCGAATGGTGCACTAAAGTGAATGTGAGTGGATGTCCAATGCATTAGATTTTTTTAAAGAAAAGTGACAAACTGTTGAGGATTACCTAAAGGAAAATATTGAGGCGGATAAGGCAAACAAACATATTTCTTGATTGGATATTTTCCTTCAAGGTTAGCCAGTGGCAATGCTACTACAAATTCACAAATGTACGTATGATTTGAAATAAATTAAAGTCAGATAGGTATAACCCTTGTCATTAAAGAAAACATTTAGGACGGAGTTAAAAACCTAGCGCTGTCTCGCTTTGACGGTATTAATTAGAGCGAGAGGGCGAGTGTTTTGAAGTTCATCCTGAATGTTTTCTTTAATGACACGGGTTACCTATATGCCCGTACCGGGAATCCAGCCTGGGTTTCCCAGCTAGTGGAACATGTATACAAATGTAGTGGAACATGTGTACAGGCTACAATCTTACTTACTTACTTGAAATTAGTACCTACCTTACTAACTAAGCTATAGGTACCATAATGTTAAAATAAAAAATCGGTAAGATAAATAGACCGAATGTACACTAATCTACACTATCTACATCTACACTAATATGAACGAGCGAGCGAAGCGAGCGAAGTTCTCCGAGTCTACTTGAACAATCCGGCGTTTGTATGTTTGTATGTATGTATGTATGTTTGTATGTATGTATGAATGTTCGTTCGACGATAACTTGAGTAAATTTAGTCGGATCGTCTTGAAATTTGGTAGGCGGGTAAATGACGTAAAGAGAATTTTTAAGCTCGAACATGAGCCAAATCGGTCGAGGGGTTGCTGAGATATGGGGTCGCGAGTTCATAGTTCGGGGCGAACCACTAGTAAAGAAAATAGATTTGATTGTTTTTTTGTTTGTTTGTTTGTTTGTATTGAATAGGCTCCGAAACTACTGGACCGATTTGAAAAAATATTTTACCATTAGAAGCCGAAATTATCCCTGATGAACATGGGCTACTTTTTACCGCGGGGAAATGCTTCATTCCTACGGGAAAACGGGTAATAGAACAACGGTTAGTAAAAATTATCCTTCCGTACTTATCTTTTTCACATAACTTCTAAACGGCTGAACCGATTGGGCTGAAATTTTATATGGGTATTCCGATGGTTTCCTGGATGATTTAAAAATACAATTGGACCCGTTAGGTGGCGCTGCTGTCGGTATGTCAACTACTAAACGGCTTGACCTATTGGGTTGAAATTGACGGAGGAAAAATAGAGCTGCAACCTTTTATCTTAGTCACCTCGGACGAAGTCGCGGGCGAAAAGCTAGTAAATTATAAGTTATTACTAATTTATTCGAATAAATTATAAGGATATGTTTTATCCTTGGTTCGTTACGATAATATGCACTTATCAGAACGTCGGAAGTGCCATGGTGAATAAGCTAAGCTTTTAGGTCTTACGACATGAAAATACAACGTGTTACAAAAGTACAAAAAAAAATGCCGGTGGCGCCCAGATTGACATCACAGACATCCGATAGCCTAACTAAGAGATAAGTTACGTCGCGACGAAACCGTTTGGCAACGATTCAGATTTTATCCGGATCTGAAAAATTTACTCGACTCTAGCTAGAGTTCTTGTAATGGAGGACTTATTGCTCAAGAAATCTATTTATTTGATTTGCTCTGCTTATTGACTGACAGACAGTCCGCAAAAGGTGGAAATCCAAACGCAACAGAAAATTACTCAATGTTGAGGATTGAGAGTCGAGTGTAGAGAACTTATTGGACCGGACTGGACTGGACTGGATTCGGTTCATTGAGCTGGAAATGTCCGCTGCACTGTCGTCAACAATCGCAAACCACTTATTTTCGAGCGAAGTAAGCCTGACCTACACTACACTAAGTATGTAAGTACCTGTACTTACTTACATCGAATGTTCGGATCAACAGATCTTTCCTCTTGCTTGACTTGAAACTTTTCCCACTCTACCCACACCACAGTCTACACTCTACCTACTACAGGGTGCACTCTAAGTCGATAGCGGAACTTTAAGTAAGTAAGTAAGTAAGTAAGTAAATTGTTTATTTGGCACATTCTTAGGTAGGTACATACAATATGAATTAACATCTATAAATTCAGAAGGCACCAAAATGGCCTCCGCTCAGCATTATGTCGTAGTCGGTAGCAGCTACCTACCACGACGCTGGTTTTCAGCGGATACCTTATAAAATAAAATAAACTAAAATTAAATATATGACAAAAATAACAAAGTAGGTAACAAAAACATATAGCATTTCCAAACAATTTTTTTTTTTTTTTTTAATGAACTGCTCAAAGATATCCAGCTACTAGGTACCACTAAAATAAAAGGGAATGCAAATGGCTAAAGTATAAAAGCCGCCCGAGGTAAGTATTTATTTTAAACTAGCTGTGCCCGCGACTTCGTATGCGTTTTTACACATGTGACATTTAATTTAAATTCGACTGTGGAGGAAAACTCAAAAGGAAGGTTTTTTTTAACCCCCGATCAACAAAGAGGGGTGTCATAAGTTTGATAGCTTTGTGTGTGTGTGTCTGTTTATGTGTTTATGAGGGTGTGCCTGCCTGTGGGTCTGTCTGTGTGTGTGTGTGCCCTAATCTAAACAATAAATTTATGATAAAATATGTTTTGTTTAGATTAGGTATCGCCCGTGTAAGATACCAGGAAGCTTAGCATAAGAATTGCCTGGGAAGTATGGGGGTTTATTATGTATCTCCCTCGACGTAGAGTGGGATAGATAAAGTTATAAGCCCATAGATAAGGTCTTACCCATTCTCATGCTAAGCCAGCAAGTAAAGTATAAGGTTGGGTTAGAGCGTATCTACCGCAAATAACCTGTCTATCCCGCTCTACGGCAAACAAAATATATTTTTTTAATATCAAGTTGGGCTCAGTAGAGTAAATATTTTAAAAGAGGCACATCAAAAATTTCAACCTCGCGTGGGTTCAAATCCAGAACATTTCGACCGCGACGCAACAGTACTACATTTCTAACATCGATAAACTTTGTCCGACCTCCACCGAAAACCACTCACAATTCCCTCCAGCAAGCATCATAAGGCTGGGTTAGAGCGTATCTATGGCTCTGTCCATCCCGCTCTACGTCAAACAAAAGAGTGAGATACCTATTATTTTAAACCCATAGATACGCTCTAACCCGGCCTTATGCTACGCTTGTAGAACTAACATTTTCCGCCAAAATAAAATAAAAACAAATGCCGATTTTTCATTTACAATATGCGCCCCAAATGCCAAAAGTCGTAGCGTGCTATTATACAGAGTGTTAAAATAAATAAATAAATAAATAAAAGACCGCCAACAAAGCGGGAGACCACGTATACGTGCGTATACGTATAGTCCTCATCATAACGAACATTTTTGCCCAAGGAACTATGCCTGGGAAATCAACGGTTTCCGAGATAATAAAGTCGGATTTAATTTTTTTTTTTTTCAGAAATGTTTTCAGTATCACGTTCTTAACATACCTTCTCAAGAAGCCATATCAAAATTATGGATATTTCTTACAAAAAATCAAGTTAAAATTGCAACCCGCAATGTAGGTTTTCGAGAGAATGTGGTTCAAAGTCGGACTTTTATTTTTTTTTGCAGAAATATGTTCAGTATCACGTTCTTAACATACCTTCTCAAGAAGCCATATCCAAATTATGAATATTTCTTACAAAAAACGAAGTTACAATTGCAACCCGCAATGTATTCTAAACATCGAATAGATCACGTTCTTAACATACCTTCTCAAGAAGCCATATCAAAATTATGGATATTTCTTACAAAAAATCAAGTTAAAATTGCAACCCGCAATGTAGGTTTTCGAGAGAATGTGGTTCAAAGTCGGACTTTTAATATTTTTTTTTTTGCAGAAATATGTTCAGTATCACGTTCTTAACATACCTTCTCAAGAAGCCATATCCAAATTATGAATATTTCTTACAAAAAACGAAGTTAAAATTGCAACCCGCAATGTATTCTAAACATCGGATAGCCTAAGTTACTCCCAGAAACGTGAGTTACGACCATGTTAAGTTTGGTTGAAAACTATTCAGCGGTGTTCGCGTTTATCGTGTTCATACAGACAGACAGACAGACAGACAGACAGACAGACAGACAGACAGACAGACAGACATAAACCGTTTTTTTTGCATTTTTGGATTCAGTATAGTTTACTTGGTAACCCCTGCTAGTTTTTTTCTAAAAATATTCAATGTACAGAATTGACTTCGCTAGAGTTTTATTATAAGTATAGTTTTAAATTGTAAATAAAAAGAAGAAAAAGAAGTGTGTGAGTAGATGATGAGTTTGAGGTTGAGTGTTCGCTTGCAAGAGGTTGTGTAGTGTAAGTAAGTAGGTAAGTTACATTTAGTCTTTTTGTATTTGGTAAATATTATCTTTTCTGCTTACAACTGTTGTAATTGCAAAAGATACTCTTTGTACTTTAATTTGAAACATTGGACAGTCTGACATTTCTTAATTGGAGGAGGGATATTATTCCAGCATTTCGTGGCATTGTAACGAAAGCTACCCCGAAATGCAGCTGTTGTATGACTTGGACACATTAAACGTGACGGTCCACGCTGTCGTGCGGAGAAGCTCAGCTTGTTATACAGATACAACGGATCTGACACCAAAGAGTAAGCAGGCGAAGTGCAGTTTTCGGCGCGATTCCATGTTCAACAAGCGTCCGCGCGTCCTCGGTTGAGATAAGGCGTTAAATGGGCTCTGAAGGGAATGGTAAAACAGAACCTCGCACAGGCGTTCTGCACCCGTTGTATGAGCTTCTTGGTGCGGACCAAAAGACATTCACCTATAACTGCATCAGCATAATTAAGCTTAGATAGAATTAAGGACTCGCAAAGGTAGACTCGCATATCAACACTCAGATGTGGTCTAATTCGATATAAAACTTTCAACCGATAGTAACAGTTTTTTACATTTTCTACAACATGTTTCTCGAACCTCAGATTGCTATCCATAACAATTCCCAAATTTCTGGCTGTGTTAACCTCTTCGATACTATCATGTGCTAGAATAAGTTTAGGAGAACAGTCATGGATCTGGTTGATTTGATTTTTGGACCCTATTACTAGAAACTTTGTTTTGGATGGATTTAACACTAAGCCATTTCTGTCTGACCACTCTGACACCTGTTGAAGTTCTTGGTTGAGTGAGTGTACCGCAGAAGCCGTGTCACTGGGTTTGAAGGACTTATATATTTGTAGATCATCGGCGTATAAATGATATTGACTGTTCTTAATACAACTGGTTATGTCCGCACTGTACAGAATAAATAAAATTGGTCCCAGAATCGAGCCCTGCGGTACTCCTCTACTGACAGCTGCCATATTTGATTGTTTAACTTTAGCTTTTGCATCTCCTACCTCTACCTTTTGTAAGCGGCCGCTCAGGTAGCTACAGAACCATTTCATTGCCATCGAGTCAAAGCCATAATATACCAGCTTAGACAAGAGAAGTGTAGTGTTAATTGTGTCGAAGGCTCGAGAATAATCGAGTAACACTAAAATGGCTCCTTCGCCCTCATCTTGTCCCGCTAGGATATCATCAACTACGTCTAATATAGCTGTCGCCGTACTCCTACTTCTTCTAAAACCGGACTGTTTTTGAGGTAAGATATTATTTGCCCCTAAATACTCAGTCAGTTGGATACTTATAACTTTTTCAATTATTTTAGACATCAGAGGTAAAATGCTAACTGGTCTGAGATCTTTAAGTTCTTTTGGAGAAGGGGTTTTAGGAAAAGGCTTTACAATAGCTTTCTTCCAAGTGTCCGGATAAACGCCTGTTTGAATCGATTGATTTACAATGGCAGTTATGATGCTTAGTGTACGAGGTAGGGTCAACATTATCATATTAAGTGTTATATCGTCTACCCCCTTTGCATTAGTTGTGATTTTAAAAATTATTTTTGACACCATCGCACAGTGGTCGATTTGTACGATTTAGGCGGCCAAAAGTCCATTTCTCAAAGTTAACTTATAACAAAACTAATTGATTCCCGGAAAAATAGACACCCCGACTGCCCAAACCCCACCCCTCCCCAGTTCCTAGAACTGCGTGCGCGAGATATGTAAACGCAACCGGAGGCTTCCATACTAAAGTTTATTCAAACATAGCTAAGATGATAATCAATGATACATTAGTCTTACAAACTATTTATACAACTAGATACATACGTCATAGCTACACCTATACGTGGTACATAGGACTCTTCCTGAATACAGTCATACGTGAGGTTAAGCTAAATACTAACACTAGCACTAATTACATAGAATATCACAGAGGTACGGGTTACCTCTGTTCAGAATATAACTCCTCCCTCCCTAAGAGCAGAAAATATCTGAAGGAATTGTAAATTACATAAGTGAATTTTCTGCATTGATGTAAAGTGGTAGTATTATACAAACTTATTTTCATGATATAATAACAATTACCTAAACAAAACTTAAAATTCAGTGGAAAAAGTTACAAAATCTCTACCTAGCTCCTCCCTCCCTAAGAGCAGAAATTATCTGAAAGAGTTTTCAACGAGATCAGATAATTTGCTGTCTGTAATAGAGTACATAATAAAATCATACATGTTACATTAAATTCTCACTTTAACTGAAGGTTACAAATTCTTTTTACATACCGATAATACCTATATGTCCAGTGTCACAACATAAAATATATTTTCTGAAATACTTAGAAATACCTACATTCAATCATAAAAAAACATTATCGACATTGCAAATACATAAGATTTAGTTTTTCCTAATAAAGACCATTTTTCATGACAATTTTATTTTCACTACCGTATTATACCGACTACTACAAAACGACTACAATATTAATGACAAAAATAGTTGTTACATAATAAACATTTGAGACAGTATTAATTTCGTAAACTCCTGTAATACTTAATGATTCAACATTAACATGATCAATTAAACCCTTCAACATCAATAAAATAAACAGCAGCTTTACATAAACCTTTTCAGAGTAGATATTACATTTAAAAAAATATATATTTTGTTTAATATTCTCTAACACTTCGATCAACATCTTTTATTTTATACTGTAGGTACATAACAAACAACCTACTTTTAACTTACTACTTAACAAACTTACATTCTTCTCGAAAATTACTCAGAAAAACAGTACAAACGCTTAATTATCTCATTTCGTTACATTTATATTATTTGCATTTTAAAACCTTTCTCAAAACAATAAAGAAGTAAATAAAACATTTTTATCTTGAATATATACCAAATAACTAATTCACTATCGTCCTTAAAAACTCATGTCCATTGCTAACTGCAAAATCACTATATCACCGATAACACACGCGAAGTTACTTTATTTTCGAAAATTACTCCTGACTTCAGGGATGACGCCACTACCTCAAACGATGACGATCGACCGGAAATACTCGTTCTTGAAATTGCTCGAAGTCTTCATGACGTCAGGGCTTGGACTCTCCGTTTTCCTCTAAAAGTGCTGTCTCTGGCCTGTCGTTGACTGTTATCTTTCGTGAACTTAGCATACTCGCTGCATGTGCATCTCATCTCGTCGTCTGGACGCTCCTTGTCCTGTATATATCTCCATGGCATCTCTCCTATACTCTCGTAATTACTTTACACTACAGTGTACAAACATCTCGTAGCATGATGATCTGTGAAATCTTATATTTGCATTACATCTTATCAATCTTCAGTCAATGACTTTCTTGCGTAGCTTCGCTACGGGTACAGTTTTCAATTTGTTCACCGGAATAGAAAGGAATAAGGTTTTTTTGGAAATAAGTAAATGGTATAAGGATTACATTGGATTACATGAGATTATCACAATAACATTACATATTCACATCAACTTGTGCTGGCATATGAAAAATCTGCATAAGTGTTTACTGAATTTACTGAGCCTATCTGCCTGTAGACAACTTTACTTACTAATTATTATTTGACATTTCATTACAGTGCAATTTATTTCCACATAATGTACTTACTAATTCTGAAGTATAAAAAAATTTATTTTAGCCTCCTAACACGTCTGCCTAAAAAGTATATATTTTTTTACCAATTTATAAAAACTTTATAGACTCCTTTATAATGGAATAAAATTCATATTACTCTATTAGCATATTTTCCCGTTACATCATCTTCGTTCACGTTTCTTTTAACTAGCAATCATAGGTAGGTACATAGTCCTTTCTTCCAATCCCACATTCATTTTATTGAATCCTACCCAAATTCCCATGAATTTCTATCTCTACCAACCATTATTACAACCATGCTTGTGGCTTTTCACATTACGAGAACACTTGACCTTTTATTCGTGGCAGTTTAAAATAAACAACTCTCTAAATAGGAACTGTTTACAAAACACAAAACTCTATCATTTGTCCCTTACAATGAAATATTTAACTCTCGATATAAAAATATTTAACTCATTCTCAATCTCCATCTTTCTCAATTTTCTCAAGTAAACTAGACATTCTTCTCATCTGACGCTTTCTTGTGCTGCATAAATCAGTAACTCACTATTCACGGCATTTGCGGTTTATTTACCTATCTACTTACTTAGCCACTACATAATTTCGCTACGTACAAGCGACTTCGGACTTTTGTCCCACTGTAAAATCACTTTCCCTTTTATCTTGTCTCCCTAACAATAACGTATTCAATTCTTTGCAAGGAAGTAAACTATCCACGTTTTTCATCCGACGTTTATTTGCGCTATACGACTTACTATCTTTGCCCGATAATTTTCGTACATCAGCATCTTTCTTTTTATAAATGACCTCATTATTCTTTCCAACTGTAAACTTACTTTCCCCTTTTCTACCTGACCCACCTTTGTACCTCTGCACTGAATCTCTACTTTTTAATAAGTTATCGCCACCCATATCGTTATTTGACCCAGATTTAAATAACTTCACTTCTTCCTCTAACACCTTTGTTTCTTCCACTAAACATTTTTCCGAACCTATCGTGACACCCTCAACATCAATTTTATGCAAATCGCATCTTTCAGACACTATCTCAACACACCTAACATCACGTTTATCTTTACTTTCATCATTTACGTGCCGACTCGATATTGAATTAACAACAAAACTTGGTAAGCATTTTTCCTCATAACATTCCGAGTCAGACAACTCATGTGATGATGTGTCAGCAAGGTCAATATCACGTTCTTGCTGACACTGCATTAAACTTGAACTTCTATTAGAATAAAATGGATCGTTTGCTACTTTGTTTTGCCTACGCTGGCGCGGATAATATGATTCCCGATTAACTCGCAGTAAATTCCTTCTAAAATAATAATATTTTTGGAAATTCTGCTCTCTCACCACTAGCTTCACGGTTTCCTGAAGGGACGTTATTTCTTTTAATCGAACCATATGAACCAACCACTGTGGTATATTGCACAGAAAAACGTAAAAAGCTATTTCATCATGACATTCTTTGCGAATTTTTAACTCCAAATCACTCTCAATAGTCCTGTCTAACTTTTCATGAATAAAACGTAACGCCGTTTGAACCCTTCTACCAAATTCCGCATAACTTTCTCCAGCATAAATGTATAAACACTCTAACTCCATACGCAACAGCTCTACTGACCTAGGATCTCCGAAATTTTCAGACAAACAAGTCTTTAATTCCTCCCAAGTAGAAACACAACTCCCGACACTACTAGCCTTTCCATATAACCGACTTAGCATCACATGATACAAATACTCATTTTGTATTTCCCCAGCTTTATAACCTCGATAAACATAGTCTGCAATCTTTATAAATCTCCTCAAATCCTGAGTCTCCCCACAAAATCTAGGAATAAGATCAACAACATTTTGAGGCATCAAAGTTACACCCTCCATTTTAACTCAATATTAATAACCCCAAAATGTCTCAACAAATAGGCGTCCAAAACCTTTGCTCTACGTTAAAATCTTAATCCCAATATTTCAAACAAATCCCCATAAAATCGTCATTACCCGACGTATAATCACTTCAAAACTACATAAAACAAGCTCCCAAATAAAATTGTCATTGCTCGACAAATAAAATCATTACAATAAGCACTTTGCAAATTCTTCAACGTTACATAACAACATTACATAACACATAAACACCTTCTCTCTTGCATTATTCGAAATCAACTAACTCTTTGACGTTATTTCAAAATTAACACATTTCTTTAGAGGATTATGGGACTGACAGGATGGTGAACAAATTTACTCACGATTTCTTCCTTCTTTTTGTTCGCTGCTTCTGTCCAGTCTATTGCCATGCCTCCTCCCGGGCGGATTTCATCTTTCAGCTTCAAGGTCTGGTCTGCCTCCGTGCTGCTCCATATCAAATTTATTTGTTCGGGGGCCCCGCTGAACCGTTGAAACGGACGATGGTCGACGATGACTAACTGCGCTGAGTGTATACGTCCAAAACCAACTGCGGCGCCCCACGTTGGGCGCCAGATATGTAAACGCAACCGGAGGCTTCCATACTAAAGTTTATTCAAACATAGCTAAGATGATAATCAATGATACATTAGTCTTACAAACTATTTATACAACTAGATACATACGTCATAGCTACACCTATACGTGGTACATAGGACTCTTCCTGAATACAGTCATACGTGAGGTTAAGCTAAATACTAACACTAGCACTAATTACATAGAATATCACAGAGGTACGGGTTACCTCTGTTCAGAATATAACTCGCGCCCCCACAGGTAGTCGGAACTTGATCGTCGCGCAAGCTGTACGCGTTCGTTCTCGACACTCTTAGCGCAACCGATATTCTAAAGTGAATATTTCATTGGATATTATTCAGTTACAAGTGAAAGTGATGGAAGTCGAAAATTCAGGTAAGCTCCTTCAAATATAATTTAAATTAAGATAAGGAATATCAATATTTAGTGCAGTTACAACGTATCAAAGATCGCCCTTTTTCATAGAAAATATTATCATTTTTTTATTTTCAATAGTAAAAATGTTGTACTTCCGAGACCGTCCGAGTTAAATTCCTTATGGTTTCTAATAGTATAGCTCTTTGAGCAGATAACCATAAAAAAAATAGCCACCACCTTTGACCACTTCGCGAGAAAAATAATAATTCATTAACTTAGGCAGAAAGTGAGAAAAATTCCTTTTTTGTTTCTTTTGCGTTAAAATTCCTTTTCGTTGTTCTAGGTTCATCAAGTTACTCGGGCATGGAGGTAGTAACTCGCAGATATCTTTTTGATAAGATGATTGAGGAAAACTCTCCATCAATAAACGACAAATTGGAATACTTACAAAATTATTTGTTGTTGTCTTACGGGGACTCCGACGAAGACAAAAAGTATATAAATCATAAATTTTCATATTTTAAAACAGAAATAAAAAAGAGATGGTCCAAAGCACGCAACACGCTAGAAAATTTTCTTATAAGCAATGATGCATGGTTAGCAGGAACGTTCGAGATGCCCATAAAAACGCATAATAAGTCAGGACGACCTAGCAAAACATTCAGTGAAAGTAGTGAAAGAACTAAAAGGAGGAAAACAGAAGAAGTTCGCTCCTCTGTAGGCAAAGAAGTGATAGTTCACGCAGCGCAAGTAATTTTACAAAAAGAAGGAAAAAGAAACGCCTCGCAAGTCCTAAAAGATATTACAAATTCGCCTGCAGCCGCAAACGAATGTAAAAAAAGACATTCCAAATCAAAGGCACAAGATCCCCTTACGCCTCGGGAGGCACTGCGAATGTGCATGGACGCTGATTTGACACGAAATCAATATGAAATTGTGCGAGGAACCAACAGAAGCTTTTACCCGTGCTACGAATTAGTGTTGAAGGCTAAACAGGAATGTTACCCACCCAAAGAGACGCTACGAGTGACCGCTTCCTGTGCTGAAAGTGATCTACAATCTTTGTTAGATCACACCGTCACGCGATTATCAATTTTCCTCGAAGAAGTACTAATGACTCTTACAGAAACTGAGAGAAATTCCTTGCAGATTATCTGCAAATGGGGTTGTGATGGTTCACAACAAGCTCAATACAAACAAAAGTTAATGAATGACGCCGACTCGGATGCAAATATATTTTTGAGCTCATTCGTGCCTCTACAAATTGTTTGCGGCGAAGACAAAACAAAAATGGTTTGGCAAAACCCGACTCCTTCTTCACCACGATATTGCCGCCCGATACGATTCAGATTTATAAAAGAGTCTACAGACATTACAAAAGATGAAATAAATTACGTTCGGGACAGTGTGAAGTCCCTAAAAGCCACGGAATTGGAACTGAATGGGCAAAAATTCTCGGTTAGCCAGTCTTAAAATGACCATGGTGGACGGCAAAGTTTGCAATGCGGCGACTGACACCAAATCAACGAGTAGATGCTACATATGCGGAGCCACTTCAAAAAACTTTAATGACTTAAGTAAAAAAAACGAAATTCACCCAGAATCGCTTGAATTTGGCCTATCAACTTTACATGCCAGAATTCGATTATTCGAGAGTATTTTACATTTAGCTTATAAATTGCCCGTTGGGAAATACCGTGAAAAAAGAACCAAAGCAGAAAAGATGCTAGAACAACAAAAAAAAAAAGAGATTCAGCAAAGATTCAGAGAAGAAGTAGGTATCTTGGTAGATATGCCAAAATGTAATTTTGGTAACACAAATGACGGCAATACTAGTAGAAGATTTTTTGAAAACCCACATCTGGCTGCTGAAATAACGGGAATAGACTTTAATTTTATTTATAGAATTAAAGTTATTTTGGAAGCCATATCAAGCGGTCACAAAATAGATGTCCCGAAATTTGATGAATACGCCATAGAGACAGCAAAACTGTATGTAGAGTTATATGGTTGGCATTCTATGACTCCTACCATGCATAAAATTTTGGTACATGGTGGAAAAGTTATAGAAAATTCTCTAGTGCCTATTGGTCAACTTTCTGAGGAAGCTGCAGAAGCTCGTAATAAGCACTTTCGCTCATACCGTCTAAACTTTGCTCGAAAGTTTTCACGCGAAGACTGTAACCTTGATATTTATCACAGGTTACTCTTGACATCAGATCCACTCATCAGTTCAATGAGAAAAAAAAAGAAGATCCGATCAAAACCATTTTTGCAGGAAACTTTGGAGCTTTTGCTTCCTGCAGAGCCAAATACAAAAGGCACTTGTGATAAATGCATGGAAAGTGACGGTGAGGAAGAATTGTCTTTTAAAGAGTAACATAACAATTTGTATGTTAAACTTTCATAAAATATTGTCTTATTGTTTATGATTCGGTACCTAACATTGTAAGTAACATTTAGTATAATAATGTGGTAATAACTGTTGACCATTTAATTTTAGTGTTTACTGTATTTTTTTGTCATCCATATTTTATTTTCAATTTAAATAGGCATGCAGACTGTAGAGAATAAACATTTTTTTTTATGTACGGCCGTCTTTTACTTAACAAATTGTGATAATTCTTAACCCAAATATCAAAAACTACTAAGCCGATTTCGATAATTCAAATGAACTCAAAATATATATTTTACACCAAAGGGAGATTTAAAGAAAATTTAAAAACATTGGCGCTATTTACAAAAATATTTTCACAGAAATGTTTTTTTGTATAGAAAAATACGCTTTCAATGAAACGAATAGGGATAAACATATATATTCACTCTAAAATACCAGATTAGCATTTGTTGTCGTATTTATTACTGAAATAAAGCATAAAATAGTTTTGGCCGCCTAAATCGTACAAATCGACCACTGTGCATCGTTTCATTTACTGGCTTTATATTGAATGTATTTGAGCAAAATCTGTTAAACCAGAAGTACGCTAAGTCGGTTATACTTATTTGATTATTTCCAGGAACATCTATAAAGTGATTATTTATTAGATCAGGGTTATTTATATTATCTGGTAAATCTATATCGCCTTTTTTGTTGAAATCTGCTACATTTCTTTTAATATTTTTCCAAAGCATGCGTGGGTTTTTTGCATTTTTATTTATGTTTTGCGTAAAATAAGCTGTTTTTTCGTTGAATAGAGCGCTGTTTACTATGCTTTTTAATTCTTTGTAGTAGGTTTTATCAGTATCAAGTTCTGATCTACGATACTTAGCATATGCTTCGTCTCTTAGCCTCATCATTTCTTTTATGGTAGGCGTTATCCAGGGATGACTTTGCTCTTTAATATAAGAAGTTTTTACAGGGGCGTGCTTGTCAAATAAATATATTACATGTGCATTAAAAGCGGCTAAAGACTCATTAACATCTTTACATATTAAACTCTCCCACGAGATTGCGTTTAAGTCGGCGTCAAATGTATCTCTATCGATGTCTTTCAGTGGCCTGTACGATATCCATCTTGGCGAAGGTTTAGGTTTCTTTATGTTTAATTCACATGTAACAAAAGCGTGGCCACTAAGATTCGGAACATAATCAATACTCACCTTAGCGACTTTCGTGCTGCAGCAAACGAGATCCAGCAACGTCGCAGAGTGGTCAGTAAAATGTGTAGCTTCCTTTACATACTGTTTTAGGTCCATACACTGCAAAAAATCTTCTAGTTTCTTAGTTTTGGTCTCCTCTGCATCGAGCATATCAATATTAAAATCTCCTAAGATAATTATATGGTCGTGCCTGGAAAAAGCGCTTACAGACTCCGTTAGAGCATCTAAAAACACGTCTACATCGACCCATTTTGGGCGATACGCAGTCCCCATGGCAAACTTAAGGCCGTTGAGTGATATACTGAGCCACATTTGTTCTACAGTGTGAGCGTGAGGGTGTTCGAGCACACGCGCATAGATTCCGCGCTTGATATAAAAGCCTACGCCTCCACCAACAGAGCGATAATCGGCGGGGCGCGGGACGTGGCGCAGCCTGTAGCCAGGCGGGGCTGGCGCGCGCGCTTCTTCTCCCGGTCTCAGCCATGTTTCGTTTACGGCCATCACATCAACGTTAAGTCGCTCCATAGCTACCAAAAATTCATCGTGCCCTGTTCCGAGAGAACCGGCGTTCAATAATCCAACAGTAAAATTCTTTGCTTGATAAAATTGAATGATAAAGGTGTGTGAGACTTCAATATATTTGCAATTAAATAGATAACTTTTAAGTATGGATAAGTGGCGTTGGCCAATTTTAATAATTTGTGTAGGTTTTAAATGCAGATGATTGTATGTGTAGGAGCTATGTATTAGTGCATGTTTATGAGTGTTTAAATATAATACTGTGTTTCTTCTCTCCTTTTTCTTTATACAGGTAGATTCACGGTCTATTATGCGAAATACTTTAAATCTATCATCGAACATTTTGTTATTATAAATACTAGCAACATTTTGATAATAATAAATAAACATTATTGGGTTACACAATTTAAATTTGCGTTTGTTATGGTTTAAATCGCTAAACTAAATTATTTAGACTAGTAACGTCCTTAATCGGAATCGCCGGCGACGTATCGTCCTTCCTTACATACACACGGCCGTACCGCGGCCAGGCGTATTGGTATCCGCGCTCTTTCTTGAACCGGCGCGCGGCGGCGTACAGCTCCTTGCACTCAGGTGACAGGTGCTCGCTCACGTAGACGGTGCGCTTGTCGCCGACCACGCCCAGTTGCTCAGAGTCGAGTGGGTGTGCGGGCGCGCGCTTGTTGTACCGACGGTACGCCGCGATCACTTCGTCGCGATGGCGCTCGGAGGGCAGCGTCACTAGGATGTTACGCGGCCTGTCAGATGTATTCTCCTTTTTAGCTACCCTGCGTATTGCATGTATACTGCTGTCGTCGATGGGATGTTGAATCTGCTCACAGAGCTTCCTCAAGATGGTCACTAGGTTTTCGCTGCGCTTTTCCGGTACACATTGAATTTCGATATTTCGATTACGTGACGATTTGTCGAGAGTCTCCAGTCGTCGCCCCAAGGATAGAAGTTCTGAGCGCAGCTTTTCATTTTCGGACTCCAGATTTAACATCTTTGTCTTGGCACGTGCTACTTCCGACTCAATATCCTTTTGGCTAGCTGAGAGGAAGTCGGTGGTAGCAGTAAATTCGACTTTAAGCTTCTCAATAGCCACACTCACTTCGGCATGGATCATCATCTTCAGGTCCGAAATAATCGATGTCTTAAACAAAGCGAATTTAGCCTCCAGTAGCGATTCAAACCGATCATAGGTAATGGACGAGGCTGGGATTTTAGGTACAGGTGTTGTGCCGCTATAGTCCGCTGAAGATAAGGGCGATGACCCGCGCGACGCGGGCGGCGTAGTTTGCTTCGCGCCCTTACGCCGTGTCACAATCTGACAGGGTTGGCAGCGCCAGGATCGTTGGTATTGCACTAAGTTGGCCAAGTAGTGGGCGGATGTCATGTTTAAACACCCATAGTGGTAAGTGTCTCCACACGTACGGGCGGTGCATTTTAATTGCTCGCCGAGGTTGATGACCTTCTTGCAAAACCTGCACTTCATCATTTTAAAGCCGGTAGCGCCACCTATTTTATCTTTTCGCAATACGGTCAATAGTTCGGTTGCTAGTTCGGTTCACTTGTTATAGATGTCGTTGTAGGAGCGTCATTTGTTTGGCGCTAGTAGTCTTTATGTGCAAAAAGTGAATATTTGTCTATGGTTGTAGCGTCCGTTTATGTTTTCAAATTATTAACGGATAGTAATAGCAAAGAGCATATAATACACTAGAGGGTCAACGCCATACAAGAAAAATTCCCAGCCTTATTCGCGCAAGTACAGCGCCAGTGGTGAGTATTGGGTACTAATACGACACTTAGCGAGGTCTATTTCTCAGATAGATCGCTAGATGGCGATATATTCGAGGGCGCTCACCGGCGCTCTAGCACAATACAGTGCTACAAACTTTTCTTGGCTGGCGGCTGAAATTGGTACTACTTGAAAAGTCATAGTGTCATTGTCAGTTAGCTCTCAAATACATAGACGACAGCGACGCTCTTACCGGCCAAGAAAAGTTTGTGGCACTGTATCTTTTCCGCAACATAACTTAATGAGAGTTTGTATTTGTGTGTTATGTAGAAGTGATTTATCTAGCTTTTGCCCGCGACTTCGTCCGCGCAGACTTTTTTTTTCTCGTGAGTTTTTCCGTTGTTTTAATGGTTATTCTGCTATTCGGGGCGGAGAGAAATCCAACAAATGAAAAATCATAAAAATCGGTCCATCCGTTCTCGAGTTATAAATGGTGTAACTAACACGACTCTTTCTTTGTTTTATACTCGTATTTTTTGTCATAAAATCTAACTGCAAAAGATCATTTCCGGCTTCCGGCACACGTAACCGCAGTCCGCAAGAAATGAAAGTATTTTTTCTCGAGCACAAGACTAATTTTCTCATTGCATTGCTGCCTTTATTGCTTTAAGATAAAGTTCAAGAGAATGTCTGCGAGATAGACGAGTTTGTGTGTGTGTGTGTGTGTGTCCACGCTCCACGCGACGCCAGGCTGCTCGTATTGGCGTCTTTATTTTAATTAAGGTAACGGTCATATTTGCATGATGTCGTGTATAGTGCCGAAACGTACGTGAGAGTGTATGTGAAATATATGACATACGATTGTGTGTTGTGTGTGTGTGTGTGTGTGCTACGCGAGGCTTCTCTCTCGCTCTCACGTCACGCACACGTCACGAGTAAACGAGTTATGAATTTATGATGAGATGACTTTAGGAGCGCTCGACGAAACTGGCGGGGATTTCTGCGCAAGTGTACAATCGCGCACAAAATGTCTAATAGCCACGCACGCGGAATCTAAGACTGACGCTGAACTAATAGTTGAGGTGATGTACGCTTGGAAACATTGCCACTCCCGGCAATGTTTCCACTGGAAACATTGCCGGAAAGTTTCCGAAAGTTTCCCAATGTTCCCATAAATTCCCAGTAGTTTTTTTGTTTATTATTCATGCTTATTCTTGAAATATCGCGTTCGTTAATCACGTGACAATGCATAATCGTCTTTCCTTACAGTGTTGCCATATAGAAACTGCATAAAATCGGTATTTTCTTTTAAAATTCCATGAAATCCCTACTTATTGCCAATAAAAGTGAATTATTCTTATGATTTACATATATTACTGAAGTCAATCTTCAATGAAACTCCGAGTTATTGTGTTTTTTTGTCTTTAACCATTGGCTACCGATGTTATGCTCCTTGACAATGGTCAACAGTGGGCTGAATTGATTGACTGATCGCGGGTTTCTATAATATTCCAAATTATTAATACTAGTAGTTCGCCCCGAACTGTAAACTCGGGATGTATAAATACATTTCTCCAGGTAAGCCATGAAACTTGGTAGATGATTCATCTAAGATGAATGAATTAGACGACGGGGTACTCTAAGAAAAAGGCTCGACGTCTACCCGATAATAGTATCAAAACTTTAACTGTCCATATCTCCTAAACGGCTAATGCTAGACCCATGATCATGGTACTCTAAGAAAAGGGCTCGACGAGATCTACCCGATAAAAGTATCAAAACTTTAACTGCCCATATCTCCTAAACGGCCCTTGTTCATGGTACTCTAAGAAAAGGGCTCGACGAGATCTACCCGATACAAGTATCAAAACTTTAACTGTCCATATCTCCTAAACGGCTAATGCTAGACCCATGTTCATGGTACTATAAGAAAAGGGCTCGACGAGATCTATTCGATAAAAGTATCACAACTTTAACTGTCCATATCTCCTAAACGGCTAATGCTAGACCCATGTTCATGGTACTCTAAGATAAGGGCTCGACGAGATCTACCCGATAAAAGTATCAAAACTTTAACTGCCCATATCTCCTAAACGGCTAATGCTAGACCCATGTTCATGGTACTCTAAGAAAAGGGCTTGACGAGATCTACCCAATAAATGTATCAAAACTTTAACTGTCCATATCTCCTAAACGGCTAATGCTAGACCCATGTTCATAGTACTCTAAGAAAAGGGCTCGAAGAGATCTACCCGATAAAAGTATCAAAACTTTAACTGCCCATATCTCCTAAACGGCTAATGCTAGACCCATGTTCATGGTACTCTAAGAAAAGGGCTTGACGAGATCTACCCAATAAATGTATCAAAACTTTAACT